>JAVDOI010000054.1:853409-1050909 GCA_032191485.1 Leptoclinus maculatus | reverse complement strand
TCGCCTCCGCAGAGCCGTGATTGGCTCCTCTCTGTAGTGATGTCACTTACTTGCAGATGTTAATATCAATACTTCATGTTTTCACAACACTCATTAAGAGTTTAGAGGCAGATATTGATATCTTTTGTTTTTGTCTTTTTTTGATATCTAATATTTTAAAGTAAAGTATTTAGTGTTGTGAGTTATGACTGTTTGTAACATGAGAGGGTTTCAATTTGACAAAATTCAGTTTTGAAAGGTAACATCTTCATGGTAATATTAGTAGATTAAGTACATTTGTATAGATTAATAAATCTTATTATGATTCTGGATTAGCTAACAAAAAGAACATAATGATTTATGACATAAATTGACATATATTGTGATGGAGGATGTAATCCATGAATATATATACTACCAATATATTGGAGCCTGTTAACTTTTTACATAAATGCAAAACATAAATAAACATTTTAAATGATTCCAAAGAGTTTTACAAAGATATGAACAGAGGCAAGATATTTTAACTTCACTAACATCAATACATAGTAACAGTAAATATAAGGTTGCACAATATTAAACAATAAATATGGAATTGGAACACATTACAATGAAAATATTGGTCAATTATGGACAAAAAAAGCATCTTACAAACATTAATGTCAGTTTAATATTTGTTAACATAGCTGCTAATATTTGTAAACGTATAGTGATTTATTTGTGATGATAATCAATCAGTTATATATATATATATTTTAAAAAAACACAGTAAAAGTCAAATAAATACCAACGATATAAATATAAAACAAGGATTGCGAGAAACAAAATATTGACGCTGAAAGAATGCAATCAGAGTAAACAGGCTGGATATTTAGGATTTTTGAGACAAACCTTTGAGCGCGAGTCAGTCTGAAGACGCTTTTGTTTATTTCTCTGTAATGTTAAATATGCAGACCTGGTTGTTTTAGACACAACAGACGTTCAGTATCTTCTGAACACACTCCTCTCGGCTTCATTCATCACTCTAAACCGTTCTCTCTTCTTTATTTGTGATTGCAGTTTCAGTGTGTTCGTCATGTCATTTTAACCTCTGTCTCTCTGAATTATCTGTTTCATTTATTTAAAGAGGTCCTGACTGACCACTGTTGATTCATCATTTAGTTTATTAAAGTAGAACAATACTGTGAAATATCTGACCAGCAGTCAGATCCCAAAGATATTAACTTTACAATTCAATTAAACTTATTTTTATTTTCAATAAACAAATCCTCACGTTCTCATTTCATTACTATTGATAATCCAATTTATTTAATATTTTCTCAAATCGGTAACATTGCTAATAGTATAAGTAATAGTGGTATCATGAGTTAGTAGTCTAGTATCATTAGTTAGTAGTCTAGTATCATGAGTTAGTAGTCTAGTATCATGAGTTAGTAGTCTAGTATCATTAGTTAGTAGTCTAGTATCATTAGTTAGTAGTCTAGTATCATGAGTTAGTAGTCTAGTATCATGAGTTAGTAGTCTAGTATCATTAGTTAGTAGTCTAGTATCATGAGTTAGTAGTCTAGTATCATTAGTTAGTAGTCTAGTATCATTAGTTAGTAGTCTAGTATCATGAGTTAGTAGTCTAGTATCATTAGTTAGTAGTCTAGTATCATTAGTTAGTAGTCTAGTATCATTAGTTAGTAGTCTAGTATCATTAGTTAGTAGTCTAGTATCATTAGTTAGTAGTCTAGTCTCATGAGTTAGTAGTCTAGTATCATTAGTTAGTAGTCTAGTATCATTAGTATCATTAGTTGTAGTAGTAATGGTAGTATCATTAGTTGCTATCAGTTAATGTACTACACTCCAGTGTTACCAGGGACTCAAATTCCCAGAATGCACTGCACTGCTCCGTGCTTTGTGACCTCCTCTCCCGTCAGTAGATCCAGTAGGTCGGGGCAGAAACACGACTCTCTCTCTTGTCACTTCAACACAAACCACTTATTTAATAAATTCATTAATCAAAGTTGAGTCTATTTTTTTAATATTTTAGTTTGTTCAGTTTACTATCAACCCCCCCAAAATATATTCACATTTTAGGAATTAATTAATTAAATAAGTTAATTTACCCAAAATAAATATCAAAAACCTGTTAATTAGATTATTTTAAACTCTGTATTTCATAGCAACCCTTTCCCTGAACTGGAGAGTCAGCGTTTCTTTACTTAAATACTTAAAACTGCTGACTCGACAAAGAGCTCTGTGATGCTCTCTGTTTCCTGTTTGTGCTGCTGTGAGGAAACATTTCCGACAGACCGACCGACAGACCCATCATGACTAGAAGTAGAGAACTAGAACATGTCTTTAGTGCAGAATAACACAGTTATGATGACATCAATCATTAAAAAGGAAAGTTGAATTTCTTTCATTTATTTTACAAATATTGGCAATAGAATCTATATATCCAACATGTTTTTAAGTGTCCACAAGTGTTACCAATGTTGGAAATGTAAGCTCTCCTCTCTCCTCTCTCCTCTCCTCTCCTCTCCTCTCTCTTTTCCTCTCCTCTCCTCTCCCCTCTCCTCTCTCTTTTCCTCTCCTCTCCTCTCTCTTTTCCTCTCCTCTCCTCTCCTCTCCTCTCCTCTCCTCTCTCCTCTCCTCTCCTCTCTCTTTTCCTCTCCTCTCCTCTCCTCTCCTCTCTCCTCTCTCCTCTCTCCTCTCCCTTTTCCTCTCCTCTCCTCTCCTCTCCTCTCTCTTTTCCTCTCCTCTCCTCTCCTCTCCTCTCCTCTCCTCTCCTCTCTCTTTTCCTCTCCTCTCCTCTCCTCTCCTCTCCTCTCCTCTCTCTTTTCCTCTCCTCTCCTCTCCTCTCTCCTCTCCTCTCCTCTCTCTTTTCCTCTCCCCTCTCCTCTCTCTTTTCCTCTCCTCTCCTCTCTCTTTTCCTCTCCTCTCCTCTCTCTTTTCCTCTCCTCTCCTCTCCTCTCTCTTTTCCTCTCTCCTCTCCTCTCCTCTCCTCTCTCTTTTCCTCTCCTCTCCTCTCCTCTCCTCCTCTCTGTGTTCACTTCCTGTAGTTCAGTCCTAGTGTCTCCTCTCTTCTTGTCACATGACTGTTGGTCTCAGATGAATCCATCATGACGTCATAGTTTCTCTGAGGAGTTCACACTTTAATGTTTTTACACAATCATGTTAAAGTGAACTCTTTATTAGAGGAGAGATTATAAACGAGAACATGAAGAATAAAATGTTTTTGATGAAATTTTAAGCTTCGTTTCTTTTTCTGACGTAAGCGTTCTTCAAACATGTGTTCAAGGACCCAACACCGGAATATTTAGTGAATGTAAACGGTAGTTGGTGGGAATATTAGTGGAATATTCCTTTTCATTAGCTATGTTAACATCTTAGTAGGAATACTGTCCTTTATTTATTAGTATTTAGGTCAAACAGCGTAGTATTTAGTGGATGTAAACGGCGTGTGAGGATCAGCTGATGTGGAGGCTGCTCTGAATGTTCCCATCAGATCCGGTGTGGAACAGATCTGATCTGCTGACTGCTCTAAAGAAGCTCTTTGTTATCAGCGTTATGTAAGCTCGCCTGCAGCTGATTCTATTATCGGCAGCAGCTCAGCAGCTTTTCTCATAACTCATGAACCCATTCAGCTGCAGCGCCCCCTGCAGACGGAGAACCCACCCTGCAACGTACAGAAATAGTAATTCTGTCATAACAGCTGGCTTTGTTACTCAGAGCTCCCAAAAGAACCTCGTTTCATGAAGCAAACGTCTAAATAAAGACACCGTGATGTGTTCAACTGGAAAGTTTAGAAATCAGTTGATCAGATAAATCCACATTTTCACTATCGTCTGTATTGTTGCACAGTGTGAGTGGAATAGTAATAACTTGTTTTTAACGCTCTGTGTCTGTTTGTTCCTCCAGCTGCAGGAGACGGTGAAGAGGAAGCTGGAGAACGCCGGTTCTCCGCTGGGCAGAGATCCGGTCAACGGGTTCGGTGACGGCTTCCCCCCCAACAAGAAGACCTGTCTGGACAGCGGCGCCGTCAACGGCTCCCCGCTGGACTCCAAGCTGGGCATCAGCGACTCTCTGAACTCTAACGGGACCCACGGGTCGGCCGGAGAGTCGGCGGACGGCGGCGGCGGAAGGGAGTCGGGTTCTGACTTCCATCGTAAGGAGATGAAGCAGGAGCCCGACGACATCCTGCCCATCATGCCTCCGTCGGGTGGAGGAGGAGGAGGAGGCAACAACAGCCTGTTCCCCGACCTCAACCTGAACGAGCAGGAGTGGACGGAGCTGATGGAGGAGCTGAACTGCTCCGTGGCCTACGAGGACATCCAGGACATTCTCAATGACGGCTTCGAGGAGGACCGCAAAGACTCTCTGGTGCCGACTCCGGGTGGTGCTGGAGGAGGAGGAGCTGGAGGTGGAGGAGGTCTGCTTCCTCCAGATTTAGTCCACGTTAAGACAGAGTTCTCTCCCTCCTCTGTGGCTTTCGAGCAGGACTCTCGGACCGGGTCCCCCCACGTCAGGTCCTCCTCCGGGCCCCCTCCTCGCTCCCCTGTCGCCTCCTCCTCCGCCTCCTCCCCGGCTCCTCCTCCTCCACCCAGGCAGCTTCAGCCTCCCCCCAACAACCACCTCCTCCCTCCGGGTGGCCCTCCGGTTCCCAAAGACCTTTCCCCCGCCCAGCAGCTCCAGCAGCTGGCCGCCCAGCAGCAGAGAGCCCAGCAGCACCTCCACGGCCACCAGATGCAGCACAAACAGCCACAGCCTGGTGGGGCCAAGTTCCACAACCAGGGGCCCCCCCATGCCCACCCGCCACCTTCTTGGCCCCCGATGGCCAACACCTCCCAGAGTCCACTAGGGGCCGCGTTTGGTATGGACAAGCAAACGAGCCCCTCTTTGTACCCGCAGGACTTCAACCCAAACGCCCAGAAGCAGCTGCTGATGCCCGGTCAGCCCAACAAAGGCCCTCCCAAGCCGGGGTACCCCAACATGATGGGTCACCCGACGTCGGCGGGGGCCCAGGCCACGGCCGCCATGCTGAACTACAACAACACCAAACCTCTGTCACACTTTGAGGCGGGACCCGGACTGCCGAGGCCCCCCAACACCCAGAGCCAGAACAAGGCGGCGCTGCTGACGCTGCTCCGACAGCAGCAGCAGATCAAACAGAAGAACAGCATGAACTTCCGGCAGCACATAACACACACACAGGTAAGAGAAGCACTGAAACATGACACCAATACCCCGATAACTGCAGAGAAACATCACTGAAATTATCAGTTTATTTTACCAGCGATTAGTTTCGTCATCCATTAATCTGCAGGTCATTTTCTAGATTAATCGATTAATTCTTGAAAAATTTCAGTTCCTCAAAATCCAATGTGAGGTATTTAAATGTTCTTGTTTTGTCCAAAATACAAAGATAATTCCATTTATTTGTGACGAAAAACAGAGAAACGCAGGAAATCCCAATATTTGAGAGGCTGGAAACGGCATTTTCTGCCATTTCTGCATGAAAAATGACGATTAATCGATTTATTTAAGTTATTTTTCTGTTGATCTAATCGTTGCAGCTGTAGAAGGGGTTTATTTTAGTTTAAAAAATATAACCGAAAGAGGTTAAAGTGACAACTGCAGCGTTGTCCCGTTAGCATGCTAACAAAACGGGAAACTTCAAATGTTTCATCCAAAAAGGTTCCGGGTTGATCCAAAAATACACAAGTCTACAATTATGATTACAAGTTATTGAATAGTATAATTTATTATATTTAAGCTGGAGGTTATCTTTGATAAAATATTTCATATTCGTGATGCTGTGCCTTTTTATTTCTTTGCTAATAGTTTTATTGTATAAAGTGAAAGAAATGGCAGGTTTCTGTGAATTTAAAGGGTCAAAAGTTGGTTAAATAGTCGTGATAATAATCATTAATCAGCCGTGAAGAGAGAAGTTCATGACATTTTAAACATTTCTCACATTTTCTAATAACAGAAAGAAAACGAACACATTATCTGGTAGAATGATGAGGAAGTAAAACACAAACCTGTGGACGAGAGTCTGAATGTGACTTTAAAAGGTTGAGTTCTGGACTCGACCTTCTCAGCAGAAGAAGCTAACGTTAGCATCTGTGCTAACAGCAACAGTATGGACTGATCAGAGTGTTGCTGTTTGGCTTTCATAACCAGGCCGACAGCACATTCCTGGACTACCCCCCCACACTCTCTCTCTCTCACACACACACACACACACACACACACACACACACACACACACACACACACACACACACACACACACAGAGACAAAGGCCTTCATACCGCTTCAGACAGAACCATCATAACTAGAAGTAGAGAGAACTAGAACATGTCTTTAGTGCAGAATAACACAGTTATGATGACATCAATCATAAGAAGAAGAAAAATGTATAATTTATTTTAATTACATTTGTCTAGCCTCTACTTCCAGCCTCTGCTCTGTGTTCACTTCCTGTAGTTCAGTCCTAGTGTCTCTGATTTCTTGTCACATGACTGTTGGTCTCAGATGAATCCATCATGACGTCATAGTTTCACTGAGGAGCTCACAGTTTAATGTTTTTACACAATCTGGTTAAAGTGAACGCTTTATTAGAGGAGAGATTATAAACGAGAACATGTAGAATAAAATGTTTTTGATGAAAAAAAACAATTTTAAGCTCAGTTTCGGTTGCTGTTTTCTGACTAAAACGCACGATGTGTTCAAGGACCGTCAAAAAAAGATAAGAAATCTGACTATTACGACAGTTTTTACAGCTTCTAGCTTGGATAAGCAGTGTCGTTTAGGCGATTGTGTAAAGAAAACATGCTCTTCCAGCAGGTCTTTGGGGGTTCAGAGGGTTAATATTGAATCTCTATCGTGGACCTTCAGAAGGTATCTAACAAATGAACCCAGTTCCACACTCCCACGCAGCTGTGGTGGACTGATGCATGATGGGAGTCTGAACAATGAGAGTCTGTTACTGCAGCACGGTCTCCTGCTGGCTGGTTCAGTGTCGACACGGCGACGGCTTCTTAGAAAACTCTGTGTACCAAAAGAAAAGAAAAAAGACGTTTAGATTCAGTAGATTCAGAGTCTGTGTGCAGGACTCATGGGGGGGGGGCTCTATGAGGGTTTAATGACTCCAGTCTGTTGTCTTTGACTGCTGGTCAGAGCTGGAAGAAACTGGCTTTCTCCATAGAGTTCAACTGTAACGTGTCTGGACCAAGAGAGGACTGTCATTATGCAAGGGTTTATTTTTCAGACTTAGTTACAAGGCTGCAGGTGTTGCTCTAAATCTCTCTCGCACACATCAAATGTGCTTTAAAATGAACACTTACGGCTCAATGAATGTGTTCTCACTCGTTTCCTCGGTTTCGTCTGTTCTCTCACTCTGCTGGTGGCTGAAGTCTCTGTTGCATTTCTAAACTTCGTTTTCGGTGCTCTAAAACTCCGGAGTAGTGTGGACGCTCCGTGTATAAGGACATGCATTTCAAAATGGAAACGTAGTAGTGTGGATGTAGCCTCAGTCATAATTTGGATTACGGCTGGATTAGGTTTGGAGATTTGAGTTTAGTGGATATCCGTGTTTTCCACTCCAGTTTGATTTTATTGCAAACCGGCTGATTTGTCATCAAGACACGTTCTGGCGAAAAAAAAGTAGCCTCCATAAGCAACATGTGCTGACGGTGTCATGGTGCTAAATCCAACTTGTATCTCAGGTAGAGACCTGTCAATCACTGTGTAGCCCCGCCCTAAGTCTGTTTGACTCTAAATGGACCATCATTTACATCATGCTGTATTGAAGAAGACTTGAAACTAGAGATTGAGACCATAAACTCATGTTTACAATGTTTACTGAGGTAATAAATCAAGAGAGAAGTAGAGTCATTTTCTATAGACTTCTATAGAACCAGAGGAGTCGCCCCCTGGTGGTCAGTAGAGAGAATGCAGCTTTAACACATGAAGCTTTGACTTGCCGCCTGATTGTGGCGCAGCTTCTTCTTCTTCATTAGTGTTTTATAGCGGTTGATAAACCAGCTCTTCAGTCTCATTATATTCTGTCGGCTGTTGATTTAAATAGATATGGAGTGAGATGGAAGCAGCTGTACACAGGTTGTCGTACGCTGACCGGCATGGATGAAGGTCACGACGTCATACTGGTCTGAAGCCAGTTGTACTGGTTTCCGATGAAGACGCAGAGCAGTCTGCAGTAGGGAGGCCTTTTGTTCAGCTGCTTCAGACCGGTCTGGGCCCCACGCTTTAGTGTGTGTGTGTGTGTGTGTGTGTGTGTGTGTGTGTGTGTGTGTGTGTGTGTGTGTGTGTGTGTGTGTGTGTGTGTGTGTGTGTAGCAGCTGGTTGCTAAGGCTCACACGGGGGGAGGGGGTGGGGGGGGGGGGCAGTGACAAAGCAGCCTTTCATATTCTCTGTATTTAAATATAGCTGCGTCTGCTGGTCGTATTTTCTTGTCTGCAGACGGGACGCTCTGTTCCTGCTGAACTAAACTTAAAACTTGCACTCGCTGTAGTTATACATTGTACAAGTACCTCTACTTGGAGTGTATTCATGTTTTGCTACTGTATACTTCTACTCTACTACATTTCAGAGGGAGGTATTGTAGTTTTTACTGCTCTCTAATTCTGCAAAACTTAGATCCTCATTGAATTTATTTATCCATTTTTTATCATTACATCATCTAGTTTCTAATCTCTTTGTGTTATTAACTATATTTAACTTTTTTCTACATTATTATTATTATTATTATTATAATAATAATAATAAATATATTTGTGTTGCACCTTTTTGATTCATAAAATGCTGCTAAAATATAATTTTACACTTAAAAAAACTGTTTTATAGTGAAAAATGTAATGACCAATAAAAACTGCAGCAAATAAAATCATTTAAATGAGATTCAATGAAATAAATGTACTTTACTTTTTTTGGAAAACCTTTTTAAAAATATGTAAAATATATTTTTCAATTATTTACAAACAGTTAGAACGAATGTATGTTTTTAGACTTATAATAAAAACTTTAAAAGAAGTAACAACAAGCAGATTCAGGTTTTGGTGTTTTGGAAACTGATTTATTTTTTCCACTTTCATTTTAATCTATATAATCTATTTATTTTTTAATATTTATAATCTATATAATATATTTATCTTTTAATATTTATAATCTATTTATTTTTTAATATTTATAATCTATTTATTTTTTAATATTTATAATATATTTATTTTTTAATATTTATAATATATTTATTGTTTAATATTTATAATATATTTATTTTTTTATATTTATAATATATTTTTTGTATTTATAATATATTTATTTAATATTTATAATATATTTATAATCTATATAATATATTTATTTTTTACAACAAAACAGGAAATCAACACACGTTCAAACTAAACAACAAAGATTTTCTTTGAATGTTGTTCCGAGCATGAACACGTATATCTTTGACAAAGAAAAAAATATTAAAGTAAAATAAAATATATATAAAAGAAAAGTTAAATACATAATAACTATTAATAATGAACAATGGTTTGTTTCTATCAGGACCAGAACTCGTACCCTGCTCCTCCTCACGGTCCGGCGTCGGCGCCCGTAAACAACGCCATGACGACCCAGCCGGGGCCCAACGCCATGTCTGGTAACCACGGTAACGCAGCGTACCTGAGCAGCCAGGCGGCGGTGGCGGCGGCGCTGAAACAACAACAACAACAACAACATCAACAACAGCATCAACAGCAGATCCTGGAGCAGCAGAAGCAGCAGTACATGCAGAGACAGCAGCTGATGGCTGAACAGGTAAATGTGTTACACAAGAAGAAGAAGAGTTTAGCTCATTCTTACACAAGAAGAAGAATAGTTTAGCTCATTCTTACACAAGAAGAAGAAGAGTTTAGCTCATTGTTACACAGAAGAAGAGTTTAGCTCATTGTTACACAGAAGAAGAGTTTAGCTCATTGTTACACAGAAGAAGAGTTTAGCTCATTGTTACACAGAAGAAGAGTTTAGCTCATTGTTACACAAGAAGAAGAGTTTAGCTCATTGTTACACAAGAAGAAGAGTTTAGCTCATTGTTCTACAGAAAGAAGAAGAGTTTAGCTCATTGTTCTACAGAAGAAGAGTTTAGCTCATTGTTCTACAGAAAGAAGAAGAGTTTAGCTCATTGTTCTACAGAAAGAAGAAGAGTTTAGCTCATTGTTCTACAGAAAGAAGAAGAGTTTAGCTCATTGTTCTACAGAAAGAAGAGTTTAGCTCATTGTTCTACAGAAAGAAGAAGAGTTTAGATCATTGTTCTACAGAAAGAAGAGTTTAGCTCATTGTTCTACAGAAAGAAGAAGAGTTTAGCTCATTGTTACACAGAAGAAGAGTTTAGCTCATTGTTACACAAGAAGAAGAGTTTAGCTCATTGTTACACAGAAGAAGAGTTTAGCTCATTGTTACACAAGAAGAAGAGTTTAGCTCATTGTTACACAAGAAGAAGAGTTTAGCTCATTGTTCTACAGAAAGAAGAAGAGTTTAGCTCATTGTTCTACAGAAGAAGAGTTTAGCTCATTGTTCTACAGAAAGAAGAAGAGTTTAGCTCATTGTTCTACAGAAAGAAGAAGAGTTTAGCTCATTGTTCTACAGAAAGAAGAGTTTAGCTCATTGTTCTACAGAAAGAAGAAGAGTTTAGATCATTGTTCTACAGAAAGAAGAAGAAGAGTTTAGCTCATTGTTCTACAGAAAGAAGAAGAGTTTAGATCATTGTTCTACAGAAAGAAGAAGAAGAGTTTAGATCATTGTTTTACAGAAAGAAGAAGAGTTTAGATCATTGTTACACAGAAAGAAGAAGAAGCGTTTAGATCATTGTTACACAGAAAGAAGAGTTTAGCTCATTGTTACACAGAAAGAAGAGTTTAGCTCATTGTTACACAGGAAGAAGAAGAAGCGTTTAGCTCATTGTTACACAGGAAGAAGAAGAATTAATCAGTAGATGAAGGATGACGACAGTTGGTCTGAAACCATTTTCTAAAATTCATGTCATGGTTGATCAAACGTGCAGTCGAGCTGAGAGGAAGAGGAACACTTTACCTGTAAACACTCACTTTAACCAGTAGAGGGAGCTGTTGTGATGTGAAGCAGCCAGAGGATTAGAGACTGTTGTTTTCTAGATAAAATGTCTGATGAGTTGTCCGTCTCCCTGTTTTAGGAGAAGCAGCGGCAGCAGGACCAACAGCTGCAGAGACACCTGACTCGACCCCCTCCACAGTACCAGGACCAGCCGGGTCAACCGGCCAATCAGAACCCGTTCCCACAGCCGCCAGTCAACCAGTTTACAGGTAGGACAGAAGGACGTCCTTCGTTCAAGGAGCGTCGGAAAGATGAAAATCTGACGATGATGACTAAAATAGTTTTTACAGCTTCTGGCTGATAAACGGTGCCAGTGGGTTTTGGGGTTCAGAGGGTTACGTTTTATTGTTTTATTTAACGGTTCACAAATCAAAACCACCAGAGAATTCAGGATAATCTGTGCATCAACACACAGAAAGATATTTAAAGAATAGAAACGCAACAAACAGAATAGAAATATCTAACAAATAAAATGAAGCAAACATCTTAGTCCAGACTAAAATCTATTTTTATTAACTATTGTGATTTGTTTAGTTTTATACAACATTTAATTGGACTCAACGTGATACGAATTAAAATTTTCAATTAAAATTTCAAATTTTCACCTCCAGTTAGAAGCTACAAGTTTTAATATTTAATTACCTTTTAAAAATAAAGATCCTCCCTTTGAGACGATCACAGCTGGTGAAACACATATTAAAAACTTCAGAAAGATATGTTTAAAATTAACATTAATTAAAGATATTTTCTGTGACACTTAAATTAAGTAAAATGAATGTATTAAAAAACCTGAAACTTAACTGTTAAGCCATCAAATTAATAAATCTGTTTCCTTGTAGAAATAAAAAAATAAAGAATTTGAATTGATTACATTTGAGATTTTAAAGATTATGGCTTTTCATTTATTTTTATAATAAAAACTTTAAATCTATCGTCACATACATGTAAGATGATCCGCTTCACTTAATAAAACTATTTAATTTGATTTAGTGCAGAAAATATTGAATAGATCCTGTTCACCTGTTTAAATTATTAATAAAGGAATAATAAACATAGTTTATTTTATAAATAGACGACCACAGAAAGAGCTGCTGTTTGGTAAAACTAATTTAAATTGAACAGAAGTGTGTTTGTTTGTTTGGACCTTCATTAGAATACCGATGACGTTCAGAACAAACGTTTCTCTGTGTGATTGTAAATGAAGCTCACCGCTGATTTGAAAGTGAAATAAATAACAGCAGCTGAACGTCATGTTTATCACTTTAAGTCTGTTGAGCTCAAAAATCTTAATGAACTCAAACTGATGTTAAACTTAAGAGCTGCAACATTAAACTGTCTTCTAAAGATAAAGTGGTTAAAATAATAATTTACAGCTTTGACTGCTGGATGATTATTAACTTTATCACACTTTGTGAAGCACTTAAGAGGAAGTATGTGAGTGAGAGTTGGTTTTTAAATGACTTTATCCTCCTATTATATTATAGGTTATTATAGGTTATTATGGGGTTATTATTAGGTAATCTAGGGTGAGTGATTCTCTGAGTTAATTGATTAGTTGATTGACAGAAAATGAATCTGAAAATGAATATAAAGACATTAAAAGTTTAGAATTTGAAGAAACTAAGATGTAATTATTTCATAGACAAATCAAATAATTGAGAAATTAATTTGCAGATTTATCACAAATTAAAATAATAAAGTTGTTCTACTTCACATGAATAAATTAAATAAACTTTCTCCTTCACAGCTTCCTCTCAGCCAATGGGCAGCGTCGGCTCCATGGGAGGCCCCGCCCCCGGCCCCCAGCGCATGTTCCCCCAGAACCAAAGCATGCTGGGTATGAGCATGCCGACAGGTGGTGTAGCTCCGCCTCCGACGGGCAGTCAGGGCGACATCGGCCTGTCGTCCTGCGGAGGGGGCGGGGCCAACGTGGACGTGCAGCAGGTGCTCTACAACAACATGAACCTTCACCCGTCGTCTCACCCGTCCCAGCAGCGCCAGCCTCTGGGCGCCATGAGCGCCGCCTACAGGCAGAATCTTCTGGCTCAGCAGCAGCACCTGAAGTCTCAGCCCAACGCCGCCATGTTGAAGCAGCAGCAGCAGCAGCTTGCCGCTGCTGCAGCCGCCCGCATGCCGGGCTCCATGCAGAACAGTATGGGACCCACAATGCCCGGCGGCATGCAGGGCGCCCAGAGTGCCGCTGCTGCTGCCGCCGCCTGGCAGCAGCAGCTGGCCAACCAGCCGCCTTCCAGCAACGCCGGTCTGCCCTCCAACGCCTTCGGCAACCCGCCCAACGCCTTCCACATGCAGCAGCAGTCTCGCCTCCCCAAGATGCCGCCGGGCGCCGCACCCTTCGGCGCCAACCCCAACGGGCGTCCAATGGGAGGCCTGAACCAGATGATGCAGACAAACATGGCGGCCGCCGCCCAGCAGAGGGCGGCCCCCAACCCTCAGAGCCTCGCTCAGCAGCAACAGACGACTCAGGCCGGTCAGAACCAGGCCGTCTTACCCGACCTGGCGGCGTTCGGACCGCCGCAGGGCAACGGCCGCCAGGGCCTGCAGTGTAACCAAGGTTACCAGGTGAGCAGGACCCCCAGTCAGCAGCAGCAGGTGTCCTTCGGGTACAACGTGGCGTCGGGGAGCTTCGCCGGAGAGAGCGAGCTGGTGGACTCTCTGCTGAAGGGTCAGAGCACACAGGAGTGGATGGCCGACCTGGACGAACTGCTCGCCAGCCACCACTAGTCCCGCCCCCAACGCACACCTGTCTGCACACCTGTCTGCACCTGGACACCCTGCTGAGACCAGCCGAGAGGCTGCACCTTGGAACACGAGTCCTTGAAGGACGTTCTGCAAACAGCCATGTTGGAAACAAAAGGTTTCAACACTGTTGTGATGAAGCGATCCAGACGGGAGGTCGGAGCGTTAGCATTAGCCACCCGGCTAACAAAGTCTGAGCTCTAAAAAAACACGCATCTGGCAGGTAAACTAGTGAAGGTTGTCGGTTAAAGAACAGTTGATGAGTTCAGCAGACTGGAGGTTCAAAAATCCAGTTTCATCCTCTTTGTTCTGAGGAGAAACGGCTTCATTCAAAAATATGACAATTTAAGGACGAGTTGCTCTTTGCAGAATTGCACATGTGGTCGAAAAGTAGCGTTAAAAAGCCTTTTGGTCTTCAGGTACGTTCTGCATCTAAAGGTGAACAGGAAGTTCATCTGTTAATGTCTAGTTGAACTTTATAATTCTATATTATGATATAAATTACTTTGGTATTTTGTTTTGGTGAATTGAAAGACTTTAAAAAACTAATTTATTTAAAAAGTCAACACAAAAATGTATAAAAACGATCACAGATAAAAAAAGATTATAAACAAACCTCGGTTTATACAGTTATGATGATTCACCAGCTTACTATTGTCTCGTAGTTTCATAAGCACAACTTTAATTTAGTAAATTTAACAGAATAACTGTTTATTTTAAGAGTTTAATCGCCCAAATGTTTGAGTTGTTTCCACCTCGTGTGTAAATCTGTAAAGAAGCGACTCGTCTGTCGGTTTACTTCCTGTTACTCTGCTGTGTTCGTGAGACTGAACAGAGTCGTATTAATATTAAGACTACTGAAGCTGTGGTTCAGTGATGAACCACTGTACCCCCCCCCCCCCCACACACACACACACACGCACGCACACACACAGCGCCACCTACAGACCGCCAGCGTTACAAATCCTTGGAAAAGTTTTAGTTTTTCAGCGGAGATGAAGTGAAATCACTCTTTAAAACACATATTAGCTTTATGTGAGCAGCTCATCTTAAAGGGAACATAGCGGTGTTTTTGCTTGTTTTACTACCGTTTACTACGAAGTACTTCTCAAATACTGCGACTACTTTCCAAAATGTCATGTTGTGTTTTTATGATTTCTGTATCAAGTCGATGCCGAATCTCTGAAAACGTGACTCTGGTTTTCTTAAATACTCACTGAAAACTAGAAAAGTTTCCTTCATGAAGTTACATCGTGAACAATAAAGCTTTGTTGATATTGGCACGAGGAGAGCTAGTTAACGTTAGCGGTTAGCCGTTAGCAGCACAGTTCTGCTCGGCTAAATAACGGCGCTAACGGCTAACGTTAACGGAGGTCGCATTGAGTTACGTTATGATGCGTTTAAGCTCTATTCAGTAAAAAATAGTATCGTGATGAGTTGAGTTTATCGACTACTAACATTCTGGTATCGTGACATTTTTTGTTTCACTTTAACTTCTTAGAGAGAAAATCCATCACATTATTTTTATTTTATTGTAATAATTTACCAAAAGATGTTACTGTGAAAAACACAGACGTGATAACTGAGCCAAATTCAAACAAGTTCATTTTCATATTGCAGGGAAATATTATTTAAATATCTACAACAAACCAGCTCGATTTGTTTAGGGAAAGTCTTGAGTACATTTCATTTTCTGAATGGATCGACGGAACTTCTTTTGATTTTTGGATGAATTTCTTTTGTTTGCAACTAAAACCTAATTTCAGTCGGCGTTAAAGAAACAGAAAATCTTTATTTGAGTAAATAAGTTTTGTTTTCCCTCACCAGACAGATAATTCTTTAAATACTTTGTTTACATCCTAAATGAAAGTAGTTGCAGTAAAACGTGCAAAAACATTTATATGTTCCTTTTTTAAATGTCTGAAGTTTAAGAGTTTGTGTGAAGAAAACTGCAAAAAGAAGCGTGACATGAACCTCTGAGCAGCAGAGACACAGAACACACTGTAGATCATTCGACCTTTATGTTTGTTTAAAATGTAAATGTTCCACTTCCTCTTCTCAACAGACTCACCTGTGTGTGTGTGTGTGTGTGTGTGTGTGTGTGTGTGTGTGCGTGTGTGTGTGCGTGTGTGTGTGTGTGTGTGTGTGTGTGTGTGTGTGTGTGTGTGTGTGTGTGTGTGTGAAATCCATTCATTAGTTTGAAACTTTCTGGCTTTAAACTTTATTTTGTAACCTGTAAATCTCTAAAAATACTGTTTCCTTGTGACACAGACTGACTTTTTAAACCAGATGAAGCATTAAATCTCCACTGAGCTGCACATCTGGTCACGTTTGACGTTTCCAGTTGTTTCCTCAATATTTCAAAAGCGTTCTTTGTGACTCTACGTCTTCCTGTAGATTTAATGTGAAAGCAGGAAACAGTTTTAGTTCATAATACATGTGTTAAAACATGTTCTTCATCTTGTGATGTTAAAATTAATATTTTCCAAATATGAAAATGATTCAATGAAGAAAAACATTTCTGCTTGAAAATCAAGATTTGTATTTTTTTCTTCAGCGTTTCCCAAATTCAAAATGTCGCCAGATAAACAAGACCAGACTTTAAACTACTTCCTGTCAGGTCCGACGGCGGACGATGAATTTAACGCTGAACACAAAGTTTTGTCCTCATGGTTATAGTTCTATAAATATAGTCGGTCGTTCGATTCCTCGTCTGCCGTCCGATCGTTTTTTCTGACCTCCAGTCAGCGTCTCCGATCTTCTTTTAAGGCGGATCTGTGTGACCGGGCTCAGCTGTTCTTTTAAGGTGGACCTGTGACCCGGTCGTTCTATCTACTGTACTGTTTTTGACTTCTTCAAAGAGTCGTTTGTGTTTTACAGACATGTGTATTTTATTTGTAAAGTTATTATTGATAAACCGATAAGCTCGGAGCTTGTTTCACGTGTTCAAAAATCCAAAATGGCTGCCGATCTCCTGCCCGAATCTTCAGCTTCCAGCGTCGCTCGGCCTCCCGGGGTTTCTGGGTTCAACTGTGTAAATGTATTATAAATATATTTTTTTGTATGTATGCCTTTCCTAATGATCTGGAGAGGATAGATGTTATTTTTATATATTGCAGCGTTTTTGTAAGTATTTTATACTTTTGATATGGTTCTCTGTAAAACAAGAGTATTATGTAAATATAGTTCTTTAGAAACACGTCTGTTGTCCGTCTTTTTTTGTGTTTCTGTTGTGTTGATTTTAGGATTAATAATCTACAACTGATCCAACATCAGCTCACACATTCTGTATATTTAACGTTGATTAGGACCCAAGGATTGTGGTTCTTACATTTTTGCTTCTTGTGACATTCTGTGTAGTTTTGCCTCTTCAGTACTTCTTCTACTGAGGTAAAAGTAATAACGTGGTCTAGAAATACTCCACCACAAGAAAACAAGTCCTAAACTCAAGTAAAAAGTAAAGTTACTCATTATGCAGAATAGCCAATGGAAATCCTCAAGTACAAGTATGTCAAAATTGTACTAGGGTACAGTTAATGTAGTTAGTTACATTCCACTGATAATTTGATATTAATTATATAGAAAACAGGAATGTTGATTAAACACTAGTTTTCCTATAATTAGTACCAAGCTACATAATTGCTCATTAACCTGGTTAACTGTTTAAACTGACAACAGGTCTCCCATTAACCTGGTTAACTGTTTAAACTGACAGGTCACTCATTAACCTGGTTAACTGTTTAAACTGACAGGTCTCATTAACCTGGTTAACTGTTTAAACTGACAGGTCTCATTAACCTGGTTAACTGTTTAAACTGACAGGTCTCATTAACCTGGTTAACTGTTTAAACTGACAGGTCTCATTAACCTGGTTAACTGTTTAAACTGACAGGTCTCATTAACCTGGTTAACTGTTTAAACTGACAGGTCTCATTAACCTGGTTAACTGTTTAAACTGACAGGTCTCTCATTAACCTGGTTAACTGTTTAAACTGACAGCAGGTCACTCATTAACCCGGTTAACTATTTAAACTGACAGGTCTCATTAACCTGGTTAACTGTTTAAACTGACACACAGCAGGTCACTCATTAACCTGGTTAACTGTTTAAACTGACAGGTCTCTCATTAACCTGGTTAACTGTTTAACCTAACAGGTCACTCATTAACCTGGTTAACTGTTTAAACTGACAGGTCTCTCATTAACCTGGTTAACTGTTTAAACTGACAGGTCTCTCATTAACCTGGTTAACTGTTTAACCTAACAGGTCACTCATTAACCTGGTTAACTGTTTAAACTGACAGGTCTCTCATTAACCTGGTTAACTGTTTAAACTGACAGGTCTCTCATTAACCTGGTTAACTGTTTAACCTAACAGGTCACTCATTAACCTGGTTAACTGTTTAAACTGACAGGTCTCTCATTAACCTGGTTAACTGTTTAAACAGACAGCAGGTCACTCATTAACCTGGTTAACTGTTTAAACTGACAGGTCTCTCATTAACCTGGTTAACTGTTTAAACTAACCGTCTTTGCCCCGCCCCCTTGCAGGTGTGCTCTCTCTCAGTATTACCTGTGTCTGTGCTGCCTGTCTGTCTGTCAGACAGTGTTTCAGCGTTCAGGTGTGTGTTTCCTTCTCACCTGTTGCTCTGACTCCCCGTCTCGCTGCAGAGATGTCGGAGGAGGCGGTGGTCGGCCTCGCCGCTGTGACCGTGCTCGGTGTCCTGCAGCAAGGTGAGAGTGCATGCTGGGAAATATGAGACAGAGGGAACTGCTTTAATTTGAAGAAAAATGACGAGTCTGGTTGTATATTTTAAAAAGGCTTTTATGTGATGCTCAGACTGCTTAAACTATGTTCTATTCTATCTTTTATTCCTCTTGATTTATATTTATTTTAATATTCTTTATGTTGTTGTAATCAGCCCGTCAGCCTTCTTTTATGAATCAGATTTGCATTTACTACAAACACAAGTTGATCTTTGATCTTTGCAGACAGCTGCTGTATGAAGAGTTTGATGTGTTTCCTTTGTAGTTATTCAGCAACATCTCAAACAGAAAAACATATTATTATTATTGATATATATGTTTGTGTGTGTGTGATTGTGTGTGTGTGTGTGCAGCCTATTTCTCCCTGCAGGTGATCTACGCCAGGAGGAAGTATTCGGTGTCTCCGCCTGCCACCGCCGGACCGCCGGAGTTTGAGAGGATCTTCAGAGCTCAGTCAGTCTTTATTCTTTATTTTGGTTTTACAAATTTCATTAAAAATCTGCAGCAGACTAACAAGATTAACAAGATTAACAAGATTCAGGATTATTTTCTATTTTCACGTTTAGTCCTTTAGTTCCCAGTAACCCAGGGAGCCTAAAGTGTAATAATACTCAGAAGTTTGACCTACTTTAGTTGGAACATGCAGAAAAGATCGGAGACTCCTGGTGTCTGAAAACAAGCTGATGGTTTCATGTTTCAGGAGTTTCTTTTATCAGTTAAAACTCTCAAATATGTTTTATTATATTACATTTGATATAAAACCTTTTCATGAAAACCAGTCAGACAAATCAACCTACAACAATATGTTAAGTACATATTGTACTTTCTACTGTACTACATCTCAGAGGTACATATTGTACTTTTTACTGTACTACATCTCAGAGGTACATATTGTACTTTCTACTGTACTACATCTCAGAGGTACATATTGTACTTTCTACTGTACTACATCTCAGAGGTACATATTGTACTTTCTACTGTACTACATCTCAGAGGTACATATTGTCATACAGTCTTCTTATAGACTTCTATACAACCAGAGCAGTCGCCCCCTAGTGGTCATTAGAGAGAATGCAGCTTCCTTTCTGTCCTCACATTAACTCCAGAGTCTCCGGTGTGTTCAGGGCCAACTGTTCAGAGTATTTCCCGCTCTTCATCGCTGTCCTGTGGACTTCCGGAGTCTTCTTCAGTCAAGGTGAGCCGACAACAACAACAACAACAACAACAACACACCTGGGCCCTGTTCCTCGTACGTCGCTAACTGATTAGCGGGATAAGTTTGAGGATGAGATCACTACATCAGGCTTTTCCGGTTCCTCGAAGCAGGTTTAGCTCAATCACCATGGCAACACATCAATAAGCGTGAACCTGCTCCAGAGCAGCTCACTGAAGGAAGCTGGATAAGTTCACCACTCCCCCGGAAACATGTCATCTCCCTTCCTCATCCCACTGATGAAGGAGCGATATTAGTTAGATTAGTGTTTTATAGGAGAGAGTTCTTCGAGATCGGTCCGTGTACGTTTTGATCGTCTGTTTTACGTTCATTCGATGAAACGAAAATACGTAAATGTCCGTATTTTAACGGTAAAACAGACTAAAACGTACATGGACCGCGATCGCCAAGATCCCTTATCCCATCACGATGACTTCCTATACGAGCGCTATCGATTCTGATACAAGGAATCATTGATGAACAAGACCTTCTGGAGTCATACATGGTGAACACCACACGAGCATTGACCGTCTCACAGACTGGATCAGAGCCGTGAGCTGTGAGCGAGTGGTACATTATTGTACAGTGTGGGCGATGCCGCTGCATGTCGTGCTGTTCGTAAAGTTTATTTGGTGCTTAAGAAACTTATGGATGTGTTCAATACATTACCATGGCACATATTGTATGGACTCACCATTCTGAATCATGTTGGTGTGCTTAGGTTTGACTTGCTCCCATGTCCTCTTGATGGTTAAACTACATGGGGGTTAAAGCTCTCATCATGATATGACAGTGGTATTAGTACACCATAGCATATCATTATTGTACTCATGATAAGAATAGAGAGAATCACACAATTTCTTTTCACTGCTTCAATTGATTGAATTTCTGATTATGAATAATATACACACTGATCCATACACAGATTCACACACACATATTCAAACTCCTAGTTCTATATGGTAATCTACACATACATGTATATACACATGTATAGTATGATACATAAGCGCATACAGTACATATATCCTCATAAGTATCTATTCATTCGTATCAGTTAGATACTCTTCGGGCTTGTTTTATCTACTTATTCTGAAAGAGTTGAGATGATTATTTTCGCTATAAGATCTCATTGATGATGCATTCCATTAACCTTTTGGGCCCGAACAGTACCGATCACTACCGCACAATGCAATTTTCAGTAACAAATATAATATTTCCACAACCATGCAGCATACCGTTTGAACGAAGAATTTCTCATGAACAGAAGCATGTGTAACACTTTACACACTTTCTCAAATGACGACCTCTCGTGACCTCTCGTACGTTTATGTCTCTTGCTCTG
Organism: Leptoclinus maculatus; assembly: GCA_032191485.1. Classification (NCBI taxonomy): domain Eukaryota; kingdom Metazoa; phylum Chordata; class Actinopteri; order Perciformes; family Stichaeidae; genus Leptoclinus; species Leptoclinus maculatus. The sequence goes on along the minus strand of JAVDOI010000054.1, from coordinate 1,029,718 downwards.
GCCTACTTCACTCTATTCACTCCAATTCTTTTGTGTGTGACTACTGCCATCGTTTGCTATGATTGTGGGTGTTTTTTAGGCTTTACTGAGCCTCAGTAAGCCCCTAATTTTGAGCAAAAACGCCTAAAATGACATACCCAAATTAAAATGTCTGTAGCGTCTGAACCACTTTGACTATATGCATCAATGAGGTCTTGCCAGAAAGAAAACCCCCTAAAGTTCCTTGTGAAAGTGTCAGAAAACCTGTAGGTCATACAGAAACAGAGCAGTGGGCCTTTGAAGTCAGTACAAATGTAAGAGTTTTGTCCGTCTAAAATAAAAAAGTATCTTTCAGTATAAATAACTGCCTGTGGCTGTATCTGTACAGGTAAAGGACAGTATAGGGCTGTAAGTACACTATCAGTGAACACCTGCCTCAAATGTATTTGAAGAAGATAGGACAAAGTATGACCATTCTACAGTGTTCTGTCCATGAAAAGATTCATCAGAAAAAAAATAGCACGTGAAAAGTGAAAACTATGAACACGTTGGTTGACAGCTTATGAGAAGGAAATATTAGGTTTCTACTATAACTACTAGCCTTTTCTGAAGCCGCTAGCTCCATGGTAACATCCGCTAGTACATTCACTAGTAAATTCGTGTCTGTACTGTATCTTTCGCCGTCAAAATGCTGCAAGACCTGACTTGCAGCGGTCATGGCGACTTTGGACAGTGTGTGTTTGGGCTCCTTTTGTGAAAAATCCATAAAAAATAAAAGAAAATCGATGTTTTCTTTGCAAAGATGAGGATTTTGTGCATGCTGGGATACCAAAAACGGCCATGTTTTGTGACGTAATTTTCGTAAGCAAGCCGTACTAACGGAAGGGATGGCGGTGTTAGATTTAGCCACGATTATGGTCTTGACTTCCTCATATGCGTTCATGATCATCTCCTGCTCGCCAGCGGAGAACAAAGACGCTCTTTCTTTGACTTTATTCGCTATTGTACTGTTAGAAAATCATGGTTTCGGTGATCGATGCTTACCCCCTTTGACGTAAAACGGGCACGCCCACTTATCCTGATGACTGAGGTCTTGTTCGATTTAACGAGACTGTTTGAGCGCTGATCAGCCTTTGAGGAACCGAGATATCCTGCCTTCAATCATCTCGGTAATTCAAGCTGGATAATTGGACATTTGATGGACTTAGTTGAGCGACGTACGAGGAATAGGGCCCTGAATCTCAGTTTGAGCTTCAGCTGAATGTTTTGTGCTTCAGGTTTGTCTTCCGTCTGCGGTTTGCTGTATTTATACGGACGCCTCCGATACTTTCATGGATATTCTGAGTCGGCTCAGAGACGGTATGTATATATACTGTTATTTAAAATCATCAACACTTTATAATAAACATCGTTATTAAATGTTAATACTTAGTTCACTGTTAACAAACAATGAAACGATCAATAACTTATGATTATAAGTCATTTATGTTATTTTAACAATCATATATAATTGGTAAAAGTATTGGTTAATGATTTATAAAACATATTTAAGACAAAGACAGATGGATCACTTTGTTCATAAATATTAAATTCTTAGTTTTTATTCTTCAGTAAAGTCGGACAGAGACGAGAGATTCAACGTTTTTATTTTATTCAAACTTTCAGAGAAACAAACAAAAATAAAAATCACTTTTATCTCAAACTTCTCTTAAATCTAACTTTAATACACCAGATAATACATTTACTACGATACTGTACTGTGCAATTCTGAGGTACTTGTACTTTACTCTGGTATTTCCAGTTTGTATTACTTTATACTTTTTACTCCAGTACTTTATTTACTTTACAGATTCAGATTATTAAAACATAAATATCATAAAGTAATTAATGATGATGTATTATTATAGATCAAAGTGCTCCGAAGTATATAAAGTATTTAAATGTGCTCCACCTTTAACGTGGTGAACACATGAATGCATCAATATTTATACTGTATATTGTATACTGTAAGTATTTCTACACTGTAGTATTAATACTTGTAATGAAGTAGAACTACAACACTAGATAATTACAGAATAGAGACTGTAGAGTTGTAAAAACATGATTGATTGATTGATTGATTGATCGACCGTCTGACTGATCAACCGACCGACCGGTTGATTGATTGGTTGATTGATTCGTTGATTGATTGATTGGTAGGTAGGTAGGTCGGTCGGTCGGTCGGTCGGTCGATTGATCGATTGATTGATTGATCGTCTCCCTCTGCAGACTGGCTCCTCTGTATTTCAGCGCTCAGGTTCTGTGGGTTCTGGTCGGGTTCTCGGTTCTCGGGGTGTTCCTCTCGTTCTGCAGAGTTTACCTGAAGGTGGACCTGCTCCGTGGGCTCGGCTCTGCCCTCGGCCTGGTCTGAAGGACAACCCTCAGGGGTCAAAGGTCAGACGTCACAGAAGACAAAATGGGACTTTTGGGATAATAAAATATCAAAAACTCTTCACAGGAAATGTTATTATGTTTTTAATCCTCAGTAATTGTTATAAATGCCAGTTTTTCTGCAGGAAGTTTGGTTTGTCTATTAAATTCCTCAAATAAAGTTGCTCATTCACTCGTCTCAATATATTTATATTTATATATATATATATATATATATATATAATGCATGTGCAGCTGTGATGATTGATGAAAGACATGTATATTTTATTTTATCTTATCTTATCTTATCATATATCATATATCATATATCATATCATATCATATCATATCATATCATATCATATCATATCATATCATATATCATATCATATCATATATCATATCATATCATATCATATCATATCATATCATATCATATCATATATCATATCATATCATATATCATATCATATCATATATCATATCATATCATATCATATCATATCATATCATATATCATATCATATCATATCATATCATATCATATCATATCATATCATATCATATATCATATCATATCATATATCATATCATATCATATATCATATCATATCATATCATATCATATCATATCATATCATATATCATATCATATCATATCATATCATATCATATCATATCATATCATATCATATCATATATCATATCATATCATATCATATCATATCATATCATATCATATCATATCATATCATATCATATATCATATCATATCATATCATATCATATCATATCATATCATATATCATATCATATATCATATCATATCATATATCATATCATATCATATCATATATCATATCATATCATATCATATCATATCATATCATATCATATCATATATCATATCATATCATATCATATCATATCATATCATATCATATCATATCATATCATATCATATATCATATCATATCATATCATATCATATCATATCATATCATATATCATATCATATCATATCATATATCATATCATATCATATATCATATCATATCATATCATATCATATCATATCATATCATATATCATATCATATCATATCATATATCATATTATATTATATTATTCCTTCATTAAAGTAACAGCTTCAGGCTTCACCACCAGGTGGCAGCAGAACGTCACATAAAACACTGAAGAAGATACTTTTACTTCTTTCGGGGGGAAACGTACTTTTTACTGCATTAACTTTACAGAAGAAAATATAATTTACAGATTCAGATTAAAACTGAATATGAAGTAATGAATGATGTATTCTTATAGATTAAACTACCAGCAGTATATAAAGTCTTAAATGAGCTCCATCAAATAGACCATAAAGCAGGGTATGCTTTAGTTTTATTTATTGTTTTATGCGTTTCCCTCTAAACATGTTTTTATTTAAATAACTATTTTGAGATTAAAAAAAATTCTCCAATATTTCACAGAAAATACAAAGTTGAGAGAAAAGTCTGAACATCATCTCAGGACCCTGGATTCACCTGGGGACCCTTTGGAGGGGCCGGCCCTCATGTTGGGAACCACAGTCATATAGCAAAACAAGTATTACTTTAAATACTTTAAGTATATTTAACTGTTAATACTCCTTTGTGATCATTGAGTCGATTGAACTTTACATTAAAACAACTTCATGTATTTCAACTAAACTCCTGTCTGAAGTTTCACTGTCAGAGGATTGTGGGTAGATAGTTAACACACCAACTATTTACCCACAATCCTCTGACAGTGAAACAAACACACACACACACACACACACACACACACACACACACACACACACCCTGTACTGCAACCTTCTGCACAATGAACTGAAGTCTATTTAAAGAGCAGCTCGTGAGTTTATATTTAGATCTACAATTCACACACACACACACACACACACACACACATATTCATACACACACACACACACACACACACACACACACACACATATATTCATACACACACACACACACGCATCAGTTCATGTGTGGAATGTGTATTTGTGTGTATTTGTGTGTATTTGTGTGTATTTTTAGCGTGTACTCGTCTGACAGCAGCAGTTGTTTCTTTTCAGAATAACTTTTCCAACAAACAGCTGCTTCACTCTCCGTCACCACGGCGACAACATGCATGATGATGTCATGACGTCATGACATCACACGCGTACTGTCCAGAAGTCTGGTAATACTACACAAAAGAGTACTTATTGTAGTATTTATTGAGGAGGTGACTGAACATCGTCGTAAAACAGCAGACGGGATGTTTCATCCTGATGTTGATGACATCAGAAATTACATCATGATTATCGATTGATTATTGGTTATTGATTATCGATTATCGAGTGTTGATTATTGATTATTAATTTCATAGTGCAGTAAAAGTACAACACTTCCCTCTGAAATAAAGTATAAAATGCTTTAAACTACAAATACTCAAGTAAAGTACAAGTACTTTGTTCAGATGTTTAAATGCAAAATGTTCACCTAAACTACAGTACTATTACTTCAAATCAACTACTGTACAGATACTTATACTACAACACTACTTTACTTACTGTTTACATGTCAGCAAAGGTGTACTTAGGTAGTGTACTTCAGTACAATTTAAAAGTATGTGTACTTAACTTCAGTATTTCTACTCCACTACAATATTGTACTTTAAACTATACTACATTTATCTGACAGCTTTAGAAAGTTTACTTTATTAATGGTGTATTAATATATAAAGTCCACCTTTAAACACATTAATGTGTCAATAATTAAAATACAATAATATAAACTATAATATTATTCTGAGTAATGAGTGTTTCTATGTTTGGTATTTTATGTATATTTTGATGCTCGTACTTCTTTACTTTCACTTAAGTAAAATCTTGAGGACTTTTACTTGTAACAGAGTATTTTTATGCTGTGGTATTAGTACTGTACAATTTCAAGGGTACTTTACTTGAATATTTACATTTTCTGCTACTTTCTACTCCTCCCATATATTATTCTGCACAATGAGTACTTTTACTTTTGCTACTTTAAGTATATTTTGATGCCGACACTTTTGTACTTTTACTTAATTAAGATTTTGAATGCAGGACTCGAGGTATTTATACTTCTTCCACCTCTGAATGTCAGTTTATATTAATTATATTTTACTCTCAGTATATATATATATATATATATATATATATATATATATACATATACTATACTAACTAAAAAAACTACAGAACAACAAAAACAAATCCATCGAATTCTTTTTTCCAGCTGCTCCGAGTTCCTGTTTTTTCACTCCAGCTCCTGCTCACCTGATCCAATTAAGAGCTCGCTTCTGATTGGCCGATCTACAGAACCACAGCTAATATGTCGAGGAGCTTTTAATCGGATCAAGTGTTCAAGAAAACAGATTAAAGTGACACTCGAAGAGGAGAGAAGTGAGTTTCACCTGCAAACAAACACAAACACAACTTTAAACCTGATTACAGCGAATGACTGGACTGTTTATTATTTATATATCTATGTTGTGATGTAATAAGTGAATACAGGCGTAGATTTTTATATTGCAATATTAAACACATGCATTTATTCCCCCAATAAAAACAACACAAGTAGCAGAGGACTTTTATTTTGACGAACCGGAGGAAATAGAAGTTACTGGATGTAACCCCGGTTCAATGAGTGAAACCACAACGTTGAATAAAAGATAAAAAACATTGTTTTTCATGCAAATCAATTTAGAGATTTTGTTCTATTTTTCTTCCATAACATCTTCTTACAGACTAGAGGAAATAAAACATTTATTTTATTACTTTGTCTGTTTGCGTCTTTAGATTTCTCATAGAATTCAACCTAAAGTTACCATTACATAACGCCTCATTTGCATATTTAAACATAACATTTCAGAAAACTTGTAATACAATAAATACTCCTCTTAACATCAGTAATGAGCTGGTGAAGTTTCATGGTGATATCTATGAGTTCATGTTTTGACCCTCTTCACCTGTAGAGTCTTCTAAATGTCTCTAATGTAACTAAACGTCTCTTTAAAGGACGTTTTCTCTAAATGAGTTTGTTCTCAGACTCTGATCCATAAATCTCCTCTTCAGTAGCTCTTACATACACCAAACGTTACACGTTCATTCCTCTCTATGTTCTGAAGGTTCACACAGAGGGGTTTGTTCACACAGCACTCAGAGACTCATTTATACATTTATTAATAAAAACATGGAGGAAATAGATTTTTTAATGTATGTTGACAGTATTTTTTGATTTATGGAGTGAAACAAAGAGATATAATAAATTCCCTATATTTAATAAGATAATGCCTCAGTTGCAAATATAAACATAACATTTCAGAAAGCTTGTAATATAATGAAGTAATTGTCTTATTGTCTTAAACACAGCAGGTGTTTGTGTTGGTAGTGAAACAAAAATGGCCGCCGGTTAAGAGGAATGTTTCTCCTCAGTGTTCGGAGATAACGAAGTCTGTTTGTTGTTGGAAACACAAAAAGGAAGAAGAAAAGATTTTCCAACAGCTGAAAGATAAACGATTTAGTTGAAGTTCCGTCTCTGTGTGTAAACAACAAGAAAGGGCTGATGGGAAATGTAGTCTACGATTAGAGAAAACCTCAGTGGATGTTGAGTCTAAATGTTGACGTTGTTCTTCCAGTAAGACGAAGTTAATCATCTCACATCCTGCTGTGTGTGTGTGTGTGTGTGTGTGTGTGTGTGTGTGTGTGTGTGTGTGTGTGTGTGTGTGTGTGTGTGTGTATGTGTGTGTGTGTCAGAGCGCCCCCACGTCCTCACAGTGGAAACATCCCGTATGTGCGTTTTTTCCCGTGTTTTATGAGTTTCACTCGTATAAATGTCGATAAAGCAGAAAAATCCTGTAATTAAATCTGCAGCTTCACCCTTTAAACTACAAACAAAGAAACTACAGCCGCCATTTTGAATTCCCACCTCATTTACATTAACTTTATGTGTATTTTTTTTTTGTTTTCTGGAGTTCAACCTAGAGTTTGTTTTCCAGTTTGAAAGTTTATTGTTATATTCAACTTATTTTACTTTACATACCTTGTTTTTTAATTTGTTTATTTTATTAGAACTATATTTTGATTTTGTTTTTATGCAAATATAATACTCACTGAATTATTTATTTTTTGTTCTATTTACTTTATTATTGCATTTTATTTTTCTAAAATCCACCAAATTATTGTGTCTATTTATTTTTTGTAATTAATAATATTGGTATTTAAATTGTATTTTCTTGTTTGTAATAAATAAATACAACTTACTGAATTATTCTATTTTATTTCCATGTACTTATTTAATTATATTTTACAGTAATTATTACTATTATTATTTTTCTAAAATCCACCAAATATATTTATCTTATTTTTGTTACTTTTTAAATAATAGTTTAAATATCATTCATCACTGCTGTATTTTTTTTGTATCTAATAAATATTTTGTATTTATTTATGTGTATCCTGATCCTCTCTGGTTGGATGAAGTTTTATCTTATCTTTTTAATTTTTTATATTTATTTTTTTGTGTTTTATTTACATATTTTAAAAACGAATAAAAATGGGTTTTGACGACTTTCGGAAGTGTCCATGAAGGCAGCACATATAAGCCCCGCCCCCCTGTCCCGGGCGGTCTGAGCGATGCGTTCATGGGACTGTTTTTTTTGAAAGTTGTCAACAGAGAGACGAAGAAGAAGAAAACGAAGAAGAAGAAGAGGAAGAGGAGCAGTGAGCGGCTTGTAACCGACAGCAGAGCTCCGGAGGAGGAATGGGCTGCAGCCACAGCAAGGTGAGCCCCACTAAACCCTAAACACGGTAGAAAACAGTAGAGTCCGGTAGAACTCTGTCGGTGCAGGAGGAAGTTCATTAGCATGCGGCTTCTTCTTCTTCTTCGGCTTCTAAACGTGCCGTGAATGAGCTCCGGATAATAATGGACCCACCAAAACACAGCGAGATTTATTCATAATTAATTAAAACTAAACTATTGTTGTTTTCATCGCCAGTCAGACAAAGAACGTATTTAAGGTTTAAAACAATTACAACAAACGGAGTGAACGTGAACGTTACTTTTCTTCTTCTCTGAACATCTGTTTCTAATCTGCAGTTTGAATCTGTTCTCACGAGCTGCAGGAGATACTGAGTTTATATGACGTTTACACGGTTTAATGTAGTTTATTACACGCTTTAACCTCCTTTAGTGTCTTTAGAATAATCTTTAGAGGAGAAGAAGTTTTAATGAGGTTACTGTAATTTTTACTCACTTACTACAAGTTTTAATCTCCTTTATTGTCTTTAAATCAATCTGAATTTCAGATATAATGTATTTTTAAGAGTTTACATTGAATTTTACTCATGTATGACAAGTTGTAATCTCCTTTATTATCTCTAAAATAATCTTACTTTGAATAGAAGTGTTTTTCTGAGTTTTAATGTAGTTCCTATTGTTTTATCTCGTAGTCTTCATATGACCTCGTAGTGAGTTCCTCCTGTAGGAGACGCTCTACTGTACACGGAGTCATAATCCTGAAACCTTATTGCATGTCTGGCTGTGAGAAGATTAATATAGATATGAGTTATTATTCTTTATATTGCTGAAGATTTAAAACTCTTTATTTGTCAGTAGGGAGTCCATATATTTAGTGACGTCACTGTGATTTATCTGAATGACTTTAACACAGAGAGGAAACGTTCAGCTGTTGTCTTCACGGTTATTGATAGAAAGTGACGGAGCGGCTTCATGTGGGTCACTGGGGGGGGGGGGGGGGGCATTTAAAATCGTTTCTAAACACTTTAAGTTAAAGATTCACAGACGTGTTTTCATGTCTGAGGATGCAGAGATGATCAGATCAGTTATTGTTTGTTTCATCACTTCTGTTGTTCTACAGAGTAGTTTGTTGTTTTCTTCTCGAACAAACAAACAACAACAACACTCGTTTGTCTTCAGAGAGTAAAGAGGCACGTTTCTGTTTTCAGCATTTTATCGTCTGCACAACAAGAAGTTTAACACTCGTCGTTGACAAAGAAAATAGATTTAAAGTAGTTTGCAGTAGAGATGATGTCAGAAGAACAGAAGGAGGAACATCATGAAGGACTTGGAGATCATCAGGTTTCTGGAGATGAACAAACATGTTTTAGAGAAGCTGTTTGAAGGAATGAACGAGGTCCAACAAGTCCTTCTGTTAGCTCCTGATGTTCACGTTGATGTTTAGAGGAGATGAACGACGTGTGAGGACAGATTATTAGTCTTTTTCTGAACGATGGCAGTGAGCTGAATATTTGGTCGTTGTGTTGGATGTTGGACTTGTTTGTGGAGACGAGTTGTTGGATAGTTGTGACGGTTTGTGTCGGCTAGAAAACACGAAGCGTCTCGGAGTGTTTGGCCTTAAATAATAATATATTATATTTCATAACTTTGTTTGTCGGTCATGATGCACGTCGGTCTGACCGTGAAGCCGCTTTGAGCTCCATGTTTTTAGAAAGCTTAGTTTATTTACACACTGACATTAAGAATAACGTTTTGTAGCTTTTTCTTTAATAAAATGGCAGAAAATATCTTTTAAATTTGTTTTAATGAACCAAAAGTCCAAAAACCCCCAAAAGATTCAGTTTATTATCAATAAAAACAAAAACATCAAACTTTCACGTCAGAGAAGTTGAAGAGAAAACGTGTTTCTGTCGTAAATGCACTTTAAATGTTGTTGTTGGTATTAAACTTATTTGTTCATTTATCTGACGTTTGCACACAATCAAAGCACTAATAAATAAATATTTATATATAATAAATATCTATCTAACGTATTAAAGCATCAAAATATTTGCAGATTAATCGATCTACAGAAAATGTATAAAAATTAGAATTTGAGTTTAGGACTCGTGGATCGTTCTCATGAAGCTGGATGAAAAGCATTCTGGGAAATGTAGTAAACCTCTACAGGAAGCATCTCCTTCCTTCTGGAATAAACATGTTTATTAAACAAAAGATGTTTTAATGTTTTAATAAACCAGTTAGTTTCCTGTCCGACCAGTTAGAGGAGCGGTTACACAACATGAACTAAAGCTTCTAATGATCTCAGAATAGAAGCGACTTAGAGGCTCAGAGTCTGAGCTGCTGCAGGAGATCAATGAACTACAACACACGCTTTAATATTCAAACATGTTCACACGCTTTAATATTTAAACATGTTCACACGCTTTAATATTTAAACATGTTCACACGCTTTAATATTTAAACATGTTCACACGCTTTAATATTTAAACATGTTCACACAACACACGCTTTAATATTTAAACATGTTCACACAACACAGGCTTTAATATTTAAACATGTTCACACGCTTTAACATTTAAATCTCTGGCATCATCTCTCTAATACGTTATCCTGCTGAGGATGTTAGCAGAATGCTAAGCTAAACTATTAGCACCATATTCCCATTTTAACTTGTAACTCACGGAGGTGCTTCATGTTCATCCTCCAGCTCTGTGACGTGTTCACGATGAGACACTTTGTTTACTGAAGTACCCGTGTTCACGTGGACAAAGACAAGCTGTGTTGTGTTGTTGTGTTGTGTTGTGTTGTGCTGTTATCATCTCGTGATGTTTTGTGATATCAGTCTCGGGTTCTTTCTTGTGACTTTTTATTATTCCGCTGATGTTACCGTGGAAACCAAAGTAAACATCACATTTGTTGTCTTTTTTTTGCGATCGTGATGTCGATGGTTCAGATCAAGAACATACGAGACACGTGAGCAACAAACCTGAGGAAGAGGAGGAAGAGGAAGAGCAGTCCTGCATTTAATAATAATCCTACCAAAAAATAAATACATGAATATCATCAGCAGATTATAAAGTATTGGTAGTAAAAGTACACATTCTGCAGTAAAACGTCTCCTGTGACATAATGAGCATGTTCCTGTTGTAGCTGCTTCAGTGGAGATACTGTGTATATATACTACTTTATATATATATATACTACTTTATATATATATATACTACTTTATATATATATACTACTTTATATATATATACTACTTTATATATATATATATATATACTACTTTATATATATATACTACTTTATATATATACTACTTTATATACGGCTAGTTTAGTCCAGTGGGTCTTAACATGAGGGTCGGGTCTAGTGCTGGGCGGTATGACCAAAAATGTGTATCGCGGTATTTTTTAAGATTCTATCGGTTTCACGGTATATCACGGTATTTCTTTTTTCCCGCGTTAACGCATTAATTAACGCCGTAAACTAACACAAGAACCGTCCGGGCAGCCGGTGGTGAACAGCTGTTTGTGTGGCGTGTCTTCCGTCACTTCCTGTTTCCTTCACTTCCTGTTTCCTTCACCTACATTCCCCTGGGTCCTAAATCCCTCCACGTATAGCTTCTTATCACCCTCTATGAAATACGACGTTTGCAAACAGTGGTTGCGCAACTCCCAGTCATCACTGATGAAGTGCACCGTAAGACGTACCTTGGATCCAGTGTTTTAATCATTGCTCTGAGTCTTAATCGACTGTCTGTAGCGGGACCATGTCCTTGCAGAGCTGGATCGTTATTGCGTCCGTAATGTCGCTCCACCGCTTGCTTTTCTTGTCATAAGCTGTGCCTCGAGCAAGTGCCTCTTGAAGCGATGTCTGACCCTTTGGCTTCATGTTTCACTGACATTACTGGTTGACGGCCTCGAATCCGAGGACCGTAATCTCACTCTTCGTATTCCAACATGTTTTCGGCTGAGGTGATGGAGTAAATTGCTCGTGTTGCCACCAGAGGCAATAACAGCGGCTCGATAAACTTTACAATATATCGTCTTTTGATCTACACAGCTCCTCTCTTGGGCACAGACTCTATCGGTGCATCTCCGGTCTGTCTTTGTTCCTCCTGCATCGCTCTGTTCGGTTCTTTAATGTAGCGACGGAGCTTCTTCTAGCTGTTAACAGGCTGTACCCAGCATGCCGTTCGGCGGGGTCATTTTATAAATGTACAATTATTAGTGTTACACATTGTTTGTGTCACTAACTGTTGTGTCGTGGTGTTTGTCCCGTTAAAGAGCGTTAGTTGTGGGTTATTAATTGTTGTTATAAAGTTATAACCATGACTAGAGGTCCCTCTCAATACACTTAAGACAATCTATTGATCTGCCTGTTGAAGAGACGGCAGTAGTCTCGGCTTTGCACCGGTATGACGGTATTCATATCATACGGGAAATTAAAACCGGTATATACCGCCCAGCCCTAGTCGGCCCCTACAAAGGGTCACCGGATAAATGATTATTATAATAACATATATTAAAATGTGTTATAAGCTTATGTGTTAAAAAGGTGAATCTGAATAATAACTATTCATATAGCTAAATGCACCCTTTTTATAAAAATGTAGAGCAGTAAAGATGACAACATTTACGTCTTAAGTGTCGAAGTATAAAGTACAGAATTTAAAGGAGCTTCTTTATCACCTCCTGGCCCCCTGCAGGGCCCCTGCAGGGCCCCGGCCCCCGTGTTGAGCACCGCTGCTCAGGAGCCACTTCCTGCCACAGAGCTGCAGCGAGCGGCGGTTTGTTTACTGCGTTCATGTGTCGAGTATCTGAACTTTACCCGAAATATCAACCAGATACGAGTCGTCAACGTATCGATTACTGACGATCAATAGATTCATTCAATCGATGAGCTAAACAACAACATTTACCAAAGTTCACACTGGTGAACTCTGGTTCCTCTCGTGACGTTAAAGAGGGCTGTGGTTCAGCCTGTTGGTGGTGCACTTGCATTGTGGGTAATGTAGGAGCCAGCTTTTGATTAAGGAAGAAAAACACGTCATCTCCGGTTCTGCTGCGTCGATTTTGACAATATTGTAGGAGTGCGTTGATGAGTCTATGTAGTACTCTGTAGTACTCTGTGGTACTGTAGTACTACACCGTGGGCCTAGTATTACCTCCTTAGTGGAGCCCAAATGTAGTTTTTAAAGTATGTGAAGAACAGTGGAAACAGACGATGCAAAATGTGAATATTTCTTCCTGAGAGTTCGATGTTGAGATCAATACGACTCTAATGACTCATTAACTCGTTATATCACGACTTTAATCCTTTTTATTTAATCTGGTTTAACATCCGGAGCTCAGAGTACAGCCGAGAAACAGAGAAACAGAGAAACAAAGAAACGTTACAAACTCCATCAGAGACGTCACCAAAGGAAGTTAGCAGGGCTAGCTGTCTTTATGCTAAGCTAAGAGGAGAGAGGAGAGAGGAGAGAGGAGAGAGGAGGCGGTGGAGGAGGAGGAAGAGAAGAGAAGGGAGGAAGAGAAGGGAGGAGGAGGGAGGATGAAGCATGAAGCTGAGTCCTCCATCTGGTGAAACGTGAACTATTTGACAAGTTGACGGTAAATTAAAGATCTTCTCTTCGCCTCCATGTGAGAGTTTAAACTCGTTCAGCATCTTCAAATATTTAAACAGAACATTTTAGTGTGTGTGTGTGTGTGTGTGTGTGTGTGTGTGTGTGTGTGTGTGTGTGTGTGTGTGTGTGTGTGTGTGTGTGTGTGTGTGTGTGTGTGTGTGTGTGTGTGTGTGTGTGTGTGTGTGTGTGTGTGTGTGTGTGTGTGTGTGTGTGTGTGTGTGTGTGTGTTTCATTACTGTTGTTCAGAAACATGACTCAGTCAAATCTGAACCCACAGAAATAAAACTTTATTTTTAAACTCAATGTGTTTTTCACTTTCAGAGGAAGTCATCATCTCTGATGTCCCTCCACAATAAAAGTCTATAAATCCACTTAGAAATCATTCAGTGTCAAAGTAATCCAGTGACAGTCTGTACATGTATGTGTTCACTGCAGACAGGAGCTGCTTACCGATACATCTGCATTCTTCTTAATGTTTAATTTATTATTACACACAATGGGACAAACGTACATTAATACAATAACAATACGACCATCTGAAAACAGCAACTATACAGGAAATACATCAATCACTTCAGATTGAACCCTTTTAACAAAGTGCCTGTAGTGTAACTTCATGGTAGCGTTATACCCCAAAGCATTATGGGAACTGTAGTTCCACAGCATGGCTAATAGAAGTGAGATACATACTAATAATAGTCATTTATTTTGATTACCTCTAGTTCTGTTGTTCGGTCACATTAGCACCAGCTCCTCACGTCTCCTTGTTGTCAGTGGACACCGTGTGTTTCCTGTTTGCCTCAGAGGTCAGAGGTCAGAGGTCAGGTTTGTAATGTGGAACACTGACTCTGTTTGATAAGAGTCTCATTCTGGTGAGTACAGCAGAATCACAAACTCCACTTTAACTGAACTTTGAGATGTGACGAAAGTTTAATCAATTCATTGATTGATCAGGTTTTTGATTCTCTGATTTCCATGTGGACTTTGAACAAACGGCTCCTCTGATGTAACGAGCTTTATCTTGAGCTCTGCTTCGTACAAACTGTGTTTCCACGTTATTAATATTATTAATTATGAATCATTCACTCCCCAATAATCTCATAATGTTTCTACCTGGAGAACAAATAAGACGCACGAAAGCTGCAGGTCTGCTCACCTCACAATAGAGCGTCCATAGAAGAAGAGCTGAATCCAATTAAAGCCAATTAATCAATTAGCTGATTGATTGAGGATTAAAGGAGCACATTTTACACCTCGCACATGTTGAAATCTGCTCGGTCGTTAAAACAGATGTGTAATGTCTACAAACGTCTCACCTGGCGGAGAGAGAAGACGCTGTCCAGGTGCATTGTGGGAAATGTAGGATCCAGTGTTTGTGGGACTGAAAGTCAGGATGTCTCCACCGCTGCTGCTCCGATTATGAACATTCTGTTTTAAATCTGTGAAAGTGCAAAGTAACAAAGTGTTCAACAATGTCAATGATTGTTTCATTTAAATATATTTTATTCAACATTTTTGCAGGATTAGCAGTTTTCTTCTGTAGTTTTTGACTGTTTTCGGACAAATCAAGACGTTTAATGACGTTTTCTTGACTAAACTATAGAAACAATGATCAGTCACCTTCTTAAAGGGTTAATTGATAAAATAAAATAATTTTAAGTTTCAGCTCTTATTTTGAAGGCACATGCGACAGAATTAGATCCAGTTCTTTGCTACTTTTATAACTAAACACCTTTTTGCTTCCTTTTACCTCTTTATAGTTTCGTTCTGTCATCACTCATCGGTGAAGACGTGTTTAGATCAATTTATATTCTGCAGAACCCGAACCTCTGAGAGACGAGACGGTGAAGTGCTGCAGAGGAGCCTCTGCTGTGATTTATGACGTTTTCTCTTTTAAAGCGAGGGCCCCTGTAACGCCTGCAGGAACATATGCTCCTCCTCCTCCTCCTCCTCCTCCTCCTCCTCCTCTGTTTAAACAGACTCTCCTCGAGTCTCCTCCTGAACCCATCGACGTGTTTAAACCAGATATTTATTGTTTCAGCTCAGAGTTTAAATAAAGTTGGTGTCCAGTTTGCTGAGCAGAGTTTAGAAGTGTTTATACGGTGTGTGTGTGTGTGTGTGTGTGTGTGTGTGTGTGTGTGTGGGGGGTATGGGTGTGTGTGTATATTTTAGGGTGTGATTGTTTGGCCTCACTGTGCTTGAGTAATGTGAGGGTGTGAGGCATTTCTGTGTGTGTGTGTGTGTGTGTGTGTGTGTGTGTGTGTGTGTGTGTGTGTGTGTGTGTGTGTGTGTGTGTGTGTGTGTGTGTGTGTGTGTGTGTGTGTGTGTGTGTGTGTGTGTGTGTGTGTGTGGGGGGGGGGGGGGGGGTGTGTGACCTGGAGTGTGATCTTTTAGCTCCAGTGTGCTTGTGCAACTTCAATGTGTGTGTGTGTGTGTGTGTGTGTGTGTGTGTGTGTGTGTGTTTTAAGGCCTTGAGTATCAAACTAATCCAGTGTCGGTTGTCTGTACATCAATGTGTTCACTGCAGACAGGAGATGCTCGTTCTTTTACATAGTAACTAAACGTCTAAACCTCTTTCAGCTGCATTGTAATGAGTATTATTGAGTGTTGTTGATGGATTCAGGGCCTAATCTTCACATTCGAGTGTAACGTATTTAAACTCTACATATTGTGTCTCATTTATGTCTCATAAGTTGTTTAAAATGAAGAGTCTCGTGCTGTGATCTTGACATTTAGAGATTTCTGGACTGAATCCATGAACAGCGAGACTGAACACACAGATACAGACGTGGTTTAGGGTTCAGTCACTCTTTAAACACTGAGTTCACCTCTAGTTTAAACTTAAACGCACTGTTTTCATAGCTGCTCTGTTTGGCGATGGCGTCACTGAAACGTTCCTCTTCTTCTTCTCTTCCTGTCGTTATCAGAGGAAAAGCAAGAAGGGAGAGAAGAACCAGAAGGACCAGAGGGACCAGAACCGCCGAGATGAAGGAGGTGAGTGTGTTAAATAAACACTGTGTGTGTGTGTGTGTGTGTGTGTGTGTGTGTGTGTGTGTGTGTGTGTGTGTGTGTGTGTGTGTGTGTGTGTGTGTGTGTGTGTGTGTGTGTGTGTGTGTGTGTGTGTGTGTGTGTGTGTGTGTGTGTGTGTGTGTGTGTGTGTGTGTGTGTGTGTGTGTGTGTGTGTTTCCTGCTCTGACTCTTTCTCACTTCCTGTTTCTGAACTAAATGTCATGAGAATCAATCTGACAGAAGACAGTGAGATGAATATTTCTCATTATTTTTTACATTATATATATATATATATATATATATATATATATATATAACAGTATATATAAACAGTGGCTCGATAACTATAAAGCATTTAAAAAATAATAATAATGATTAAATATTAAACATTATTACTTTAGTAGTAATTATAGTATTTATATTCCTATTTATAAATCCGCTTCCAGACCAACAATGCAACATGTTTTTTATTAATAGTATAATTTTGAATAATTTTGAATTATTGTAATTAATAAAAAGCTCATATTTTGGAGGATTTATTGTATTAGAACATGTTTGAACAGACATCTTGTGTTATGATGTCATGTTGTTATAAACACGTTATAACAGCAGCGTGAGCAGCTGGTAACTGATAACGTTCAAACCGGCTGCATTCCATTTAGCTGAGTCAGCTCCAGGTCCTGTTGTTGTTCAGGCTGCTCTCTGGTTTTACTGGATCACTTGATGGAACTGAGCCAGTCGTTAAAAAACCCAACGAGCTGCAGCTTCGCCCTGAGAAAGAGCCGTCTGCAAAGCATGATGGGAGATGTAGTGTGTAAACTATGAGCATCTTAACCGCAAAATAAAATAAGAAATATACAAAATGATAAATAAGAAAAAAGAACATAAAGAGCCCGTCAGAGAGAAGATGGTCTGTTTCTATAGAGTTATTCTTGATGATGTCATCGGAGCCACCGGGTCGGGTTCTGGTGAAACCAGATGAACTCATGCAGGTTCACCAGAACCTCCTTCAGCTCAGACTCCAGCAGAGACCGGTCCACTGTGGACAGACCCAGATCCTCCAGCAGAGACCGGTCCACCGTGGACAGACCAGATCCTCCAGCAGAGACCGGTCCACCGTGGACAGACCAGATCCTCCAGCAGAGACCGGTCCACCGTGGACAGACCCGGATCCTCCAGCAGAGACCGGTCCACCGTGGACAGACCCGGATCCTCCAGCAGAGACCGGTCCACCGCGGACAGACCCAGATCCTCCAGCAGAGACCGGTCCACCGCGGACAGACCCAGATCCTCCAGCAGAGACCGGTCCACCGCGGACAGACCCAGATCCTCCAGCAGAGACCGGTCCACCGCGGACAGACCCAGATCCTCCAGCAGAGACCGGTCCACCGCGGACAGACCCAGATCCTCCAGCAGAGACCGGTCCACCGTGGACAGACCCAGATCCTCCAGCAGAGACCGGTCCACCGAGGACAGACCCAGATCCTCCAGCAGAGACCGGTCCACCGTGGACAGACCCAGATCCTCCAGCAGAGACCGGTCCACCGTGGACAGATCCAGAGCTCCGGAGGGAGGAGGAGAGCTCAGCTCCCGGCAGCGTCGCCTCCTCCTCCTCCTCCTCCTCCTCCTCCTCCTCCTCCTCCTCCTCCTCCTCCTCCAGGAGCAGAGCTTCTCCTCTCTGGGAGCCAACACCGACACCACTCTGCTGGAGACCCAGGACATATTGCTGGACCCGCTGGAGGGAAGGGAGGCACGGGAGAACCAGAACCAGGACTGAGAGGAGCAGACTGTCAGACCTGCTGCAGTAGAATGAGAGGTTTTCTAAAGGGACTCTGGTGCTCAGAGACCACTTTACTCCACAGGAGGCGACAGAATCAACTCAAAATAAAGTTCCCTGTTTTAGCTTTAAAGTGAGTGTTACACCTGAGGACATACAGGAAAGAATATCAAACCACTCAGCAGGTGATTACAGGTTTGAGTTCATGCTGCTGAATGAACCATCTGTTGTGAAGCAGTGACTCACCGTCAGTCAGTTAACACTCACTGGTCTCATTTCCTCCCGTTTACGAGCAGATTGTTCAGTTTAAACCGCTCATTTAAAACGCTGTCGTCATTCTTACAGTTACAGATGTTACAGGAAACGACTCTGGAAAACAGCTGGTTAGAAGTCGCTCACGATGTCGCCGTTCATGGTTCTTTTCCAGCAGTTTGAGAAAGTAGTAAAAATGATAGACTGTTTTATTTGTCTTCTACACGTCACATGTTTAGATATTTATTATTTTATGGAACAAAGAATAATAATAATAATATCTACAAAAACGCAGTTAAAACATTAGGAACAGTGAATGTATATCTACTAAAGGTGTGTATTTATAGACGTTCCTTCATCACTAAACACATTCAAATACTCCAAATGTGGATTCATCCACCCGTTCACCGTCCACCTGTTCACCTTCATGTAACGGAGTCCTCCTCTGCAGGTAAACGGACGTCAGGTGAGCCGGACGTCTGTCTGGAGAAGCAGCTGGAGCGCTTTGAGTGGCAGCTGAGGATCTTAAGGTCGGCCAATGGGAACCCGGAGAGGGCGGAGCTTCTGAGAGACCACGCGGACAAGGAGGTGTGCTCGCTCGTCCTGAGCCTCCTGGATAAGGTGAGGAGCTCCTCTATCAATCAAACTTTATTGATCTCTGATGACTGAGACGCTGAAACATGAAGTTTAAATCCAACATGTGGAAATGTTAAAGAATAAAGATTTGATTTCAGTCGAGAAGAACAATTAATTGTGCATGACACCACGTGACAAACAGGAAGAGGGGGGGGGTAAATAATTGGATTGTAATGACCTGTTTGAATAAAACATTAACATTTTATTATTATTATATATTTTTTAACTGTATTTTATATTTTTATTTTATAACACAATTAAGATTTATTTTTTACTATTAATATCAGTGTTTTTATACCGTATTTTTATTATTATTGTTATTAGCATCATTATTAACTATTTTTATTATTTGTTTTTACTATTTTAATTTCTTGTTAAAAATAATATTTTATATTATTGTTTTAAATTTATTTTTAATTATTCCAATATTTAAATATTTATTATTTGTTTTATTATTTTAATTGTATTATTATATTGTTTTTATTTTCAATATTACTTTCAATATTGTTATTTGGAACATATTTATTTCTTTTTATTATTTAAAATTCTTTATATGTAAAAAATATATATATATTTTTTTTATTATTATCATTTGTATTATTATGGCGAGCAAAGCTTGACACCCTTTAGTGATAACATACAGTAAATAAATGATGACACACGAGTTCTGTCGCATTAAAACATGAAACTGATGTTTGTGGTGCAGCAGCTTCAACATCTGTTAGAACATTAATGAACATGAGTCACATGATCAGAGACGTTATTCATGGGTCAGACAGCAGCTGTGCAGCATGAATAAATATCAGATCAACTTCTCTGATTACTGGTTTCTAAATGAACTACAGTGTGTCTGCAACTTTCACTCTCTTTGCACTTTTAATTCATGTTTTTTAGGTTATTTAGTTTCAGTCAGTCGCTGCTGCCAACAGTCCAGTTTCTCCACAGACGTCCGTGTTTCTCCACAGACGTCCGTGTTTCTCCACAGACGTCCGTGTTTCTCCACAGACGTCCGTGTTTCTCCACAGACGTCCGTGTTTCTCCACAGACGTCCGTGTTTCTCCACAGACGTCCGTGTTTCTCCACAGACGTCCGTGTTTCTCCACAGACGTCCGTGTTTCTCCACAGACGTCCGTGTTTCTCCACAGACGTCCGTGTTTCTCCACAGACGTCCGTGTTTCTCCACAGACGTCCGTGTTTCTCCACAGACGTCCGTGTTTCTCCACAGACGTCCGTGTTTCTCCACAGACGTCCGTGTTTCTCCAGAGTTTCACTATCACAACGTCTTGACACTGAAACTCGTCTCTTATGTGATTCATTCTTTCAGGTGAAAACGGAGACGACGGCCGATTTGAACGTCGTGCACGAACAGAAAAGTAAATCTGCGACTGAAGAACACGAGAGAAACGTGGAAGGTAACGAGTTACAGACGCACGAAGAAGAGTTGTTGGAATAAATGATTGTACTGGTCTGGTACGACCTCATGGCATCACCAACAGTTTACACTAAATCACTTCATGAACGTCTGAATGAGACGTGCACAGACACTGTTGTGATTTAAAACACATCGGGTTTAACAGCCCAGTTTTAAAATCATGTTTTATTAACAACTTTCATTTGATTCTTCATGTCGAGACGAGCAGATGTGAAGCTTCCACACAGAATCTCTTTCCACCAGTGTTTAGTGTCAGTATTCACGTCTGCACCGTGAAAAACAATCAGTCAGTGATATGTAGACTTAACATTTAAATAATCTGTGTTATAGTTTTGTTTCTGTATTTGTGTTTATAATCAGTCAAACTGTTCTGTAATTCTATTCTCACTAAAGATTTGTACTTTGTTAAAGGCACC
Organism: Leptoclinus maculatus; assembly: GCA_032191485.1. Classification (NCBI taxonomy): domain Eukaryota; kingdom Metazoa; phylum Chordata; class Actinopteri; order Perciformes; family Stichaeidae; genus Leptoclinus; species Leptoclinus maculatus. The sequence goes on along the minus strand of JAVDOI010000054.1, from coordinate 1,008,351 downwards.
GGTTTCATGTCTTGGGTGTTTCTCTCAGATTGTATTTTTTGTTAATAGTTGAGTTTGTGCTGAGAGAACAGGACAGCGTGCGTGTGTTTATGATCTATATTATTATATTAACAGCAGAGGATGAATCGGGTCTGCAGGACGTTTGGTGACGATAAAAAGCTGTTTTTTGTTGTTTTTTCTGCAGAGCTGCGAAAGAAACACGAGCAAGAGAAAACTGAAGTGACCGAAAGGTTCCAGGCTGCTGAGAACGTCCTCAAGGTAAGAAACAAACCAAACGTCAGATAATCAGAAGTAATGTTTCACCTCAGACGTAGAAGAAGAACTTTACGTTTCACCCGGTGGCCTCTTGTGGTATTGCAGTAACTCTCAGCTGATGTTCCCCAGACATTATAAAACCGTTAAACTATAAACAAGGTGAATTATGACTCGTTCTGTTGTGATTTATGGATCCACTGAGCTTTTATGTTTGTAAAACTTTCCTCAAGAAAAGAAAAGCGGTTTAAAAATCTGTCGCGTCACCAAAATGTTTGTCACACCTGCAGAATCAAACACTCGTCTGTGTTCTAATGTTGTTTTAATTGCATCAGTGTTCCTACATGTTGTTTGGTTAAATGAATGAAGGGTGAAGTGGAGCAGCTGACCGCAGATCTGCAGGTTTATAACGATCTGAAGAGGCGAGTGGAGGAGTCGACGTTTAAGAAAGACCTGCAGAGAAATATTCAGGTGTGTGACGGCGTTTACAGTCTGTTAATGTTAAATCACAGAACAATAGTTTATTTTGTGTTCGTACAGCTGCAGTAAACCAGTAAACGTGTGGTTTGTGAGATACAGTGAATTCTCCTCCGGGTGATGTTATGAACTCAGATATCTGTTTGTGCTTTGTGGCCTCCAGGCCCATGGCAGCCCAGGTGCATTCTGGGAGTCGGAGCAGGAGTCCCTGCTGTTTGTGATCGAGATGAAGAGCGAGCGCGTGCAGGAGCAGAGCAGGAAGCTGCAGCAGATGGACGATCTGGTAGGAAAACAGGAATATTTATACAAATCTCTCGTGTGTTTAACTTTCTTTCCACCTCCTGATTATTCTTTCTTCTTCTTCTTCATCGTGATTCTCAGGTGGAGAAGAATCTGTCTCTGGAGGATCAGATCGTCCACATCCTGCAGCAGAACGAGGATCTGAGAGTCCGGATAGACAACTGTCAGACCCTCATTCAGTACGTGGTCCTCTTCTTCTTCTCTGAAACTTAACAGCAGCTCAAAGAGCAGCAACGTGGCGCCACCTGGAGGACAAACGACGTCTGGTCGGGACACATTTTCAAAATAAAATGAGAATATTTATCAAGACTGTTTCAGAACTTTGACGGGATTAAAAAATGAGTAATATCTAATATTATCATATTATTATTTAATTAAATCAAATAATTATTCTGTTTTGTTATCAAATAACATAAATACTTAAAGCATTTTTCTTTGTTTTAAATATATTTTTTTATAGAAAGGGAAGTTACCTGTTAATGCACGATGACTCGAAACCTAAAGATTTTATACAATTTATTGTATTAAAGCTTCACAAATTATCATAATTCATTATTTAGGGGACCTTCAATGGGACCTTTTTTATTTTTTTAATCGATCTCAGTAGTAAAATATGAAGCTTGTCAGATGATTTAAATCATTTAAACTTTAAATACGTTTATTTGAATCTCCCTTTTCTTTTGTGTTTCTCAGGCAGCTATCAAAGGAGCAGCAGGACCTGAAGGTGGCGCTGGAGAGGCAGGCCGTCATTAACCAGAAGCTATCTCAGGAAAAAGAGCAGCTGATGTTCAAACTGAGACACAGAGACTCGTGTCCGACCATCCACCTGCCCGCCATGATGCAGGAGATCGCCCCCAGGTGATCCCGTGTGTCCCTCGATGTAGATAAAAACCGGTCCAGGTAACTGGTTTTACGGCAACTAAAGCTGCTGGTCCCACCGACTACCTGGCTGTTAGAGGTTGCATCATCTGCAGGTCTTGGGTTCAAGTCCCCAAGGGCTTTAAACTGGATCCACAACTCTGAATATTTCCCATTTTCACTGCATCTCCACTGGTAAATGTTCTTACGTTAGCACGCAGCTGAACAACAATGATTCCGGTCCCTGAAGTAGCATCTCAACAACTCTTAACGCTACACCATCTGTATGGACCTCGAGACTATCTCCGGGTAAGCGAAGATAGTCGGCCAAAACAAGCGGTCAAAACAATCAGTTGTGTTTGTTTGTAATTCCTTTCAAATGAGAAATATCCGTTGATTATTTGACGTTGTGACGGTTAAAACCTTTTTTTTTGTTCCGTCAATTACAAGACAAAGATGGACGGATCAGTGTCCTTTGCCGTAGTGACTACTTTGAGGGGCTAGTTAGCGAGCTAACGGGTAACCGATCAGAACTAACCAGCCACAATAGCCTACAAACTAGAAAATAAGTTTAGCGTAGTTTATTCCAGAGACGTATTTGTGCAGAAACATTTTTCTTTTTGCAGAGTTGTATAAAAAGTGGCTGGTTCAACACAACTAAATGTGATAGTTTTTTAGCGCTTCCTCGTTTGTGTTTTGATGGATTTTCGCAAGTCAGAGTTCGTTGAAACCTCCGTGAACAAATCTGTTAATCATGCCGATAGTTTAGCCGTTATTAAAAAATGCTTGCGTGACCAGGCCGCTACCTTTCCGCTAAAGTGCCTCAAATAATAACTGATCATGTCGACGTAAAGCTCTGAGATAAAGCTAAAGATCTTCTGGTTGCCAAGCTATCGTCAAAACCCTTAAAGTCCTAAAAAAAAAACTAAAAAAAACACTTGCTCAATGGCACACAAACGGTAGTTAAGAGAGAAAAAGAGCGCTAGTGAAGTAGTGAAGCTTTCAAGAAGCACTTGATTTGTGTTTCCTCTTAATCTTGGACGTCCACTTCAGGTACTTGACGGTTTCTCCAATAACTACCTGACTGGAGGTTGTTGTGAGGACGACTATAAGGAGTCAACAAGTATCTTAGAGATCCTCACAATTAAACTCAATCTTAAGTAATCAGTCAAGGATCCTCTTAAAACATTCACAGTACATTCAATATACCTGGACGTGCTGCTAGAAAGTTCAAGTATTTAAAACCCTTTGGATTTACAAAACTATCGACAAACTAGAACAAAGCCGAACTGTAACGCAACTTTTATCAACTGTGATATTTCTGGTTCTGTTCATACCTGATGCCAAATGTTTTGTCTTTTTAATTGCAGTCAGTTTGCTTTTACTCATTTCCTTTTTCTTTTTTTGTGTGCCTTGCTTTAGGTTTCTCATTATGTGTCAGAACTTTATCACAACTTGATGTTATTGGTTTGCTGGAGTCAGCTGACACATTTGAATGTAGAGTTAACTCTTCATTCTGCTGTTGGGGGAAGACACCACTTCACTTTCAGTGTTTATATGTTTATTACGGTATTAAAGAGCGGAAAAAAGTAACTTTAGCCCGTTTTGTTTTGGGGGGTTTTAAACATGTTTTATGAACCTCAGATTCAATTAAACTCACATTTTGGTTTAATTCAGTCAGAAAAAGATAAATAGCAGAATTATAGTGTTTTAGCATGCTAGCATCTTGGCTAATGGGGTGCCAGTCAGTAGATTCAGAGTAAAACCTCATGAAAACCTTTTTTTTTTAACCGATCCCCTGATTTTTTTCATGATTGCTACACACAGGTTTTATCACCCAAAACTTCTGTATTCCTCTAGAACATATTACAGAATCCCTGTGATCTTTCCTGTACTTTGAGATTAATGCTAACATGGCATGCTAACGTAAAATATTCTGCAGTCATACACAGTGGAGGCATGTTAACATGGCAAAATACTGAATGTTACACCCTATTATACCACCATGTGAATATGCATTAGTTAGTAAAATGCTTGGTAACATGCTACCGTTAGCACGTTAGCGTTACGCTTGGATTGGTAAAAGTTGAGTCCAGTGTTTAGCTCCACTCGTTCTCAACACACATTGGACTGTTTAAATTGTATTTAGTCATAAATGACAACCAGCAAAATGAATCTTAGTGTTTTGAGCAGGTCTTAGATTACCTTTTTAGCATGCTAGCACCTTGGCTCAAGGTGCCAATGTGTGTCAAGAGTAAAAGTTCTTAACATCTTTACATTTTTTACTGACATTCTTGTTCCACAGGAGATGCATCATCAACATTTTTGATTGCTACACGCTGATTTTATCACCCAAAACCTGTATACCTTCCTGTACTTTAAGAGCAATGCTAGCATGGCATGCTAACGTAAGAACTCTAACATGTTAGCGTTAGCAATTAGCTCCAGTTAAAGCTCAAGTACAGATTAGAGTGGTAAAAGTTGAGTCCAGTTTTTAGCTTCACTTGTGGTAAAAATTGACTGTTTCAAACATTTTCACCCATTAAAGAATTTTCATTAAAGAAGCTAACGTGGATCTTACAATTTTGGTGCCTGGTCACATCAGAATGTAACTAAGCAAAATTCATGGGCTTTGGTGACGTAGCTTATTCGTTGAGAGCTAGTTGGCAGGCTACCTGTGGCTAGTTAGCTAACTGATTATATGCTAGCTAGCCGCTAACAATCTGGCGCCAGCAAGCCAAAATAGCTCTCAAAGATAGCTGGATCGCTAATGGTTAGCTAAGTATCAGCTAACAAACTCCTGTCTTTCAACTGCATTTTAAACTCCAGCAAAGCAGAGTAACTGTACAAAGTTTCCACCATTTTGACTCCTCAGCTAGCTCTGCTAGCAATTGAACTATTCGTGGATTTTTTTCTTTCACTTTCAGGACCGAATCCACTAATCGCAGTAATTACATAACGGTGAATTGATTTAGGTCAGATATGTTTATTTTAAATGCTGGTGTGAGCCATTCAGACCGGCTATGTTTACTGTCGGAGGTTTCCATAATGTTAAAAAACACATTTTAAGTTTTACATTAAGAACTACTCGATAAACAATCACAGAACAATAATCACTGTGTACATCTTGCCTTTTTAAAAAGCTTGATAACTGTCAGATATATTGTGTTACTTTTTAAAGATGTGAAAAATATTGCCATGTTGTCAGTTGAGTATTATTTTCCTCTTTTTCTTAAATGGATTTATGGGATGTGACGTACGTATTGCCAAAAACATTTGTCAGTGTTTTGACAACTCCTTCTCCTTATGCACGAGCACTTTGACCAGTATTTAACCAGGGGTTTGTATAAGAGAGATTTCTGTTCCATGTTGTATAGTTTTGAAATTTTTTTTTGGCTTCTTTCTTGTAAAAACTTATTTCATCTTTGCTTTGGTTGGATTTAAATCCAACAGGTTTGTTTTTTCCTTTTTGTTTTTGACTTGACTAAATAAAAAGATGCAACTAAAACTGATCATTGAGTTTCATGTCTGTGTTTACAAAGATGCATATTAACCAAAAAACAATAACCAGTGGAGTATGCTGCTGTTTTTTTCTCTATGTCCATAAACTTTACAATTCAACAATAAACAACCAACAAACATTACTTCATTTATCTGTTTATTTATTTGTGAATTTATATGGGAATATTTTCTATTAAATGTTTGATCATTTTCTGATTCAAGTTTTGAGTATTTTTTAAATTACATTTTTAATCATGAGATTATATTTATTTTAATAAATTATTATATTAGATTTTTTATAAATTATTTGATCAGATATTCTTGATCATGTGTTATATTGATCAAATCAATAACATGTCTCCATATGAAGAACAAGCTGCGGTCAGTTCATGTAATGCACCTGTATGTCCTCTAGAGGGCAGCAGAGGACAGTGGGGACAGTTAGAGGTTTCATTTCAGGACAGTTTGCTCATGTTGTTGCTGCTGGAATCAAACCTGTGAACTTTATACTACAGAACAACCTGAAGCGGCTCTGCGGGACACATTTCTACCATCAACTTGTCACAAAGCTTCTCTTAAGTTTTACTTTCGTCCTCCTGAAACAGTCATCCCGTAGTTCACAGATCAGTTATAGTGAAGGACAGATCATTGTTACAACACATGGGAACAAACTGGATCAACATCATGAGATCAGAACAAAGACTTGAAGCCCAAAATAGCTGTGAGAGAATTTTAAAAAATAGGTTGGAGTACTTTATTATTCTTTTTATTATTATGTACTCCAGGTGATAATGAGAATGGCCGTGTGTGAGTGTGGCTGTCACCATCTTGGTTTTTCATCTGAGTGCGTCTTTGCCACTCAGCTGCGAGAGACAGCGTTATTCTGAGTCTTTTTATTGTGGATCAACCTCACCTTTATACCAGGCGGTAACCTCTGGTTCTGTCGAGTGAACCTGATGCGTAAACACTTGATTTATTACCTCAGTAAACATTGTAAACATGAGTTTATGGTCTCAATCTCTAGTTTCAAGTCTTCTTCAATACAGCATGATGTTCATTTAGTACATTATGGTCCATTTAGAGTCAAACAGACCATAAAGCAGGGGATGCTTTAGGGCGGGGCTACACAGTGATTGACAGGTCTCTACCAGAGACGTATACGGCGTCTCTACGTCACTCCTCCTCAGTCCAGATATGGTCACTTCCTGTTCACTGGTTGATAAAAAGCCAAGATGGCGACTGCCACTCCTTATATACAGTCTATGGTTTATACTTGATGAACTTAAAGCCGAAATAAACGCTTCAAGTAGAAGTTACGCTCGTGAGACTGAGCCACCAGCCCTAAACGAGCACATTCCAACACTGTGCCTTAGTACGTCGGTGGAACGTCACTACTTACATGTGTATTTGTAACATTTTTTAGGTACTTGTACTTAAATCAAGAATTTCCATTTTCTCTTTTGAAAGCAGGACTTTTACTTGTAATAGAGTATTTCTTCACTGCTTTAAAAAAAGAGTCTGGCATCAGGCCGCCTCACAGGTAGATAGAAACACGTGTGTGTGTGTGTGTGTGTGTGTGTGTGTGTGTGTGTGACCCCAGACTCTTATATGGAGGCCCAGGAGGCTCAACACCCCTGACCTGCCGTTAAAGAAGCTCCGCTCTTAAGTGTGAGTGTGAAGCGCTGAGCGGATGTAAAAGGATCAGTGTGTCAGTGGCTGTTTGACAAGCCGAGACAATACCTGAAACCTGCAGGTCAGCTCCTGCTGTGTGTGTGTGTGTGTGTGTGTGTGTGTGTGTGTGTGTGTGTGTGTGTGTGTGTGTGTGTGTGTGTGTGTGTGTGTGTGTGTTAGCCATGGGTCAGAGCCTCGGCTGTCATGTCACAGTGTTCCCATGGCACTTCACAGCCACCTGGAGACACCTGAAGCAGAGAGGAGAGTGAACAGAGAGGATGAACGGATGAACGGACGGCAGTTATAGAGAAGAAAAGAGATAGAGAAGTGTCAATCAAAGAAAAAAAAATGGACTCATGTAAAACATCTACATGTGTCTTTATAAATCATTATTCTGTACAAATTAATCTGAAGAGTTGTGTTAAAGTTATAATTGAATCAGCAGGTGGGACTGAGCTCTGCTGGTGTTGTAAGTATTCAGATCCTTTACTGCAGTAAAAGTACTTATACCACACTGAAAATACAAATTAACAAATGAAGAATTTAGTCTTTATTTATTAGTCATAGTTTATTTATTATCTTTATTTTGTATTATTACTCTTTCAACACATTCTCTCTAGTGTCCACCAGGGGGCGACTCCTCTGGTTGTATAGAAGTCTATGAGAAAATGACTCTACTTCTCTCTTGATTTATTACCTCAGTAAACATTGTAAACATGAGTTTATGGTCTCAATCTCTAGTTTCAAGTCTTCTTCAATACAGCATGATGTTCATTTAGTACATTATGGTCCATTTAGAGTCAAACAGACCATAAAGCAGGGGATGCTTTAGGGCGGGGCTACACGGTGATTGACAGGTCTCTACCAGGGACGTATACGGCGTCTCTACGTCACTCCTCCTCAGTCCAGATATGGTCACTTCCTGTTCACTGGTTGAAAAAAAAAACAAGATGGCGACGGCAAAATCGCCGAACTGGAGGCTTCAAAACATCTACAAATCAATATGTTACGTCAAGACAACTACGTCCACTTTTTATATACATTAGCCACTGTAGCAAGAAAGCATGGTAGAATTAGCAAGCGAGCTAATTAGCTAGCTGTCCGCTAGTTAGCTAGCTAGCCATATCATTTCACCATGCTTTAATGCTACACTGGCTACTGAAAATTCACTCATCATTACGACTCCACTGGTCGTTTTAGTCGTTGCTGTAAAACCTCAGTGATTCTGTGACTTTTGCTTTAAGTCATTTAGGTTTATACAGAAGTTAGCTTGCTACAAAGTTCGCAATGGCAACGCTACATGTAAAAATGGCCGCCGCTCTGACCATCCTGCTACATTGATTTGAATGGGAACGTTTGTTCTGTTCGTATTCTATTGATAGAATCACATTTTCATAGAAAACTCTTTTTGATGAGCGTCTGTTTGTGTTTTGATATTCTTTTTTGTTTTTTGTTGTTGATGCCCTGTAGTTTGTTTGTGACACCTACACACACACACACACACACACGCACACACACACACACACACACATCACTTAACACACACCTGACGCACACTTTTAATGCTGCTTTGACGAGGTATTCAGAGTCCTGCTTACAATCCCACAATGCAATCTATCACATTTATATACATATATGTAAAATTATCTCTGCAGCTGTCAGCGACGATAACGGAGAGATTTCGGACACGACCTTTGTGAAGTTTTGGTGATGCTCTCTGCTCGTTTAAGACATAAATCGAAAACGTTACTTCCTGTTTATCTGTCACACAGTTTGCAGACCAGCCTGAAGACTTTAAACCTTTTTTTCCTTCTTAAATCTTTGTTAACAACATCACGAACAAGAACCGCCGCCAAGCTGCAGCCGTGCTTGACCTTCCTGCAGCTGCTCCTCCTCCTCTTCGCCCCAATTAAATCCAAATCTTTTTGAAAAGCCAAACGGAGGCTCTGAGGTGACGTCCAATCGGACGGGACTAGCCTACTGTATCGTCACTGTGGCTGTTTAGCCACGTCGCCCGCTCACGCTCCGCTCTTTCCCCCCTTTACATTTTTAAGTGCCCTTTTCACGTGGAACATAAAGAGGAGACATTAGAAGTGAGGAGGGGGGAAATAAAAAAAAAAAGAAATTTGCAGCTATTTCCTGTTAATATCTTTCCCTTGTTGGGCTCTAATGAGAGGAGTCGCCCCTTCACTTTCAAGAGGGCTTAGCAGCAGTTAGCTGGCTCCAGGCTGCGGGGACAATAATCACATTTTAACTCAGCCTCACACCCCGAGTCCTCCACAATAACTCACACCACTTAATTCCCTCTTTCAGAAGCTGGTGATAAAACGCCAGAGGCTAAATTAATAGATGCTAATGGCCGCCTTCAATCAAAGCCGAGCGGGATCCAAAATCTGCCAGTAAGGCCTATTAATTAACATGTGGAGGAGGCAGGATGGGGAGGAAGAAGAAGCTCTGTGGTTCACACGGGCCTCCGCAGGGCAGCCCATTGAAGGCTGAGGCAGGGGGGCTTTGTGGAGCCTTCCCCGGGCCACAATTAGAGGCTCCTGAATGGGCTGGCATTTGTCCTCCAGGTCCAAAAGCTGCACAGGAAGGGCCTGGGTCCGGGATGCATGGGTCGAAATCAGACGTCCAAGTGGTGTCTGTGATCAGCGGAGCAGTGAGACGGAGAGACACGAGTCACAAAAACATCGACTTTATACACTTTACTGTCTCGGCTGACTGACGGTGAGGACCACAAACTGACAAAGACGCTCTTAATGTCAACTACTAATAAGACAGATGAAATTGTTGTTTTGCGCTTCATCATGTCTCCAGTGAAAAGTCACAGTAGCTCAGTCCATGGGGGCTTGGTTGGGAGTCTCCGCACGAACCAAAGCTTGGATTGGTAGCTGGGTAGACAGATGACCCCCCCCCCCCCCCCCCCGGGGCCACGTCGAAGTGCTCTTGAGAAGCTACTGGACTCACAAACTGCTCCCTGGACACTGGATAGTGGCTGCCAATATTAGGAAGAGTTAAATTGGCAAAATGTCACTGTATTTTACAATTAAATTAAACTAGTCTCTTCATACAAATACTATTCATTTTTAAGAAGTTACTGCAGCGTATTTGCTTTCTTTAATAATAATAATAATAATACATTATATTTGTATAGCGCTTTAAAAGGTACTCAAAGACACTTTACATGGTAAAAAACAGAAACAATAGAAGCAATGACAATATAAACAAAATAGATGACATAACAATAAGGAACAGCACAAAAAAACATACATAACTAACTTTACAGGTTAAAAGCTGATTTTGTAGACTTAGATGGAGCCAGATAATTGCATCTGTTTCTTTAAATCACAGTGTCATAGTTGCAGTACGGCCTAACTCATACCCGAAATGTGTACGAAGATATTTGACCAACCTGTGGCACACTCGCAACGAGAGGATGCCTGTTTTTAAATGATGAATAGACGATTTTAGAGTCCCTTTATTCAAATGCAATTAATAAAACGCCAACAACTGAAATGCCAACATGCATACAAACAGCCCAATGTCAAGCATTTTGTTCTTGAACTCTACTTAAAACACTGCCCTCTTTAGTGCCTCAGACTTCTTCAACAACTCTTAATAGGATTCTAACACTGAAGCTCATCTTTTTCTACACTCGAGCTGAACTCAATGCAGACTTTATTGAGGCTGAATATTTATTTTATCAACCGTCTATCCTGTTGCTCAACAAAAATCAGTGTGCTGCTAACTGAGATCTGAGGATATCGTGTGATGTGTTTAACTGTCACGACTTTGAGTTTGTTTTGAATGTGAAAATTGTCACATGTGTGACTATCTTCAACCTTTCTTGAATGGAACTCCCCGAGGATGCAGATGGATTTAATCGGAAACTGACTATGGAGTTGTATCGTATCGTATTGTGTCGTATCTTATCTTATCATTTCATAGCTATTGTAGTGTATCGTAGCTATTGTATCGTATCGTAACGCAGCTACTATATCGTATCGTAGCTATCGTATTGTTACTATTGTATCGTAACTATTGTGTCGTATCGTAGTTATTGTATCGTATCGTAACTATTGTATCATATTGTATCGTAGTTATTGTATCGTATCGTAGTTATTGTATCGTATCGTAACTATTGTATCATATTGTATCGTAGTTATTGTATCGTATCGTAGTTATTGTATCGTATCGTATTGTATCGTAGTTATTGTATCGTATTGTATCGTAGTTATTGTATCGTAGTTATTGTATCATATTGTATCGTAGTTATTGTATCGTATTTTATCGTAGTTATTGTATCGTATCGTATCGTAGTTATTGTATCGTATCGTATCGTAGTTATTGTATCGTATTGTATCGTAGTTATTGTATCGTATTGTATCGTAGTTATTGTATCGTATAGTATCAGAGCTAATGTGTCGTATCGTATCTGGATCTTATCTTATCATATTGTAGCTATCTTTGGTTTAATATTGGAAAAGTCAACACATGTTGTCTCCTGTTTCAAGTTGACTTCTTAAAATTATATAAACATCCAAAGGAAAGATAATGTGATTTAAGTGCCTAAACAGAAGTATAAAACATAAAGTTACTGTAGTATGACATCATGTGAATGTATACAATGTGAAAATTGCTGTAAGGTCTGCAAAATGATAGATTAACAAAAACAATATAAACAGTATAAACATTTTGTGTCTTTCAGAATCAGAATCAGCTTAATCAGCTTTATTTGCATGTGTGCGTACACATACATGGAATTTGACTCCGGTTTCCACTTCGCTCTCGATGTACAGACACAAATTTACAATAAACAAGAAAACAAAACAGATGTAGGTATAAACATTTAACAATATGTACAATATAAGTATAAACATATATCCAAAAAAGTACATATATATATATATATATATATATATAAGTACATATATATATATATATATATATGAACATAAACCTATAAACAACAATGGCAATGGAATTGAGTTGATAGTGCAGACAGAGTGCAGTATGAATGATTCATTGTTCATCAGAGTGACGGCCAGTGGAAAGAAGCTGTTCTTGTGCTGTTAAAGCAAAGACAACCAGACTTAAATCACATCCATCAATCGACTCGTGAGCTTTCTGTTCGTCTGTTAAGACTCGATAGTTTTATTCCAACAAGCCGTCACCGTCAGAAACAAACACGTTGGTTCTCTAACAGAACGACGGCCTCTATCGGGTGAAGCTGTTTGGTTCACGAGGAGGCGGTTAAAGATGGTGGTCATGATTTAAAGAAACATTTAACTTTTAAATGTGAAGATCAATCACACAGAAAATGTCTTCTGACGTGTTTTTGACACTTTTCCTCCATTCAGTGTTTAAATGTTTACATGTGAACGTATTAATGTTCTTGTGTAGTTTGTACTCTTACCTCTTAATATATTCTTATCTTTTAAGTCTCTGTTAATCACTACTTGTTTCTTTGTGCTGCTGCAACACCTGAATTTCTCTTCTGGGGATCAATAAATATCTTATCTATGATTTCACTGCAGGTATGTTTTTAATATCAAAACAATGGATCAATGAATGAAAACAAAGCATTTTTCTTGCAGTATTCTCATCATGGAGCCGACTTTAAAACGTGTTTTGTCTTCTATATAAAGCAGTTTGTCCGGGTCGAGGTGGAAGAAGTACTCAGATCATTTACTGAAGTAAAAGTACAAATACCACAGTGTAGAAATACTCTGTTACAAGTAAAAGTCAGTAGTAGTATTAGCATCAAAATATACTTTAAGTAAAATATAATTACAGTATTATTATAAGAACATGGAACTCAGTTTAATAATATAATATTACATCATTTATTAGTGGATTATGTTTAGTTTTAACAATCTGCATCAGTAAAGTAACTTCAATTAATAAATAAATAAACTGCTGTAAACAGTACATTTACCAACAGTAAATATTTGTATTAATATTTCCAGGTGTATGATATATGATATATGATATATGATATATGATATTTGATATTTGATTTTTATTGTCTGATGACGAGAGCTGTAAACTTCTCACTGAGATTAACAAGAGGGAGGTTTCCTCTCACCTTTAACCCCGCGGGTCAATTGTCTTGTTCTGTGTCAATTGACCCGTCGCTCAGCAGAGACACACACACACACACACACACACACACACACACACACACACACACACGCACGCACGCACGCACACACACACACACACGCACACGCACACGCACACGCACACACACACACACACACATACACACACACACACACACACACACTCACACACACACACGCACACACACACACACACACATACACACACACACACACACAGAAAACTGAATCTTGTTGAGTTTTGGAAACATTTTTTGGACATTTTTCTCTTACCGAAATTTTAGACGACATGAAAAATCAACAATATTGAAAATAATTGTTGGTTGAAGCTTTACTTTGATTCACAGTCACATCATTATAAACTTATAGAATATGAAGCATTAATGCAGCTCAAATATTAATCAGAAACATCAAATATAATAGAAAACACAGAAACATCTTTTACTCATCAATCAATACTTTTACTTACAGCATTTGGTTTATAACACTTTTTACTTCACTTTACTTTAAATGGAGTATTTCCACTATTTGTACTTTTATTGCAGTAAATCTGATTTTCATTCACTTGTAAACGTCTTTAAGTGAAATATTAACACACTGAGTTCATCCAGTTAAAAGTCGATTTAAAGATTTTTAAAACGTTCATTTATGAGTTATTTTAAAATCACAAAATGTATAAATATCATGAAGACATGATTTATATCTATCTTTATATCTCTATAAATCAATAATAAATAATATCAATAAAAAAATAAAGAATGTAAATAAGAACAAAAAATAAAGAATTTATGATCAATAAAGAATAAATGAATCATTAATTAATTTAGAGTGAAATGATATATTAACAGGACACTCGATGATGATTAATTAGTGTTTATTATGATGCTTCACAACCTCATCAGTGACATCATCTTTGTCATGACCTCATCATCATCTTCATCACTGTCAATCATCATCACCCCCCTCCTCCTCCTCCTCATCGTCATCCACTCGACCAACAAAATGGCTGTCTATGAAATGAAATATTGCTTCTGCGCATGCTCAGCGCACCTCTGCCAGGGAGGGCAGGGCAGGTATCTCTCTCTGCGCGAGCCCGTTTGACTGACAGACACTCTCGGCTCCAAACTCCAGCGCGCGGCGGCAGGAGGCGCGAGGACACACCGACTGATCCCCCGCCGCTCTCTGCACAAACCCGGCTGCTGCTCCGAGGATCTGCGGAGACTTTGAGAGGAGTTTGTTGGTTTTTTTAGTATCACCTGCACGCGGAGCACAGAGCGGGAGAGACACCGCCCCGGACACACAGGTGAGAGGAACACGTCCGCCGCTTCACCAGGTGCGACAAAATCCGGATTTTTCTGTTTTTTACGCACGGGGACTCTTGGAGAGAGTTATGGCTCTCCGGGGGAAACTGGGAATCTGAGTTCTCCGAGTCCGAGGAACTGGACTAACTGGACGCCGATTTGTTCACATCTTCACCATCTTCCTCCTCCGAGCAGCTCCAGGTGCTTTACAATGTTCCACCACAGCAACAGCAAGAAATGCTTCACCATAGAGTCTCTGGTCGGGAAGGAGGCGAGCAGCCACAGCGGCGGCGGCTCCGGGGATGAGCCCATCCGGCCCACGGCGCTCCGGTTCCCGGAGTCCCTGCACCCCGCTGCCGCTGCCGCCGGGGTCTTTGGCTCCTGCTTCCAGGGGAGCAGCGGGAGGACTTTATACTCAGCCGGGCCGGACATGGTGCTCCAGGAGCCTGGGACGCACATGCACCCGCTGCAGATCCCCCCGCAGAGCTTCTTCAGCCAGCAGCACCGGGAGGCGCTCAGCTTCTACCCGTGGGTGCTGCGGAGCCGGTACCTGGGCCACCGCTTCCAAGGTGAGCCGGGAGGAGGGAGGGGGCTCCGTGCTTCACCTTTACAGTATTTATACATATGTATTTATTTATTCTTGGTTTTCTTCTGGTGTTCTTTGTGAATTGAAGCAGCTTGAATCACTTTCTTATTGTTTCTGTTATTGTTGTTCATCGATATTGTTTTTAATCAGCTCATCTTTGAGTGCGTTACAATAATGTAAGTTATATATAATATATATTTCCACTTCACTTTTATTATGTTCTTTATTTTTTTGTCATTACTGTTTTATTTTCCTTCTTCTGGATAATATTCATATTGATAATAATAATAATAATAAATATTCAGTGTTCATTTTCTAATTTAATTTAACAAACAGAGCTCTCTAAAATGATAGTGATCAGCTAATGACGATATAAACGGTAGTATTAGTGGTAGTATTAGCAGTAGACAGTATTTGCAGTATTTGAGGCAGTTTAACTCATTTTGCAGAGTGAATAATGTCTGATAAATTAATTGATGGTATTATTGATATAATAAACAATAATGTTTAATGTTTTTTTACATTCAGACTTTTAATGTTTTATCAGCTGTTAATCTTCTAACAATCAATATTAATATTAGATTTCTTAATTCATGTTTCTTTATTTGCTGAAAGATTTCTTTCATCCTGAGGACTCACTGAGGACCCCCCCCCCCCCCCCCCCACTGAGCACGAGTCATTTCAAACAATAAATCCTCTCTTATATAAGGATTCATATTGTATTGTTGTTAATCTTACAGGAAACAGTCTCGTGCTGAAACGCTCGTGTTTTATTTGTGGCTGCAGCACGAGCGACCTATAACCTAAAATACTAATGTTCCTATAATAATGTCCATGCGGGATTCTCATTATTATAATACTTATTTGTATTATAATAATAATGTGGTGCTCAGTTATGAATTCAAAACATATTTTAAGTCTAAAAAGTACAGTTTTCTATAATGTTTCGTGTTTTTCTCTTTGTAATGACTTAAATCTTTAAAATCTTTAAAATCTTTAAAATCTCACAATCAATCTTAAAGTGTTTACTGAAACGCACCAGACTCCATCAAACATTTCTATTACATTTTGGTGAAATAACTTTAAACAAATAGAACTTAAAAGTGTATTTCTGCTCTTCAGACTGAGTTTCTTCTTCTGAAGGTTTAGAGAGTTTTATATAAACATATGTTTTATGTATTCTAATGTTAAACTCAGTGATAGTTTTGAATGTTTAATAGATATTTAAACGGGCTCAGTCGTTGTTTGGTATTTCAATAAAACATGTTAAATTGATTTCATCACATCCGGTCAAACACTGTTGGAATAGAAAAGATAAATATTACATTTAAAACCGATTCATCTTTATTTTCTCCGATGTTTTAACTCGAGACTTTATTGTTTATATAATAATTAAAAAGAGACTCACGTGGGATTTAACTTCTCGGCCTTTTTATGAAATCACAGAAGAAAAACAAAATGTCATGATTCTACATTTGTCTTTTTCTTTTAAATTACTTTCAAACAGTTCAGATAATTGTGATTAAAATCTGCTCTTCACAGAAAACTGATCCATAAAGAATAAAATCAATTTATATCAATCAATAAAATCCGATCTGATGGTCTCGCGGGAAAACAGTTGATGTGAATCTCAGATATGAGTTCTTCTTCTCGCGTGTTGTTGAGCCTGGACCCACCGTGATGAATATTATAACCACCTGAAATAATACAACATGTTTTTATTATCACTCGAGGAAACATTTAAAAGTGACGCAAGAATCAACAGCAGCCGACTTCTGACGTCAGAGCCGCTGCAGTAAAAATAATATTAATAATAAAAAGTAACGTGAATAAAATACTTCAGAATGTTTCAGAGAGAAAATCATCTTTCTGTGTTTTACAGATTAGAAATGTATAATTCAGAAGAAGACAAATAATAGGAAATAAATCATAAACAATTGATCCAGAGTGTATCAACATGTGGGACGCGACCCAGCAGAGGACGGTCAGGGGATCATTGTGTGTGATTACATATCTTATATATATATATAAGATAAGAAAAGAAAAACAATATTACAACTATCAGTCGAGTTGAGTATGATTTATTTACATTAAATAGAAGAAAAATAAATCAAAATAAAGAATAGGCCTATAACAATACATGTATTACATTAAAATAAATACTATTTGGATGTTTTTAATGCTATAATATTAAAAACAAATACAAAATAAACAGTTATTGTACATTGAATAAATAAATAACATGTAAATAATTGTGTGAGAAAAATATTTCACATTCAAATTGACTTGGAAACCAAACAGAATTTAAATATTAAGCTTCATTAAAAGCAGCTGAACGTAGTTTAAACAGATTATTTTAGTAGAGATGTTTTAACCCTTTAACATCCAGTTATCTTTCTTCATTCAAGAGCTAGAATTAAAACACTAATTCTATTTATTGCTATTGTGTATCGTGTTGTTGCAGCTCTTCATTTCCTCTATAATAGAGTTTACTTCATGTCATCACAGAAGAGGTGAAATCTGTGATCGTTCATAACCTTTGACCTCTACACTGGTCTATTATACAGGTGATCAAATGCACGCTCGTATTTTACAAAGTGTTAATATGAGGTGTTATTTTATAGATAATCCTTTAGTAGTCCTATAAAATAGTAATAATAATAATAATAATGCAACATGTTTTAAGACAAATCAAAAGCACAGCTCCTGTAATATTTCAGATATTTATTTTTTTATTATGACTTTAATCTTTTTTGATGATTTTAATCTCTTTCTTGAGATTAAAGTATTATTTAGACTTCCGACTGTTGACCTTTACGATCCATCAGAATGTCTGATGGATCGACTCCATTAAACATTCCTATTAAAATAAGGAAAAACTAACTTTAAACAACTGAATCAGAACTTTTGAAGTTCCCAAGTCACTGAAGAAATAAAATCTTTATCAGTTTAAATAGTGACTCAGTTCAAACGAGCTTTATTGACACAAAAAGATCGGTGAATCTCGCTGTCAATCAATATTCTTCTTGTGTTTAATCCCTTGTTGTGTTCTATTATCACAATCCAAGCAACACGCATCAAGTTGTTATTATTATTATTATGAAATAATATGCAGACTGTTTAATCGATTTATCATTCAGTTTAGAAAATGTTGGAAAATAGTGAAAAATGCTGATCACAGTTTTAATCCAGCAAATATATTAAAGCTCTATAATGAAGACAAAGTTATAGATTACAAATGAAGCCAACTTTTAAACCTTTTAAAAATGTTTGTATTTTATATTAACATTTTTATCAAGTTAAAATCTTCTAAACAAGAGTCAGTTTTTACTGAGTTATTATTTAATCTTTATCTTTCATGTTTTTGTTTTGCAGAAATATTGAACACAGACTTTTTTTAGAATTTTTTGCCTGTTAAAAACAAGAATAGAAACATCTTAATAATAAAATAATATTAATACAAATATTACTTATTGCGGCTCTCCAGTGAAAAACATCTGCAGTTTTGAGCAACTTTGGAATTTTTTTGCAAAAATTCTGCTAATTTGTAATCGTTTGTAAACGTTTGAAATGAAAACATGTTGTCACGATGCTGAAACCAGAGTTTTTCTTCGCTCATGAAATATGTTATTCATAATAATAATATAATATAAATATCATTAAAGTTTGTATCCTATTAGAACCAGCTCCTTCATAATCAGCTTTAATGACCATGTTATTACAGTGTTATTACCTCATCTGATAGCTTCAGTGGCGTGAGGCTGTTACAACGGCCCTAATGCACGCTGTTATAACGGCCCTAATGCACGCTGTTACGACAGCCCTAATGCACGCTGTTACGACGGCCCTAATGCACGCTGTTACGACGGCCCTAATGCACGCTGTTACGACGGCCCTAATGCACGCTGTTACGACGGGCCCTAATGCACGCTGTTACAACAGCCCTAATGCACGCTGTTACGACGGCCCTAATGCACGCTGTTACGACGGGCCCTAATGCACGCTGTTACAACAGCCCTAATGCACGCTGTTACGACGGCCCTAATGCACGCTGTTACGACGGGCCCTAATGCACGCTGTTACAACAGCCCTAATGCACGCTGTTATAACGGCCCTAATGCACGCTGTTACGACAGCCCTAATGCACGCTGTTACGACAGCCCTAATGCACGCTGTTACGACGGCCCTAATGCACGCTGTTACGACGGCCCTAATGCACGCTGTTACGACGGCCCTAATGCACGCTGTTACGACGGCCCTAATGCACGCTGTTACGACGGCCCTAATGCATGCTGTTACGACAGCCCTAATGCATGCTGTTACGACGGGCCCTAATGCACGCTGTTACAACAGCCCTAATGCACGCTGTTACGACGGCCCTAATGCACGCTGTTACGACGGGCCCTAATGCACGCTGTTACAACAGCCCTAATGCACGCTGTTACGACGGCCCTAATGCACGCTGTTACGACGGCCCTAATGCACGCTGTTACGACGGCCCTAATGCACGCTGTTACGACAGCCCTAATGCACGCTGTTACAACAGCCCTAATGCACGCTGTTACGACAGCCCTAATGCACGCTGTTACGACGGCCCTAATGCACGCTGTTACGACGGGCCCTAATGCACGCTGTTACGACGGCCCTAATGCACGCTGTTACGACGGCCTTAATGCACGCTGTTACAACAGCCCTAATGCACGCTGTTACGACGGCCCTAATGCACGCTGTTACGACGGCCCTAATGCACGCTGTTACGACGGCCCTAATGCACGCTGTTACGACGGCCCTAATGCACGCTGTTACGACAGGCCCTAATGCACGCTGTTACGACGGCCCTAATGCACGCTGTTACGACGGCCTTAATGCACACTGTTACGACGGCCCTAATGCACACTGTTACGACGGCCTTAATGCACGCTGTTACGATAACCTTAATGCACACTGTTACGACGGCCCTAGTGCACGCTGTTACGATAACCTTAATGCACGCTGTTACGACCGCCCTAGTGCACACTGTTACAACGGCCCTAGTGCACACTGTTACGACGGCCCTACTGCACACTGTTACGACGGCCCTACTGCACACTGTTACGACGGCCCTAGTGCACACTGTTACGACGGCCCTAATGCACACTGTTACGACAACCCTAATGCACGCTGTTACAACAACCCTAATGCACACTGTTACAACAACCCTAATGCACGCTGTTACAACAACCCTAATGCACGCTGTTACAACAACCCTAATGCACGCTGTTACAACAACCCTAATGCACGCTGTTACAACAACCCTAATGCACGCTGTTACAACAACCCTAATGCACGCTGTTACAACAACCCTAATGCACGCTGTTACAACAACCCTAATGCACGCTGTTACAACAACCCTAATGCACGCTGTTACAACAACCCTAATGCACGCTGTTACAACAACCCTAATGCACGCTGTTACAACAACCCTAATGCACGCTGTTACAACAACCCTAATGCACGCTGTTACAACAACCCTAATGCACGCTGTTACAACAACCCTAATGCACGCTGTTACAACAACCCTAATGCACGCTGTTACAACAACCCTAATGCACGCTGTTACAACAACCCTAATGCACGCTGTTACGACGACATTGATGCACGCAGTTACGACGGACCGAATGCACACTGTTACAACAGGCTATGGACCACGCTGTCCTCTTCCTCCTTCACCTCAGACACATTTGTATTCATTAGTTGGAAGCAGCTGACAGCCTTAGCTCACCGTTCAGGTGGCGTCTCAACCTGTGGTCTGGGGACAACCGCGGGTCCTTGAGGTGCTTCATTTAGATACTGCTCTTGAGACTTTTTCTCTTCTTCATGCACTCTGAAAATGACTGAAACGTTCTGATTGTTTTGCCTTTTGAACACACGCTCATGCACACACACACACACACACACACACACACACACACACACACACACACACACACACACACACACACACACACACACACACACACACACACACACACACACACACACACACACACACTCTGGCAGGTCTGGACTTGTCAGTGCCAGGAGAGCCTGATGTGCCATCTGCCCCAACAACCCTCCTCCTCCTCCTCCTCCTCTTCCTCCTCCTCAGGATTTTGTCTCTCACTAAAATTCTAATTCTTTCTCTTACTCCTCTTCCTCTCTATACTTTCTCCTCCTCCTGTTCTCTCTCTTCCTCCTCCTCCTCCTCCTCCTCCTCCTCCTCCTCCTCCTCCTCCTCCTCCTCCTCCTCCTCCTCCTCCTCCTCCTCTCATGTCCCTAGTATGAGGCGTTGCTCCATGTTGGAGCTACCTTCTGTGTGGTTCTGCAGCTCTTTTCATCGTGTTGAACAGGAAGTGATGCTTTTTAAATGTTTCTGACGGGTTTGTAACAAACAGTAGAAGAAGAAGTGGGTTGTTAGCATTATTAGCAGCGTTAGCCGCTCCACTTAATAAAACAAACAAAGAAAAAAGCAAAAACACCAAATCAACCTGTTTGATTGACAGAAAGTAGTTCATCATCTGTTTACATTCTTCTTCTCCTCCTCCTCCTCCTCCTCCTCCTCCTCCTCCTCCTCCTCCTCCTCCTCCTTCTTCTTCTGTCATCACAGCAGCTAAAGAAGTTTGTCAGTGAAGAATCTTACAGAAATAAATGTAATATAAATTGTTTCACGTTTTAGCTACAAAAATCAGTTTTTGGTCTAAATGTGTTAAATATTATTTAGTCTCCAGCCTGAAACGTTTAGATCTCATTTCATTGTTTGCAGTTGAAGTTGAGTTGTGTTTGTCTGTGGATGACGAAGCAAAGCAGCAGCTCAGCGTCGTGTCGTCATAGATTTGCTGGAGCTGGTTTGAACTCTGAAATATAAACGAGTTATCTTTAAACTCATCTTTAGAAACTGGAGTTGTTTGAAAGCAAAACTTTGGTCGAACTGGATTAAAAAATGTTAAAATTAAAAAAGTTAACAAAAACACCAAATCTGCCAGGTTAGGTTTTTTGGGGTCTTGTAATAAATAAATAAATGAATAAAAAGCTTCAATGAAGTGGCAGAAAGGGAAAATAGAATTAGAGGAGTGTGCAGAATAATTTGAATACGAGCTCTGAACGTTTCTTTTTATTGATCTCTGCAGCTGTTTTTCAGAAAAGAAAATGTGAATGTTGTTTTGACTTTGTGAAGGGCAGAATGTGTTGTTGTTGTTGTTGTTGTTGTTGTTGTGAGTGTGAGGGAGTCTTTACTGTCATTAGGCAGCGACACTGCAGCATGTCATCATTACCTGCCTCCAGTTTGTCAGCTGCTGTTGTTCAACGAGTTCAAACCATCAAACTGAAGCTCATCAGAGAAGTCTGAAACATGAAAATACAGTTTGTGACTCGGTCACACAAATATTTGAAAGTCAATGTTTCCTTCTTTTCTAGTTTCTAGAATGATGTAAATGTCAGAATATGAAGCTATATTAACAGCAGGCTACTCTTGAATTTAACCAGGAAGTAAATCTGCACCTGGTGAGCTGAACGTGAGAAGTGTTTATTGGGGAGCGGTTCTCCGGTCTGTTCAGGTCGGTTGGAACATCGACAGAAGACGAGTTTACGTCTGAATCCTGCAGACGATTGTTTCCCTTCAGAGGATCATTTGATTCATGAACTTTGAACAGTTTGTTATTAGTTGCTTCAGAGCGTTCGCTGCCTCGACTGTAAAGAAACAAACCGGGCCGTGACCTCTGACCTCCGTGTAGACTCGATGACGTTGTTACGTTAAAGTCTCGTCTCGGGTTCTTTCACATCAACAGAAATCAACCGTCGCATTTGCAAGCCGAGCTCCTCTGAGACGACCGTTGACCTCCATCAGCCACGGCTCCCCGACTCTGACTTTGCATATGAATGACACTGTACAGACGCTAACGTTGGCTAAAAGGCGTGAGTACGTGTCGGCTTTCTACACGCCATCATTGTCCTCCTCGCCTCCTCGAAGCCGCCGAGCAACCGACTTTTTTGCGTGCCGGCGTGTCGGCGACTCTTTTCAGCCGAGCCGCAGCGGTTGAGGAGAAGCCGTGCGTGGATTTGTTTTTATGTAAAATATTATTGTGATATTTACGTGCAATTTCAATAAGCGGTCAGAAAAATAAAGCAGACGTCGTATGTGGGTTTGGAGCGAAAGCGAAGACACAAAGAGAAACACAACGTCCAGTTTTACTGACATTGTTTCTCTCGGATCAGATTCACTGAACGGCACGTCGACGCGTCTGATAAACAAATTAGGTTGTTTTCTGTAACCTGCGAGGATCCAAGTGGTCAAAGATCAAACCACTTAAACCACCACATGAACAATACTCCTTACAAAGACCTACATGTTACTGGTTTGAAGTAAATGTATTCATTCAGCTGAGATGTTTTTAATGTTGTCTTTGGTTGTGGAGCATATCTGTTATTCTTCTGTGCTTTGCATGATCAGATAAACGAAGTGGAGTAAAACGTATTTCATCCGAAGGCAAGGCAAACCTTTTTATTTATTATACTTTCCGTTACAATAAAACAAAGTCATTTAGTTTTATTTATCATGTTGGTTATTTTTTTTTTGTTTAAAAAAAGTAAGAAAAACATGAGGAACATGAGGAACATGAGAAACATGAGGAACATGAGGAACATGAGGAACATGAGGAACATGAGGAACATGAGAAACATGAGGAACATGAGAAACATGAGGAACATGAGGAACATGAGGAACATGAGGAATGTCGACCTCTAGTTACCAGATGACTTGTTTTTATCTCAAACACAAAGATCTTCTGTTCATTGAGATATAGAAACATGCTCATTTAAGAAGCTGGTTAGAAGCAAACGTTTGACATTCCTGCTTGAACAGTGACTCCAGACTAATGAAGCGTTCACTTGAACTGGTATTGAGTCTGAAATACGTCCACAGAAGTACCTCAAACACACGTCTAAATATCTGAACTATCCCATAGAACTCTAAATATGAATATATATATATATCTGTGTCTTCATTCAAATATGTTCATGTCTGATGGTTTGCTAAAACAATACTTCTGGTATTTCTGATGAAGGTTAATGTACGACTCAAATAATTTTTATCCTCATAATTTTGGGTTAAAAATTCACATATTCTCCAAAAAAGAACACTGACTGTGACGTGAATCAATAAAAGATGCTCTCTATTAAAACAACTAAACATTTGATTTTAAATTTAAAGTGCAACAGCAATATAGACGTTCACTCAGCATTTCTAGCTTCATTTATTCATTTAGTTATAATGGTTATCATTATAGTCACAAGCTTCATCATAATGTTTTATTTGCTGGATCGATCCCTCCTACGAAGAGAAACAAGGTGTGAGGCTTGAGCTCGTGGTGGAATATAAAGTATACATTCTCAACCCATTATGTCCAGATTCTTGGAAGTAGTTAGTTTGAACATGTTCTCTGACTGTTTGCATCTTTTTAGACTATATATCTGTCAAATGTAACTTCGTCTGTTTTACGAGCGTCAGTGGTCGTCCCGGTGTGTCACAGTTCAGTTCTTTGTGCAGTGATTCAGTGTCTGAGATCTTTGTTTTTCTATCGTCAGGCAGTCTGAGAACAAATGTGACATCATTTAGATTCCTCTCCACTGCAGGTTTGTGTTTGTTGATCTCTGTGCCGTTTGTGTTTAGGGGACGACAGCAGCCCTGAGAACCTGCTGCTTCACGGTCCGTTCTCCAGGAAACCCAAAAGGATCCGGACGGCGTTCTCCCCGTCTCAGCTGCTCCGTCTGGAACGAGCCTTCGAGAAGAACCACTACGTAGTCGGAGCTGAGAGGAAGCAGCTGGCCAGCGGGCTGTGTTTGACAGAAACGCAGGTAAGCATCATGGCAAACTGAGGAGGAGGAGGGCATGATGAAGAGAACATGCAACGTTTTATTATCTCTTATGAGAATGAGAATATTAAAAAGTACGAGAGTCAAAGCAAAACATAACTTTTCTTATGTCATTAAAAGTAATAAAAAGTAAACGTATAGTTTATTATAAAAGTCATAGTATACATGTCACAAAAAGTCATAAAAATCATAGTATAGCATGTCATTGAAAGTCATAGTACAGTATATCATAATCATAGTATAGCATGTCGTGTAAAGTCATAGTACAGTATATCATAATCATAGTATAGCATGTCGTGTAAAGTCATAGTACAGTATATCATAATCATAGTATAGCATGTCGTGTAAAGTCATAGTACAGTATGTCATAAACATCATAATATAGTCATAGTATAGTATGTTACAAAGAAATTCATAAAAAGTCTAGTTTAAAAATATAACAACATATGGTTGGATGGATGAAAACTAATTGTCTAGAACAGTGATTCTCAACTGGTGGGTCGCGACCCACTTTTGGGTCGTGGACCCGTTTTCAGTGGGTCGGGCCTTTGCCTGGAAAAAAAAAAAAAAATTCCTGTGCTTTTATTTTGAAGGGGATTTTTTATGCATCGGAGTTATTCACACTCCTTAACAGTATTTGGCGTTAATGCCTTGTAATGCTAATAGACACCCGCCAATTCACAGCATAGAAGAACACCCACAAAGTGTGTTTTCATGCTAATTGAGCGAAACGCAAGTACGACACCGACTACATGAGAGATGGATTTTCTTACATTGAGGACAAAAGAGGCAAAAACCTCAGTGTGTGTTGTGCAGCGAGGTTCTGGCACAAGAAAGCATGAAGCCGTTTGACTCGTTTACGTGAAACATGTGGGACGGGGACTGACAGGAACAAGTTCTCTGCACAAGAGAGCTCCTACACTACGACTGTAGAGGACATTTCAGCTCAGGTTCAAACTGCTCCATCTTTACATTAAACACATTTGAGAAGTTGAACATTTGGGTTGCGGCTTGTCATCAAGGGGTGATGGTGGGTCCTTGTCATCAAGGGGTGATGGTGGGTCCTTGTCATTGAGGGGTGATGGTGGGTCCTTGTCATCAAGGGGTGATGGTGGGTCCTTGTCATCAAGGGGTGATGGTGGGTCCTTGTCATTGAGGGGTGATGGTGGGTCCTTGTCATCAAGGGGTGATGGTGGGTCCTTGTCATCAAGGGGTGATGGTGGGTCCTTGTCATCAAGGGGTGATGGTGGGTCCTTGTCATTAAGGGGTGATGGTGGTCCCGCAGACATATTTCAGTCGCAGCACATAAATATGTCAATTCAATAGAATAGTAAAATAACAAATATAACTTCAATAATATAGTATACTTGAGTTTTACCTTAAAGTAATTCAAGTGTTTGCATGTATTTAGGAAATCAAACCTCAAACCCTGCCAGTGTTAGTGCCTTGCTCATTAGACTTAGTCCATTATGTGTTTCTCAGGATGAAGTCAGATCCGATCTGATGTCAGCTTGTGTTTCGGGCGTCTGGCTGTGATCCAGATCGGAGGAATGATGGCGGGGGAAGTGAGTCGGTGGTTAGTCACCCCCGAGGCGCTCCCTCCGCCCTTTTTCTCAGGACTGATTGACAGTGTTTGTCATCATGTCGCCACGGCGATAAGAGTCCTGGCGTCAGTGAAACGACGTGAATCATCCACGATTATTTATTATCTCATTTCACAACAGGAAGAGAAAGAGAGTAATCCATCAATCAGCAGAGAATCACAGCCATCAACAGCTATTAATCACACACAAATTACACTTTTGCAATCATTGCACTTTTATAGACGGTAATGATTGAGCGATCAGCGTTCCTTTAGGAGATCTCAGGGCTTTGATCCAAAAACTCTTAAAATATCAGAGTTAATAAACGGCTGTCAAATCAAAAAGCAGATTTAAAAACTGAGCTGACGATTTTATTAAATCCACCACGGTGAGAATTCAGTTTTATTAGTGCTGCAAGAAATATTGAGATATTTACTGCAGTGAAAGAATATACATGTACTTAAAGTAGTTAAAGTAAAAGTATTGATTGATCAGTAAAATGTTTTCCTATTCTATCTGAGGTTTCTGGATTAATATTCCTGCTGCAATAATGTGTATGTTGCATCACAACTCCTTTATATCTTGTTGGCTGGTTTATTCTCCAGCAATGCATTATATTTTACAAGATCATGATATCTTTGTAGCGTCGCTGTCCTGTGAGAACCACGTATCAAGACAAACTATTTAAAGAGTTTATTTAGCTGAATAAGTAGGGGGATCAACACATAAAGGAACACTTCATCCTTCAGTTTATCACAAACATTCATCATCAACACATGAAGGAACACTTCATCCTTCAGTTTATCACAAACATTCATCATCAACACATAAAGGAACACTTCATCCTTCAGTTTATCACAAACATTCATCATCGACACATAAAGGAACACTTCATCCTTCAGTTTATCACAAACATTCATCATCGACACATAAAGGAACACTTCATCCTTCAGTTCATCACAAACATTCAACATCAACACATAAAGGAACACTTCATCCTTCAGTTTATCACAAACATTCAACATCAACACATAAAGGAACACTTCATCCTTCAGTTTATCACAAACATTCAACATCAACACATAAAGGAACACTTCATCCTTCAGTTTATCACAAACATTCATCATCGACACATAAAGGAACACTTCATCCTTCAGTTTATCACAAACATTCAACATCAACACATAAAGGAACACTTCATCCTTCAGTTTATCACAAACATTCAACATCAACACATAAAGGAACACTTCATCCTTCAGTTTATCACAAAGATTCAACATCGACACATAAAGGAACACTTCATCCTTCAGTTTATCACAAACATTCATCATCGACACATAAAGGAACACTTCATCCTTCAGTTTATCACAAACATTCAACATCAACACATAAAGGAACACTTCATCCTTCAGTTTATCACAAACATTCATCATCAACACATAAAGGAACACTTCATCCTTTAGTTTATCACAAACATTCATCATCGACACATAAAGAAACACTTCATCCTTCAGTTTATCACAAACATTCAACATCGACACATAAAGGAACACTTCATCCTTTAGTTTATCACAAACATTCAACATCAACACATAAAGGAACACTTCATCCTTCAGTTTATCACAAACATTCATCATCGACACATAAAGGAACACTTCATCATTTAGTTTATCACAAACATTCATCATCGACACATAAAGGAACACTTCATCCTTCAGTTTATCACAAACATTCAACATCAACACATAAAGGAACACTTCATCCTTTAGTTTATCACAAACATTCATCATCGACACATAAAGGAACACTTCATCCTTCAGTTTATCACAAACATTCATCATCAACACATAAAGGAACACTTCATCATTTAGTTTATCACAAACATTCATCATCGACACATAAAGGAACACTTCATCCTTCAGTTTATCACAAACATTCATCATCGACACATAAAGGAACACTTCATCCTTCAGTTTATCACAAACATTCAACATCGACACATAAAGGAACACTTCATCCTTCAGTTTATCACAAACATTCATCATCGACACATAAAGGAACACTTCATCCTTCAGTTTATCACAAACATTCAACATCAACACATAAAGGAACACTTCATCCTTCAGTTTATCACAAACATTCATCATCAACACATAAAGGAACACTTCATCCTTCAGTTTATCACAAACATTCATCATCAACACATAAAGGAACACTTCATCCTTTAGTTTATCACAAACATTCATCATCGACACATAAAGAAACACTTCATCCTTCAGTTTATCACAAACATTCAACATCGACACATAAAGGAACACTTCATCCTTTAGTTTATCACAAACATTCAACATCAACACATAAAGGAACACTTCATCCTTCAGTTTATCACAAACATTCAACATCAACACATAAAGGAACACTTCATCCTTCAGTTTATCACAAACATTCATCATCAACACATAAAGGAACACTTCATCCTTCAGTTCATGACAAACATTCATCATCAACACATAAAGGAACACTTCATCATTTAGTTTATCACAAACATTCAACATCAACACATAAAGGAACACTTCATCCTTCAGTTTATCACAAACATTCATCATCGACACATAAAGGAACACTTCATCCTTCAGTTCATCACAAACATTCATCATCAACACATAAAGGAACACTTCATCCTTCAGTTTATCACAAACATTCAACATCAACACATAAAGGAACACTTCATCCTTCAGTTTATCACAAACATTCAACATCAACACATAAAGAAACACTTCATCCTTCAGTTTATCACAAACATTCAACATCAACACATAAAGGAACACTTCATCCTTCAGTTCATCACAAACATTCATCATCAACACATAAAGGAACACTTCATCCTTCAGTTTATCACAAACATTCAACATCAACACATAAAGGAACACTTCATCCTTCAGTTCATCACAAACATTCATCATCGACACATAAAGGAACACTTCATCCTTCAGTTTATCACAAACATTCATCATCAACACATAAAGGAACACTTCATCATTTAGTTTATCACAAACATTCATCATCGACACATAAAGGAACACTTCATCCTTCAGTTTATCACAAACATTCATCATCGACACATAAAGGAACACTTCATCCTTCAGTTCATCACAAACATTCATCATCGACACATAAAGGAACACTTCATCCTTCAGTTTATCACAAACATTCAACATCGACACATAAAGGAACACTTCATCCTTCAGTTTATCACAAACATTCAACATCGACACATAAAGGAACACTTCATCCTTCAGTTTATCACAAACATTCATCATCGACACATAAAGGAACACTTCATCCTTCAGTTTATCACAAACATTCATCATCGACACATAAAGGAACACTTCATCCTTCAGTTTATCACAAACATTCATCATCGACACATAAAGGAACACTTCATCCTTCAGTTTATCACAAACATTCAACATAAAGGAACACTGTACTTTTACTTAAACTCACCTCCTCAAACGTTTACTTTGTTTAAATTGTCCGACTCGTCGTCGACAGATTTGAGCGACATGGAATCATAATTACTCGACGGCTCGTCCCACACGGAGACGACGTCGTATTAAAGAGACACCTGAGGCCGAAGAGCTCATGTTGCGCAATCTGTCAGACGGGACGTGTTTTAACAGTCAGGGTGATGTTTTACCTGCATACGGATATTAAATCACTTTTACTATTACTGTCAGTGGCAGACGGAGTACTGCAGTATTAGTAGCTGACTGATGTTGACAGAAGAAGCAATGCGCTTAAGCTAGTACGTTGAAGTACTGTGTTAGTAGAAAGAAGGTGGCAATACATATAAAATACTTACCTGTAAGTAAAAGTCCTCCATGAAAACTACTTAGTTAGCTGCTTTTATATTTTACATTATCCTCTCTGAGTATTAAAGTGAGTCTGTAACTTTTTAATACTTTTCTGTCATGAATAAAAAGTTTAATTTGTAAGAAATAAAACACAAGTGTTGTAAAAGTCTTCATGTAGAAGAATAATACCAGTTTTTAACTATATAATTATACTATTATCTAGTTTTATCTGCAGCAATACATCGTATTTATCAAGACAAATTTCCACTGAGGTGGACAATAAAATCAGAACCATATTATATATATTTACCTGTATTAAGACACACCTGTCTCTCTCTCTGTGTGCAGGTGAAGGTCTGGTTTCAGAACCGCAGGACGAAGCACAAGCGTCAGAAGTTGGAGGAAGAGTCTCCTGAAGCTCTGCTGAAGAGGAAGGGAAGTCAGCACATCAACCGCTGGAGAGCAGCCACACAGCAGCCGGGAGGAGGAGGGGGAGGGGAGGACGTGGACGTCCTCAGTGATGACTAGACTGCAGCAAACACACACACACACACACACACACACACACACACACACACACACACACACACACACACACACACACACACACACACACACACACACACGACAGACATCTAGATCACTTTAAACGTGCGTTCGGACCAGTATCAGCAGATTAGATTCATGTGAACAGGATTAGCTACTTTAGCTCGTGATGCTAACAGCTCAGTGTTAAAGGTCTCAACAGAAGCCCTGAGACGTTTCTGTACATTAAAAGCTCTAAATAATACATTTGGTGTCTATAACAGATACAAATACAAAGAAGAAAGACAGCTGACTTTCATGAACCTGCACAAACTTGTGTAAAAAGCAGACGCTGAACGCACCACGAGGCCAACTTTAGCTCTCTGTACCAGTAATGTAACGCAGTGACGACGAGGACAAAAGTATTCTGCAACACGGGATGAAAAATGAGCTGTAATTAATCTGTAGGATTTGAGATTCGTTAATTAAAAATGTAATTTAAGTTTTTTAGTATAAAACAAGCAGAACTAACTGCAACTTATCATCCGAGTTACTTGTAATCAAAAACATTGACGCCATTATCTGTGACTTTGTGCAATAATTAGTGATATTTTGCTCTGTTTTGGTAAAACAAAAGACTAAAGTTCAGCGTACAAACTAAATCAGTAAGAAAGTGTTTTTTACACAATAAGACACTTTTATAAAATCAATCAAATTCTCCTTCTTTCAACCGAGGCCTGCATTCCAAAATAAAACCTGCTGTTGCACCATGACATCATTCCATCGCTCTTATTTCGACATGTTTTACTTCATCAAACTAAGCGTTGTACTTCTGACTCATGCATCCAGTGAAATGCACGACTCAAAACAGACGTCTGAATTCCACCGCCGATGGAAAGTTACCAAAAGCAACATGTTGCAGAAACAAATGGCGATCGGACCAACGGCTGCTTCCTGTTCAGACGCGTTTGCTGGATATTATTTTTGCAGGTTCGTCTCACGTTTTGAGAATCTGCCCAAAAAACATCCGCAAGAAAATCATGACGAAGAGTTTAGAAATCATTATTCAAAGTTTGATTACAGCTCAAGTTTCTCACTGACTGACTGCGTAACTGAAATATGTCTAAATGTCCCACTACATTGATACAAAGATATCATGTAAAACATATATACAGTGATAGTTAGGCTTCATCTGATGTTATATTTGTTACTTTTATTCTTATCTTTTGTT
Organism: Leptoclinus maculatus; assembly: GCA_032191485.1. Taxonomy (NCBI): domain Eukaryota; kingdom Metazoa; phylum Chordata; class Actinopteri; order Perciformes; family Stichaeidae; genus Leptoclinus; species Leptoclinus maculatus. The sequence continues at coordinate 976,202 of JAVDOI010000054.1, read as the reverse complement.
CCTACACAGATTTAGAGATAACACACACACACACACACAGATACACAGCAGCACATAAAATCAACACAGAACACAAACATAACTCACCTTTCCGAGAACTGATGGATGTTCCTGAAGGCATCACGCTCATGCAAACAGCAGGAGGTCAAAACTGTCCTGTTAAAGACGAGGATAACAACAACAACAACAACAACAACAACAACAACAGTAAAACTGTGACCAGCCATGAAAGAGGAGCTTGAAATAAGAAACTGTTCCTTCCTTCCTGACGAGGAGATCTGACGTGGTCACAGCTGTTGACTGAACACTCTGCGGTGGATTTTTATTCTTTTTTGGTGCCAAACGAAGCCAGCGTTCCTGAAAAAAATAAAATAAAATAGAGAGACGATTAAAGTGAGAGGAGAAGCTGGTTTCTGAGCGTCTGTCTGCAGCAGACGGCAGCCGGTTAGTGAAGTGTGCTCGGCTGAGAGTCTGAAAGAGGAGAAGAGAGGTTTCCTCTAAAGAAGAATCCACTTTAAACACATGAACTCTGCTTGTAATGTTCTTCATAGTCCCGGACTTATAGTCCCATTTACTCTTCTAACTCTCAACGACACTTTTAGTCTTTACTTAAAGTCCAGAAAAAGGTCTTTGTCAACTTGTTAAGGTGGAACACGATGATGTAATCACATCAGATTTGCTTTGGATTCATGTGTTTATTGGTCGCTAATAATATAATTTAATAATTTATATCATCACAAAAAGACGCTGATAATCCAGGTTTTTAATCCAGGCTACTTACACACATGACACTCAACATGGTTTCAGTCTGGATTTTAATAATTATGTCAATGTGGCGTATTAAAGTTCAAACAGGTTGTTCATTAATAAAAAATAAAAAAATCCAGTTAGCGACAGAGCTAGTTAGCGTTAGCATGTAGCCTGTCAGCTAGCATGTTTTCAGCTCGCTAAATCGTCCCACGAGACGTGAAAATTAATTTCTGCTGTGCATTTAATGACATTTTGCACCTTAATAAAGAAGAATTAGTATCGAATATTAAACTGATTCTTGTTTGCATCCAACAACAATAAATCCCTCGAGTCTGGCTAAAGACCAAAGGCTCATGGGAATTGTAGTTGTTGTAACAAAGATTATTACTTTGTCGAGTTTATTCCTTCTACCTTCAGACCTTTAATAAGAACAGACATGTTGTTACAGAGAAATTAATATGTTATATTTATTGAACATTTAATGTTGAATGCAGACACTATAGATCTTTATTCGTATTTATCAGTTTTTAGGTGCTAAACTCTTCAGTTTTTTGGGCTTTACAAGTTGACAAAAACCACCTGAAGGCTCCGACGTTCATTCTTTGTGAAACATAAACAAGTTCAGCAACAAAAAAGGAACATTACAACGTTTGGACGAGTGGAACTTGCTGAACATCACAAACGTTGTTATTTTATGAGTTTAATTTGTAGATTCAAAGTTGAACTTCCTGTTGGAGGAAACTGAAATCTTCACTTTTAACGTTGTTCCACAGTTTCTCCTCTAATAACAGTTTCTGAACTCTACGATAATCTATCATTTTCTTCTTGTCAACAAATCTCACGTCCGTCTCTTAATGTGGTCTGACTTCCTGTTTGTGGCTCATTGGTTCCTACTGAAGACGTAAACCTTTAAAAACACAAATCTGTAGTTTCATGTTTAAGAAGGTTCCTGAAACAGTCATTTACAAGAAGAGAACTATAAAACCAAGAATAATCAGGTCTGTCATAGAGAGGTTTAGCCTCATGCAGCAGCGTGTGCCCTGCTCAGCGGCACTGTGGCAGAGCCAGAAACCAGCTGATCCCGGAGCAGTTTGAACCGTTTTTAACTTTTCATTCTGCTGGTTAGTTGTTTTCTTGTTTTTGGAAAAATGTAGGTATTTATGTAAAAAAATGGATTTGAGAAAAAGTATTCTATGCATCTGTTGTGTATATAATGATAATAATAATAATAATAATAATGATAATAATGATAATAATAATAATGTGTGGACTGTTTGTTTCTCTCACTGCAACCGTTCATCTGTTTGTTTCTTCTTCCTGGACAGATTTGCCTCATCATCTCATGTAGCACTTCTTCTTCTTCTTCTTCTTCTTCTTCTTAGTCAAATCTATTTTTTCATCGTTTTAGGATCGAATGCACTAATAACTGTACGACTCGTTTCCTCTCTGAAGGGAGGACACACAGTGACAGAGGCTTTGTACTTCCTGTGTTCAGATTTGGAAAAAAATATCAATAAAAGGAGATGAAATCAAACGTTTTGTTGTTGGAAATCTGATGATTGAACGGATCGTTGTGAAGTGAAATGTTGTAGATCTTTGGTTGTAGAAGTTAAAATGATTTTAACAGAGTTCATTGATGTGGAGGTTTTGTTATATGAGATATGAAAATTATATGAATATTACAACTTCATTTTGATTCAAGGTCATTTGAATTTGTATTACTATTAGTTATATTATTATTGATAATACTACTACGATAATATATTGTTATAACTTTATAACTTGAATTTATTCATTATTATTATTATTATAGAGTTATTATAGAGTATTTGTATACTGTGGTATTAGTACTTTTACTGTAGCAGAGTATTTGTATACTGTGGTATTAGTACTTTTACTGTAGCAGAGTATTTGTATACTGTGGTATTAGTACTTTTACTGTAGCAGAGTATTTGTATACTGTGGTATTAGTACCTTTACTGTAGCAGAGTATTTGTATACTGTGGTATTAGTACTTTTACTGTAGCAGAGTATTTGTATACTGTGGTATTAGTACCTTTTAGATGCTATACGACGTCTTTAAAGTCCTTCAAACAGACGGATGAACACATTAACTACAGATAACGTAGTATTCAGTAAATGTGATGACAGAACATCTTGTAGCAGTTAAAGTACTGCAGTACTATGTAGCAGTTAAAGTACTGCAGTACTATGTAGCAGTTAAAGTACTGCAGTACTATGTAGCAGTTAAAGTACTGCAGTACTACAGAAATATTACAAAAGATAAACATTCTTCAGCACAAAGGTAATTATATTCATGCAGATGTCCATAAAGAGCATTAAACACATTATAACGTCACAATAAAGTGCTGATGGAGACAGAATGCTGTACCCCCCCCCCCCCCCCCCCCCCCCCAGGCTACCTGCCTGTATGTTGGTGGCGTTGCTGTGGAAACGTTTGAATATTCACAATGGGAGGCTGAGATGAAATAACAGATGGTGGGAGGCATGTAGGTGCACGACTGACAGAAACAAATTATCACTTCTTCTTATCTCCTCAGAGCGAAGCGACACCGACGGGTGAGTCCCGGTGAACCACGACGGCTACCGACGGTTTCATTGAAATCAATTATCGAACCAGAGATCTAAAACAGAGCAAAGGAGAAGCATCCATATGGATCTGAATAAAGGCTTCAAGACGGTTCAATCCAGTCATCAGGGGGTGTTTGACTTCATTTTGACTTTGATGGAATGAAGAGAGAGAGAGAGAGAGAGAGAGAGAGAGAGAGAGAGAGAGAGAAAGAGAGAGAGAGTGAGAGAGAGAAAGGAAGAAAGAAAGGAAGAAACTTTATTAATCTACTAAAAGATGTATTGCTCTGTGCCAAGAGTTACAGAACATCTGATTATAAATCCAATTATTTTGAGCCCATACAAGAGGATAATTGACCCTTTGCTAAGTCCCGCCTCCTAACACAGACTGGCCAATCACAGTGTAGCATGGTCCAGCCCTGACCAGTAGCGCTGCACGAATAGACTGTCATCAATGGTTCCAGGCTGGTTGGAAGGAGATATACATGTTTATGAAACGTTAGTGGAGCGAACGTTAGCAGAGTACGTTAGCACAGCATTAACTAGTGTTAGCCCTTCAATGCTAGCTACTGAAGGTAACTGAATGTATTTTAATGATTTTAATAGTGAAACAAAGGAACAGTGAGTGGACTTAAGTACAACCAAAATAAGACATTTGTAGGCAACCAAAATGTTGCAAATAACTTTAATGAAGTGAAAATCCACTGTGAAAGAGTTAAAGCATCCCCTGCTTTATGGTCTGTTTGACTCTAAATGGACCATAATGTACTAAATGAACATCATGCTGTATTGAAGAAGACTTGAAACTAGAGATTGAGACCATAAACTCATGTTTACAATGTTTACTGAGGTAATAAATCAAGAGAGAAGTAGAGTCATTTTCTCATAGACTTCTATACAACCAGAGGAGTCGCCCCCTGGTGGACACTAGAGAGAATGCAGCTTTAACACATGAAGCTTTGGCTTCACTCTTCAGAACCGGAGGTTGCCACCTGTTTAGAAACCTAACTGCCGTAAGCAGGTAGGTTTCTGTCACCACATTTCCATTTAGAGTCAAACAGACCATAAAGCAGGGTATGCTTTAGGGCGGGGCTACACAGTGATTGACAGGTCTCTACCAGAGACGTATACGGTCTCTTCTCCGTATTCCAAATATGGTAACATTCATTCGTTTTTGCAAAAAACAAGAACATGGTAATGGCCGTAATCCAAGATGGCGACGGCGAAATCGTTGAATTTGAGGCTTCAAAGCATCCGTCAACTAACCAATGAGTGACGTCACGACGACTTCGTCTACTTCTTATATCCAGTCTGTGGTCAAACTATGACGCTCCACTAAGATCGCAGTAAACTTGCGGTTAATGTTGTGAATTCAAACAAAAACATTGACTTAGGTTTAGACAACGGAAACACTTATCATGCTGTATTGAAGAAGACTTGAAACTAGAGATTGAGACCATAAACTCATGTTTACAATGTTTACTGAGGTAATAAATCAAGAGAGAAGTAGAGTCATTTTCTCATAGACTTCTATAGGACCAGAGGAGTCGCCCCCTGGTGGACACTAGAGAGAATGCAGCTTTAACACATGAAGCTTTGGCTTCACTCTTCAGATCCAGATGTTGACGCATGCTGAACCGATACACAAACGTGCATTTCAGAGGGGTCATAATGCCCTGGAGCATGCCTTGCTCAAGGGAACCTCAGCAGTGACCAAGAGGCAAACTGGCTTCTCTCCAGCTACAAGCCCGACAGCGCTGACAGAGAGGCACAACCAATTTCAAGGCCAGGAAAATACCAAACTAACGTACGCAGGAAGCATAAAAAGAATGTTGGTTTTGTTGAGAAAACCCGGCGCACACAAGGATTAAATCTTATAGAAAGTAAAAGTAAAAGTTACACATTTCATTGTTCTTGTTTGTTTCACACTCGTTGAGGTAACAACCCTCCAATCAGTCTAGTGCTGCAATTAGCGCCAATCATCCATCAGCTCTGTGTGTGTTGAGCTTCACAATGTGAATGAAAGTATTTATCCAAACGAGACAAATTAAAACCAGCCACTCGTTCATCAAACCTCTAATCGACTTAATTGCTGCAAATAAAAGCAATTAACATCAGAGCCAGTCTGCTGCTGCGGCTCAGCAGATCAGCTGATCACATACATTTGATTTTAATCTTTCAATTGAGCCTCTGAACCTCGTCTCTCTCTCTCTCTCTCTGTCCCTTTACACAGAAAGAAAAACATTAAAATGTTCAAAAGTTATGATCAGCTGTTATATTGATGATCTAGTTAGGATGGGTTAAAAGCAGAGGTCACATTTCATGAATGTACTTGTATGAATATGATGATTTTAACAAAGTTTTCTTCTTCTTTTCTTCAATAACAACTATTTTACAGCATGATGTTCATTCAGTAACTTATGGTCCATTTAGAGTCAAACAGACCATAAAGCAGGGGATGCTTTAGGGGCGGGGCTACACAGTGATTGACAGGTGCCTACAGTTTTACAACACAAGGAAACTTATGGCACAATTAAAACGGGATCTCTCGCCGTTGACTATCGTGCATATTTTAATCTGAAATAATGTCCCATAGTGGTCCACCAGAAGGGGCGGGACTTCACCTTTCTTTTGTGACGTTTGAAGAAGAGCTTTGCTAAAGCAACTCATTGCCTGTTAATTCCAGCTTGTTGTAGGCTGCTTTTATTGTGAAACTCTAGACACTGAAACAGGAAGTTGATCTAAGCTTCCAGTTAATTTTACTCATGACTTCTTCTCTTCTTATTCTACTGTCGCTCAGAGGATCTGTGTCTCTTTCAGTTGAACCATTGAGCAGCGTTTCGTTCATCTACTAAACTAAATAACATCTTTTAGTAAAGAGACTTTCCACAAAATAAAAGCATCAGAGACCGTCACAATAAAGCTCTGGAGCAGCAGGTTACTCACTTTTCCAACAGTGGTGTATCTGTGTGTGTTTACGTGTGGTCCAGTATTTGAATGCTCATGCGTGACAATAACTCATCAAAGTCGCTCTGATGGAGGGAAAGTTTGGTGTTAAAGTAGACGACGTCGAGGCTTGACTGAGGGGGATTTCCAGCACATTCAGTGTTCCTCCATCGCTTCATCTCAACGCACATCTGCTCACAGGAAGATAGTCAAAGTAGACTTTCTGTGATGAACAATGTGTTTTCATGGACGAGTTACAGACTGTATCGAAAAACAAACTTTAACTCTTCAGTGACGTTTAGTTTTAATAAGATAATAAGACGTCTTTTCTCCCGCAAATCAACAGATGAGTTTCCATTTAGTTGCAAAAGAAATGTGAATAATCCATCAACTGGTCTGGAGCTGAACTAGACTCCGTAGTTTGTTCAGATGGTGGAGCTGTTGACCACACACGTCTGTAAACACAGCAGAAGAAGAAGTGGAGGTTGTGAACCAGAAACAAGTCTGCTTCTAGGTCGCCTAGAAGTGATAAAAAAAATCAGGAAAAATAAAAAATGTAAAAGCAGCTCAAAGAAAAGTAAAAGCACATTTTAATGAATTATTCGCTGTTTCTCTGATTTGTTGGAATAAGTTGTTACATTTGTCGCTTGTCGTTTTTTTAGAAATAACATTTGAGTCTGATGCTACATCCACTAAAACGATCTCCGTCCACACGGCGGTTCAGCATCGTTTTCTAACTGATCTCCGTCCAGACTAACACGCCTGAAAACGAAGATCACGTGACTCTTCACTACACTGGGCGTGATGGTGTCGATGTAAACAGGAAGTAGATTGGCTGCTTAGTTAAAAACAATAGGACAGAGTAATGAAGTAGTCTTTAATAATGAAAGGTTGTGTTTGATACTTAAGATCTTCTCTAAGATCTTCCTCTATGAACTCAAACAGACAGTTCGTGTAAAGTTTTAGAAGTTTTATTTTCAGACTTAACGTTAGTTACAGCGCTGCAGGTCTGCTCTCTCTCTCACACATCAAATTCACTTTAAAATCAACACTTACACATAATAGTTTACTAGATTATGGGTCATAGATGGTCAACACACGTCTCTCACTCGTTCCCTCGGTGTCGTTGTTGTTCTCACTCGTAGCTCTGCTGGTGTCTGAAGTCTCTGTCTACTGGAGAACATTTACTGCTTTTGTTCCTTTACATTTTATCTGTGGACTTCACAATAGGTGTGCAGAACAAAATAATCATTAATAAGAAAAGGAAAGTCCTCCGTTTTGTGTCCATCACGCTCCCTAAAGCCGCTAACGTGACTTCAGACGTCCTCCGTAGGTCTGATACCTCCGCTGGTCACGCTGCTCACTAGTCGCTCCAATAACAGCTGCTTCCTCCGTAATAATGCAGACTTTAACTGAACAACAGCTGCTAGTAAAGACAACAAGGTCAACACCTCATCAGTCGTCCATGTTGAATTAACCTCGTAGTCGATCGGTAATCAAGGCTGTTGTTTGTGATCTTCCGGGTAAGGGTCACGTGATCGGGGTGTGACCAATCAGGGAAGGACACGTTGTGACTGCTAAGAACCAATAGAGTAGAGAACGCGTCATCGTTTCTAAACGTATCCGTCCTCGGGAGCGTTTTCAAACCGGCGTAGTGTGGACGCTCAGTGTAAACGTAGCAAAACGAGTTTCCAAACAGAAACGGAGTAATGTGGACGTGGCCTGAGAAGACGACAACAGCAGAATCAGCTGATCAGTCACGAGAATTTTTCAAAATAAAATTCAGCTCATCTTTTTCGACAAAGACAGAAATGTTCAAGCGAATGTAAAAACATTTTTGCGCAATTTTACAGATCTTATCTGTCGGGAGGCGGAAGAAGTACTCAGAAATACTACAGTGCAGAAATACTCTGTTACAAGTAAAAGTAAAAGTACTGCATTCAAAAAACGTCGTCCATTCATTTACTGATAATAGACGACTAGTCGGGCATCATCTCTTAAGTTATGCTTTGTTGATTCAGGGACTAAACCAAGAAACAAATAACCTTTCCACAGGAAGAAAGAGAATAAATAATCATCAATTATCAACGTCCAAAGGGTTTGATCCATCACGGATAATAATAATTCGCTCCTCCTCGTCCTCCAAGTCGTCCCAACTTTCAGAACGATGCACCAACTTACTTCACAAAGGACTTCACACCTCCTCACCTCCAGTGTTGAGATTTAAGTTGTAACTTAATGCCGACGTTGGAACGTTTATAATGTTGGTAGAAATGAAATTCAAACTAGGCTACGTTTGAAATTACAACCCAGCACACGTTTCTAGAAAACCTTCCTGCAGTCGCAGCAGCACACGTGGCTGCAAACCGCCAGTGAAACGAACGATGTAAAAGAGGAATGGACCGATGATTCACGTCTCATTGATTGTGTGACGCCCGCTCCGCCTCGCTAGCTGTCAGGTAAACTCCTTCGTATTCATGAATAACAGGCGGATGATTGATGAGCTAATGTTCCTCCCTAATGTGCTGCGTAGACTTCACGCGAGGAAGAGAGCTCTGCACGTCAGATCACACGAGGACGCCACAGGCTTGTCTTGCAGGACGAACGCTCGTTTGCATGAAAACTCCGCCACTTCGACCCAAAAAAACTCTCGTGCCAGAGGCCTGTCGGCTCCAAATGTCCCACCTTGATCCGTGGCTGCAGTTAAAAAAAAAAAAAAAACCCCAGAGCCTCTGGATCTGATGGGGTCTGATTTACGGCCGAGCGTGACGGGCTAATGACGGGTTTCAGGCTCTTGAGCTGCGTTTTACAGACTGGAAGAGCTGGTTTCTCAGACGCTGCTCCCAGATCAGCTTCAAACCTCCAAGGGTGATGAAGACCAGTGGGAGGAAGAACTGATCCTGAATCAGCAACCCCGGAGGCAACCCCAAACCCCCCCACACACCTCCACCTGGACGGGCGGCCGTGATTGGCTGAGAGGAGTTTGGGAGCTTCGGCAGTAAAAACGTTGGTTTTCTATGAATCACTGAAAGAGCTCTAATTAAGAGTAACGACGGCTGTGAGTCTGCAGAGCGACGATTAAGATAATTACACTTAATCACAAAGAAAATAACATTTTAGTGTGACGTTAATGCAGTAGTGCAGACTCTCACTGTTATTTACACGAGTGCTTCATTTCCGCATTGGTTAGTCGACGGGTAAATCATCTTCTGTTTTCACACTGACTTCTGTTACAGACTCGGCTCCTTTAAACCACGAGGTTGGAGGTTCGATCCTCGAGCGAGACGCTGAACCCCAACTTGATTCTGCAGAGGACAGATTTCATGTTAGTGGTGTATGAGACGATTAAAGTGTAATACAAATAAGCAATAATAATAAATGTCAAATCATATCCGCAAGTCAAAATTTGACCTACTTTCTCTGAGTCAAAATGTTAACGTGAGAAGCAAAGTCCAAAACGTTGAGAAAGACAAACGCACTAATAATGTGTTATGATCTAATTATAGAGCTGTATAATTACAGTTATAAGCAATAATTAACATTCATAATGCGTTACAACAACAATCATAAGGCATAAAGCATTTAATTATGACTTATGAGGTCAAGTATCTTAATGCTTCATAACTGTCTTCATAAATACTTAATTAATCCTTTATTTTCAAGGATCATAGTGTGCTATAACTCCCTTAGATTAAGTTTGAATAAAGGTTAAACATGCAGCGAGGGGTAAAGTAGAAATAGTTAGGGATTGTCTATCATTTTAATTAATTTTAATGTTCATCATCAAAAAGTAAAATTGGAGTATTTCATTTAATATCCGTTTAACGTTGTTCTTGTATAGATTTTATATTTTTATCACTTAAAGCAAACAATGAAGACTTCTAGTGATTTATAGTCACATTATTATACATTATAACAATGTTTTAACAGTGTTTATTATAATAACGTATTACAACTATTATGAATTATAATACACTTTATAAATAGTAAAAGTAACAAAGTTAGCTGCTAAAAGCTGCTACAACATGGGAACGTTTCAGGTGAACTTCGTGCATTGTATACCTGGGCCTTCTGTGCTGTCCTACTGAGCTACGGTCATTTGTTTCTATTGGTGTAATAATACACGTATTCGTATTAAACGGCCTCGTTGCTCCACCCGTTGCCTGACAAACAAAGGCCAGACGAGTACAAACAGTTATTAAAGTCAATCTAGTGAATGGTTCAACATACATATAATGTAAATAAAGAGCCGGATAATGAAACCAAGACAACGCTAGCCTGTGATGAAAACAGACACATGCTATAGCTGCCAGTGTACCTTCCTATTCAAATAGTAATGTTTTCATCACTTTCATGTTGACATACACATTGATATCAATGTATCGATTCAATGATCAACGATCCAATACCATTGCAAAGAGAAAACATTGATACATTTAACTGACGTCACTAAATAACCAATGACATGTTAATAAAATGAGATAAATATAAATATGATTATATAAATATATGTGCAGAATCCCACTCAGTTAGTCCAAGATCATCTCATGTGGCGTAGAAGTATAAAGTAGCTTAAAGTGAACATTTGAATAAACTTTATTGGTGAATAACCAGTTTTGTTTCGACTCCTCTGAGCTGAGAAAAGTGTAAATATTCATATATTTTGATGACTGTGATTTAATGATCCACAGATAACGAGATCACACCAATAATTATTTTTTTGTGATCTCGGGAGACGCATCATTTTCTGGTGATTATGACATAACAAGTTTATGATTTCCGATCATTAGTTTCGTTAGTTTTTTCCTTAATGATCAGGAGGAGACGGATTTTGGGGGATTATTTCCACCTTCGGTAAAATAATTCAAGAGAGTAATTACACCTGTGACATTTTTCTAGCTTCTGGAGAAAACACACACACACACACCTACACACACACACACACACACACACACACACACACACACACACACACACACACACACACACACACACACACAGGACAATGTGACCCAACCTGTCGTGCAGGTGAGCAGCAGCAGCAGCAGTCAGGAAAAAACACAAAAACACCAATTATACGAATGTTTGGAATACAAACAGCCGCCCATCACGGCCCTCAAACAGGACGCCAGTTTCCAGACGGTAACGGCGACCATCAAATGTCCCGACTCATCTGTCACCGACCAGCAGCTGCTCGCATAACAGCTGAGTCGCTCACTTTCAGAGGATTTTCTTCCAGGAAAACAAACTAGAACAATAAAAGCAGACGTCGAGTCTGAGCCCGTCGGCTGAATAATCTCCAGTTGTCTATTGACATGCACTCATAATGAGATCTAATAATGATAATTGCACTCGACAACACTTTATACACTTTAAAAGTGTTGATAGCGAGTTAATGAGAAGAAACGTGATGCTGCAGGACACAAAGTGTTTAAAATTATGAATGGAAATAAATGAAATCAGCTACAATCAGTGGATTCACTCGCTGAGCTGAAGTCAAGTCACAATATTATTAAATATTGAGATTATTCAACGTGAATTAACATATTTATCACAATAAAAAAGAACTAAGTAAGAGTAAAAAGATCAGAAGATATTAAGTTTCCCGGTGTGAATAAACCCATAATTAGAGATCTTATACTAGAGCTAGGCTAGCTGTTTCCAGTCTTTATGCTAAGCTAAGCTAACTGACATCCATGTGAACATCTCACTTTCTGTAGATAGATGTGGATATAAACGAATCCTTCTAAGGTAACAAAAATACAGCGATTTTTATTTTTAGTTGCTTAAACACGAAAGAAAACAAACTTATTAATTAATATCATATAATATTATAATTTATAATTTCTGCCAATAAATGCTAGACACTGGCCCTTTAAGACTGAAGAACGAAGGCATCGGACGTCTCAGAACGTTCCCTAAAACAACGTCCGTTCAACTGACAGCGCCCTCTAGTGGCCGTAGTCATACGACAGTTAGACCGTCATCCCCAAACCTTAACCACGAGGTTATTATTGTAGCCATGACAACAAAGGCTCATAACAAAGCAGTAATGTTAACCCGAACCAGGATCAAGTTAAGACAAATGTCGCAGCATCCCCTGCTTTATGGTCCGTTTGACTCTAAATGGACCATAATGTACTAAATGAACATCATGCTGTATTGAAGAAGACTTGAAACTAGAGATTGAGACCATAAACTCATGTTTACAATGTTTACTGAGGTAATAAATCAAGAGAGAAGTAGAGTCATTTTCTCATAGACTTCTATAGAACCAGAGGAGTCGCCCCCTGGTGGACACTAGAGAGAATGCAGCTTTAAGACACAAGCCGCCTTGTTTTGTTTTTATAACCTTTTCCCCGTCTTTTGTTCAGTCCGTTTGTGTTGGTGTGCTTTCATTTTTTGGGGCGCTCCGCTCTCCTTAATGTTATTTGTTAGAAAACTTTGAACTACTAAATACAATTTGCATTGTTTTTCAAAGTCTTCCTTTGAGCTGTTGGTTGGTTTATCATTCAGATTGTTTCAGAGTGTGTTTTATTACTTTGGTTTAAAGATCCAAAGTTGTTGTTTTTCCCACTACGAGCTGGATTTTTTATAATTTTAACACTTGTAGATCTTTTTATTTCATATCCAAAAAGACAAAAACGGGTGAAAAGAAGTGTAGCTTTGAGTTATGAAACCTTGATTCAGCAGGATGGTAATTACATTAGATTTAGATTAATTGTCCCAAAGAGAGATTTGTAAGAACAGCAAACGTTGAGTCTTTAAACGAGGATCCTTCATCTTAAGAAGCAACAAGTTCAGGTTTTAAATAAAGTTTTGAAGAGACGATTACTGGATTCAGTCTTGTGCCGTGATCGGCGTCGGTGTGTTTGGGGCGGTGACAGCCGGTCCGACCCGAGGCGATGACTGACTGACAGCCGACGGGCCGCTGCTTTGTCGTCTTTGTTTACAGCATCGACAGTTTTGCGTGTTTGATGGAGGATTAGAGCTCATTAAGGGAGCGAGGCTGGTCGCCAGGAGCTGCTCAGAGAACCACTCATACATTATACTGCTCTCTCTCTCTCTGTTTCATTCAATATACACAAGCTTTATTACCCATATTCTCATGTTCATACCAACGTTGAAGTGTACAGTTTAATATCCATGAACTTAAAATAGGAATTCATGTTTTTATGTAAAGACATCTCATCTAATAACTTCTGTCTGTGTTCAAAGAAACACATGCAAACAAACTAAAGTTGGCAGGTTATCATACAGCTCGTAGATATTCCATGAAAACAATCCACGTAATCAGGAAGTATGAACACCGCAACAAGTTACACAAGGCGGGTGAGAGGGCAGTCAGTTGAGTTAAAACAAACACTTATTAAACCAGGAGACCGCTGTTTGTTCTCCATGTGAAACGAGAAGCTAACGTTGATTTAATGGACATGTAACATCGTACTAAAGTAAGGTCACTTCCGTAGTTATTTTAACCCAAACATAAATCTTTTCCTGAACCTAAAGAAGTATTTCATGATCTTTTACTAAACCTAAACGGACCATCGTTTACTAAGTGAACATCATGCTGTATTGAAGAAGACTTGAAACTAGAGATTGAGACCATAAACTCATGTTTACAATGTTTACTGAGGTAATAAATCAAGAGAGAAGTAGAGTCATTTTCTATAGACTTCTATACAACCAGAGGAGTCGCCCCCTGGTGGACATTAGAGAGAATGCAGCTTTAAGCCAGTCCAAGTTTGTGCTATAATTGAAGAATTCCCCTGAAGACGTTTCTGAATGATCAGGTCCCTGAGAATGGACCGGATGGACAGACAACCTGAAAGACTTTAAGGCGAGATTGTAGTTTGGTCGTAGTTATCACATAGCATTAATACCTTAAAGGTATTCATTATCTATTTTAGTGCAGAGATCATCAGAAAAGGAGACTTGAAGACGTCCGTCTGTATATTTACAACACTTTGTCTCCTCAGACTGGATTCACTCCATAAAACCCGTCATGTCAGAAACACCGGAGCTCAACAACGAAGCCTGAAGTGTAAAATAAAAGAGAGTGAAAGCTGATTGGAGCTCCTGAGGGCGGTGAGGAAACAACATGATTGGACAGCTTCCTAACTGGCATCGAGCTTCCTGGTGAAACCCTGCAGGCGAATCTGAGGGTGACGTCGTAGTAAAAAATCGGACGGACCTCTGTCATTAATTCACCTCTGATACAAGTCAGCACAGGTGATCCCACACAGGTACGCTGCAGCTGCAGGCGGAGGCTGAGCTGCTCGGGGTCTCCTGCTGAGACAGACTCATCCTGTGGTTCTTTATTAGAGGGAAGAGGAACGCGGTGGTTGTGGATTCCCAAAAATGGAAAGTATTTGAGTTTTACATAAACAAACGGTCGCCGTCTTCACCTGATGCACTCACCTGATGTACACACACCTGATGCACTCACCTGTGTGTCAGTCAACACAGGGAGGAGCCACAAGACGTATTACACTTTAAGCGTCGATATCTATTACAATGAATTATCTTTTTTTTTATATAACCACGATGCACACAGGAAGTGTAATTATCCATTCACAAAAATAACAACAATAAAATGGTATACTTGTACTTCCCTGGAGTATTTTCTCCTCACGCTACTTTCTACTTCATCTGACAGTTTTAGTTACTTTATAAATTAAGATTTTTTTTTTTTTGATTAATCAATTAATCAATTAGTGGATTGACAGGAAATTAATGTGAAACTATTTTAAGTAATTTTTTCATGTACAAATATTTGATGGCTCCAGATTTAATATGAAGATTTGCTGCTTTTCCTACTAATAAGTGTAATAATTGACATATTTAACTTTTTACGGTTTTGTATTTGTACCTTCACTGTGACAGATTATTTTCACTGTGTGGTATTAGTACTTTTACTGTAACACAGTATTTTTAGAGTATAGTATCTGTAGTAGAGGATCTGAATACTTTCGGTTTACTTCGCGAAAGAAAGAGGAACTCTACCAAACAATCAAACCATCAAAATCAAGTATTTCAGATTGAGACTATAAATGATCATTTCTTCTCACAAACTAACACTTTAATGCAACACTGGTGAAGCAGCTGGCTGTTCGTACCCAGCAAACAGCAGCACTTGAACGCATCATCAGATCAAACTTCCTGCTGCAGTCTGAGGCTGGAGGTGTTAGACAAAAGGTGGAGGCTTCTGGTATGTGTCATGTGAGACGGGGCCTGTAGCTCTGACACTTGTTTCACAACACACACATAATTGCAGCTTTATGCAGATGTGGAGGGCGTTTTAACGTTTCTTCTTCCCTCGCAGCTGGAGTTCTTTTCTAAACAAACGTCTCATTACGAAGAGCAGACGGGTGAAAATTAGGCCTTTAAACTCCGTCATTTCTCTCTACTTCTCACTTATTACCTCAGTAAACATTGTAAACATGAGTTTATGGTCTCAACCTCTCGTTTCAAGTCTTCTTCAATACAGCATGATGTTCATTTAGTACATTATGGTCCATTTAGAGTCAAACAGACCATAAAGCAGGAGATGCTTTAGGGCGGGGCTACACAGTGATTGACAGGTCTCTACCAGAGACGTATACGCCGTCTCTACGTCACTCCTCCTCAGTCCAGATATGGTCACTTCCTGTTCACTGGTTGCAAAAAAAGCCAAGATGGCGACGGCAAAATCACCCAACTCAAGGCTTAAAATTTAAAAACGTAATGCTTCATCCACACATTTTTGTCACAGCGTTGCTAAGTGACAACTTTGTTTGGATCATTTCCTGTAACCAGTTTAGCATGACAGCAGGACAGAATGAGCAAGCTAGCATAGTAGCTAGTCGTCCGCTAGTTAGCTTGTTAATTCTACCATTCTTTGATGCTACACCGGTTGCAGAAAATGAACTTAACAGCGGGCCATCTTTCCATCTCTCTAATAATTTAGCCTTCTGTGGGGAAACAATCGTGGCGGCTAAGGATGTTAGCAGAAGGCTAAGCTAAACTATTAGCAACATATTTCTCTCCATCTCTGAAACGCTTTGTAGCTCGCTAGAGCCTCAAATCACAGCTAATCATCTCAAATCGGCTGTAAAAGCGTCTACATATAAACAACATATAAATGTAGTCACTTCTTTCACGGCCAGCAGTAATGTCTCTCCATTACAGAAGTTTCACAAACTGGAATAAAAGCTTTAACAAAGGAACAAAGCGACGAAAAGTGTCACTGTTTACATTGCAACTGCCAATTAACCCCCCCCCCTCCCCCCACACACACATTCTTCTGCTAAAACGATGATTTTTATTCAAATTAGCTCCTTTCTGCTCGTTAGCGCACCTGTGCTCTCCTACACCTAATTAAAAGTAAAATCCTGCAAATTTCTGCATCCGCCGACGGTGGCTCTGTTACCAAATATTGAGCAAGGTAGCACTGTGCTAATTAATGTTAGGGGGGGGGGGGGGTGACGCCGGCTCATTTACATAAACCTGTGCAGGAGAAGAGAGAAAAACAACAGGTGGACGCTCGCTGTTGTGTTGCTTCAGACCCTCGAGCCGTTTTAACGCTCTTCTTCTTCGTTGGTAGGTTCAGTGGGGGGGGGGGGGGGGGGGGATTTTATATTCTATTTTGACCCCAGAAACAGTGTGTTAGTGTTAAGATTGGTGGAGGTAAAAAAAATAAAAGGAATCCTGCAGGTTTCAAGGTGCATATTAATTTTTTTTCACCCAAAATGAACGTGTAAATAATGTTGGATTCCATTGATGTCAGCTGGGTGCTAACCACACGAGAAAAATTGAATAATAATGCAACAATTAGCAGGTTTGATGGAGACACGCAACCTTAGTGCAGTGCTTATATTTAACTCTAATAAATGACTAAAACAGTGTCTGAGGAATTGCAATTATAGGCAGCCATGTGAGGTGTCAGGGAAGGCAAAAACACAGGCAGAAACTAAAAACAGTGGCGGAGGTGAAGAGAAGAAGAGAAAAAGGAAACACAACGCACTACAGGAGCAGCACCAAGCAAATCCAGGTCTGAACTCAGGACCTGAAGACCAGCTGAACCTCCTGAAAAGAGACGGAATAAACCTTTCCCAGTGGAACAAGAAGAGTCAAGACTTCTCAACATAATCCACTCCGCCTGTCTTCAACGCTCACAGATTCTATGAAACGTGTACAACTGGCTGCGAATGATAGTTTTATGTACTAAAAGAAGTTCTCAGCTGCCTGTGGATTGAAAAGGACTCACGATGCATCCGACAGAGGAGGAAGAAGTACCACAGTGTAGAAATACTCTGTTACATGTAAAAGTGCCAGCATCAAAATATACTTAATGTACCAAAAGTAAAAATACTCATTATGCAGAATAATAAACATCATATCATTGTATTATAGTTGTTGATGGATTAATGTGTTCATCACTTTAACGTTGCAGCTGGTAAATGTGGAGCTCATTTGAATGACTTTATATATCCTGATAGTCTAAAACAATACATCATCATTTATTAGTTGAATATATTTTGTTTTAACAATCTGAATCTGTAAAGTTAATAAATAAATGTAGTGCAGTAAAAAGTATTTCCCTCTGAGATGTTGTGGAAGAGAAGTATAAAGTAGTAGAAAATAAAAAATACCCAAGTTAAGTACAATTACCTCAAAATTTACTGGTGTAAATGTGAAATATGTTACGGCTGCACAGCTTTTCCATCAAATGGAAATATTTGACATATTTTTTATGTCAGCTGCAACTCTTTAGACTCATTTCCTCAAAATTCTACTAAATACTACTAAATATACACATGACTAACAATTGAAAACAACTAATGTTTACTTTTGGTTTCACACGGGACACGATTATTGGTCTCCTGGCTGAAACTCACTGTGTGGACTTCCTCAGCTGCTCTGAGCGTCTAAGAATGACGTGAATGTGTTCACATTAGTTAGGTGAACGACCGGTGCGTCTCATACGGAAGCTAAAGGGTGACTCCGTCGCTATCAGACGCCTACGAGGCACTAACCAAGGGAGTAAGAACGTATTGTCGTAACACTCAAGACACTAAAGATATGACGCTCTAAAAACTAATTTCATGACTCGTTGAAGCTCAATATCAACAAACAGAAGATGTAACTGACACGTCTTCATGCTCCCGTCTTCATGAGGCTGTTGTGTCGTCGTATTAATCGGGACATTATATTCTACTGCTTGTCGAACGTCAGTGGAATCAAAATTAATAGTGTTAAAGTTATGCCAATTACACAGCTAACTGCAAAAATGTATCAATCATATTAATATTTATTTGTGTACGTAAAAGAAAATGAAAGAAAATGTTTAATATAACGTCTAAAAAGACACAAAGAAACTAGTTTAGAGCCACTTGCCTTTTGATAAATTGGGGGGAATTTAATAGTTTTTAAAATGCAAAATGAACTTTACTTATGTTTCTAACAAAATGTATGTAATTGAATGGTTCTTTAAAAACGTCCATGCAGCCTTAGATGTGATTGTTGTCTAACTGACTCCACCTCCAGGTTTCCCAGCCGCAGTAAAGACATTAGTTAGTGAGCTCAGCTAATTTGTTTAAAAAGGTACAAGCAGGTTAAGAGGAGGCCTCGTTATCCAGCTCTGTCTTTTCAAACAGTGACAGCGAGCCCCCCTCTTTGTCCCTGCTTGTTTAGCTGCAGCCATGCATGCTTAAGACCGGGGGAGGAGGACGCCGCATCCTGCAAATTAGCAGGCTGATTTCCCTCTCGGGGTTTGGACAGAGAGAACCCCGCGGCTCATCGCCAACAACCCTAAAACACTAAAAAGGCCGGCCCAGCGTCACAGTGGCTGAGCGGACATGGCCGCCTCCGATTCAAAGCGCTCCAGCCGATGTTTTTACAGGCGTGGATTACCCAAATGTCCACTGCACGGTCGGTTTGTCCGTGGCCAGGTGAGGAGGCGATGGACGAACTAAAGTTTACGACCTGAAGTCTGAATTATGAGGAAAGAAGACAAGAACGTTCGTTCAGATGTTGGTAGAAGACGGATTCATAAAAACATGGATTCACTGCAGTAAAAATAGATGTTTACAGGGCTGGAATGTAACTAAATACATTTACTGGAGTAGTACTTGTGTACTTAAAGGTCCAACCAAGTTTTCAATGAAAGGCTGAGGTTCTACACAGAATCATTTGCTTCTGAAGAACCTTTTTTTGAAGAAAAAGTCCAATGGTGACTACGGGTTTCATTAAGAACCCTTTTTTATCCAAATAACCTGTTTTGGTGGAAAGACTTCTTAAAGGATTGTTGAAAGCGTTGGTGTTAAAAGTGAACGCACACAACACAGATCAAACACCCCAAAAACTGTGATCGTTGTGGGTTACACTGTACCACATCAGATCCCGTTCTTTAGGGTTCTAGATGAAACCTTTGGAATAGAAAAGGGTTCTCGGTAGAACCCCTCAAGTGTGTTAGAGATGAAACCATTGAAATGTGGGTAGGTTCCAGATGAAACCTTGGGATATAAAAGGGTTCAAGATTAAAATGACCTGGGTGGGTTCTTGTTAGCACCCTTAGAGCGTGTAAAGGTTCTGGACAGAACCTCCAGAGAGGGTTCAGGGTGGGACTTGAATAAATCCAGTAGTTTGAAGGAGATGTTTTCACATGAATATAAAACAGATATTAGAGATGAATTATGAGCTGTTTAACTTCCTAACACGAGCTCTAAGCTCATTATTATACTTCATTAAAAATAATAATGACAGGATTTATTTTAATCAATAAAAATACAATATATATATATATATATATCATTATTTGATTTTGTGACCCACTATAAATTACTATAACAAAGTAAAAGTACAACATTTCGTATTTTTGATGGTTTACTGACTGCAGAGCAGTTGAAATGATTTTTGGGACGGTTACAAAAACAAAAGTCTGGATCCTTGTAGATCAGCTGCTATAATCAAACAACAGAGAGATCTGTATCTGTTAATATGGATCGTCAATGATCAGCAGTTAGTTTTGGTTTTAGTTCTTTTGTGCTGATCTGATCTGAACCGAGAGTTTGATGATCTGTTGCATCTCTAGTAAATACGTTGTAGTAAATACGTTGTAGTAAATACGTTGTAGTAAATGTGTTGTAGTAAATGTGTTGTAGTAAAGACGTTATAGTAAATACGTTGTAGTAAATACGTTGTAGTAAATGTGTTGTAGTAAAGACGTTATAGTAAATACGTTGTAGTAAATGTGTTGTAGTAAAGACGTTGTAGTAAATACGTTGTAGTAAATACGTTGTAGTAAATGTGTTGTAGTAAAGACGTTGTAGTAAATACGTTGTAGTAAATGTGTTGTAGTAAAGACGTTGTAGTAAATACGTTGTAGTAAATGTGTTGTAGTAAATGTGTTGTAGTAAAGACGTTATAGTAAATACGTTGTAGTAAATACGTTGTAGTAAATGTGTTGTAGTAAAGACGTTATAGTAAATACGTTGTAGTAAATACGTTGTAGTAAATACGTTGTAGTAAATGTGTTGTAGTAAACATGTTGTAGTAAATACGTTGTAGTAAATACGTTGTAGTAAATACGTTGTAGTAAATACGTTGTAGTAAATACGTTGTAGTAAATGTGTTGTAGTAAACATGTTGTAGTAAATACGTTGTAGTAAATACGTTGTAGTAAATACGTTGTAGTAAATGTGTTGTAGTAAATACGTTGTAGTAAATACGTTGTAGTAAATACGTTGTAATAAACATGTTGTAGTAAATACGTTGTAGTAAATACGTTGTAGTAAATACGTTGTAGTAAATGTGTTGTAGTAAATACGTTGTAGTAAATACGTTGTAGTAAATACGTTGTAATAAACATGTTGTAGTAAATACGTTGTAGTAAACATGTTGTAGTAAATACGTTATAGTAAATACGTTGTAGTAAATACGTTGTAGTAAATACGTTGTAGTAAATGTGTTGTAGTAAACATGTTGTAGTAAATACGTTGTAGTAAACATGTTGTAGTAAAGACGTTATAGTAAATACGTTGTAGTAAATACGTTGTAGTAAATACGTTGTAGTAAATGTGTTGTAGTAAACATGTTGTAGTAAATACGTTGTAGTAAATACGTTGTAGTAAATACGTTGTAGTAAATGTGTTGTAGTAAATACGTTGTAGTAAATACGTTGTAGTAAATACGTTGTAATAAACATGTTGTAGTAAATACGTTGTAGTAAATACGTTGTAGTAAATACGTTGTAGTAAATGTGTTGTAGTAAATACGTTGTAGTAAATACGTTGTAGTAAATACGTTGTAATAAACATGTTGTAGTAAATACGTTGTAGTAAATACGTTGTAGTAAATACGTTGTAGTAAATACGTTGTAGTAAATACGTTGTAGTAAATGTGTTGTAGTAAACATGTTGTAGTAAATACGTTGTAGTAAATGTGTTGTAGTGAAGATGTTGTAGTAAATACGTTGTAGTAAATGTGTTGTAGTAAAGATGTTGTAGTAAATACGTTGTAGTAAATGTGTTGTAGTAAAGATGTTGTAGTAAATATGTTGTAGTTAATATGTTGTAGTAAATATCAGTGCTGACACGGTGAAACAATTCAAATGTGTTTCACAGCAACACGTTTTTTCTAATTAGAAGTGACATTTGCATCTTCTCCGGAGTTGATCCTTTGGCTAAGCCCCGCCCCCTCACTGCTGCCATGGAGCCCACACTGTCACTAACTGCACTTTACTGAAGAAATATTATAACCTTCGTTAAGAGGCAGTGTAACATGCTGGCTGACAGAGCCTCCCCTCCCTCCCTCTCCCCATGTAAATATGTGGAGCTGATTGGAACAAGCAGGGTAATAATGGCATACGTGTTTTACATGAAGTGCAATGAGCCAGTAAACTGCTTTGGGTTTGTCTTTCTGTTTCTGTGTGCGTGCAGAGACGAACATGTCTGATAATGACTCTGTGTTTACTTTTGTTCTCTGCCAGAACAAATGCTCTCACACACATTATGCACTTAATGTGCCGATGATACTGAAGCTGAAACAAGCTCTTCTTCTTCTGCTCCTGTTTTTGTCGGCGGCATAATGAGGAAATCAAGCTGCTCTCCTGCTGCTCTGCTTAAAGAATAATTCAAGTATTATTTGCTGGGATCAGCGTTGACCTCCTGTACTTACTGGACACAGTTCTTCTGTATAATGAGGATTATTATTATTTATGCTCACTTTCAGTTTGACCTCCCATTAAAGAGGTTTAGAAAATCTTTAAAGTTAGGTTAAGTTAAGTTTTTCATTATATGGCCTACAATACTTGGTTTTATTATTAAATCTTGTATATTGTTTGGTATTTCATTCCTACTTACTATTGCATTATTTTTAATTGTCTGATTTTATTTTCGAAACTGAACTGTTTGTCCCAAACATGTAAATGAGTATTATCATTATTATTAATATTATTATTACAATATCAATATATATAAAACTACAAGCTAAAGAAGCTAATGCTGTGTTCACACAAATATCCAGGGAAACCAAACGCCGTCGTGTCTGAGTTTAAAACATCATCCGGTGACGTATTCACTATATCTAGCAAGCTGCACATCAGCTGGTTTACTACAGCTGTAGGAACCCAAAATAAACTATTTTGCTGTGATTTAATTGCAATTATCGGACAAGAAAGAACACTGAAATAACTACATAATGATGCAAATTTGTCAAAAGTCTAAATTCATGTTTTGTCAAGTCTGTCCACAAAAACACAAACTTTTAAAATGCTTGTTTTCTCAATGGAGCTCGGACCGATCGGTGCTAGGCTACGCTAACATTGTAGCAGCTCCATCGAAACTCAAAATAACATCATATAGGCGTAAATACGGCAGCGTTGTTATTGTTTGAACCATATGGCTATTACACATACATTTATACTATATTTACATCCTTTCACACTCGTCATTGAACCATTTATTTCATTGTTTATATAAAAAGTACTCCTAAAGATAAGTCTCCTTGTGTGGCGTCTGCTCAGCTCAGCTTTCTCCTCACACCGTTTAATAATAGTTCATATTTGGAGAGAGCCTCTGAAGGAAAAACAAAAAAACTGATTGGGCTGTTAGTACAGAAACCTCTTGCCAGCACCGAGACAGTCGGTGTGAGTTTAAAGCGTTGGTTTAAAAGTTGTAATCGTAAGCATATGCATCGCAATCTGTTCTGTTATTTATTGATGCGCTAATCACCAAGCACACCAACATTTCTCTCCCTCCTCTCTCTCCGCCTGCAACGAAGGAGCTCATACGAATGTGGAAGGATTTCACAAGTAATACTTCATAGGCTAATCTCACTCCATGACTCTAATTAACGCATCATTAAAAGCATAATTCAGATAATTATAATTTCTCACTTTTTAAATGAGGAGACGGGGAAGAGAGGGGAAGGGTGTCTGAGGAGCCAATTTAGTGAGCGAAACAGATTTCTGAGGCGAGCGAGGTGGGCGAAGAGAGAGAGAGAGAAGCAGGAAAAGAAGCCTGCAGCTCTAAACAAAAAACCCTGCAGCCGTTAAAAGTGTGTGAGAAGTGAGACTGGAGATCACATCACAACGAGGCTCAGAGGATCTGGATCTCCGCCCGACGTTCACCTCAAAAACACAAAAAGGTTTCATTACGAGGAGGTCGTGTCGCGTGTGTCTTACGAGGGAATTCGTGGCCAATTTTACCTTCTACGGTATTTATATTTATACGTTTTACAAGCTGATTCCAGTGTTTTTTAGAATGAATATATTTAAACGATTCCAACAGAGTTTGGATCCTGGTAATGTGAAGAAGGCAGAATACATGGAAAAGATTGATACACGTAATAGAGTTCTGCAGGGTCGACGTATTTTTGTAGTCCAACAGGAAGTTGGCCAAAAGCCAATAGTATTCTTTCATTGGATTTTGGATTATTACATAAAATAATCTCTGTGTCAAACAAAACATTTATGATTGATTGATTAATGAACTCCTCTTTTATGATGTTCGAAGTGTAAAGTAACCACGGTCACGTGACTTCATGTTAGTCTATAAAGGAACTCCACCACGGTCGCACGACTTCACGTTAGTCTATAAAGGAACTCCACCACGGTCACGTGACTTCACGTTAGTCTATAAAGGAACTCCACCACGGTCACGCGACTTCACGTTAGTCTATTAAGGAACTCCACCACGGTCGCACGACTTCACGTTAGTCTATAAAGGAACTCCACCACGGTCACGCGACTTCACGTTAGTCTATTAAGGAACTCCACCACGGTCGCACGACTTCACGTTAGTCTATAAAGGAACTCCACCACGGTCACGCGACTTCACGTTAGTCTATAAATGAACTCCACCGCGGTCACGTGACTTCACGTTAGTCTATAAAGGAACTCCACCGCGGTCACGCGACTTCACGTTAGTCTATAAATGAACTCCACCACGGTCGCGCGACTTCACGTTAGTCTATAAATGAACTCCACCACGGTCGCGCGACTTCACGTTAGTCTATAAAGGAACTCCACCGCGGTCACGCGACTTCACGTTAGTCTATAAAGGAACTCCACCGCGGTCACGTGACTTCACGTTAGTCTATAAAGGAACTCCACCACGGTCGCGCGACTTCACGTTAGTCTATAAAGGAACTCCACCACGGTCGCGCGACTTCACGTTAGTCTATAAAGGAACTCCACCACGGTCGCGCGACTTCACGTTAGTCTATAAAGGAACTCCACCACGGTCGCGCGACTTCACGTTAGTCTATAAAGGAACTCCACCACGGTCGCGCGACTTCACGTTAGTCTATAAAGGAACTCCACCACGGTCACGCGACTTCACGTTAGTCTATAAAGGAACTCCACCACGGTCGCGCGACTTCACGTTAGTCTATAAAGGAACTCCACCACGGTCGCGCGACTTCACGTTAGTCTATAAAGGAACTCCACCACGGTCGCGCGACTTCACGTTAGTCTATAAAGGAACTCCACCACGGTCACGCGACTTCACGTTAGTCTATAAAGGAACTCCACCACGGTCACGCGACTTCACGTTAGTCTATAAAGGAACTCCACCACGGTCACATGACTTCACGTCTCCACCACTAAGCTAAAGGAGGACTAGTGTTCTAGTGAGGACATCTAGTCGTCTCATTTACATTTTTTTTAAGATCCACCAGAGGGGCGTTCAGTGACCTGTTTTATATATCAGACAACTAAACACTGGTGTTAAACACAGACCTGATTTCAGACATTTAACCAGAAACACATTCAGAAAACACATTGATCTCCATCGGGGGAAGTGAAAAAATGCAGATTTATTTCTGCGTTTTTGTTCACAAGCCAAAGCTACACCTGGGAAACTGTGTACGCCGTTAGCAACACGTGCTACACTAGATTAGCACAACAAGCTTGTTGCCGTGCGAGTCAGTGTCACTATGGCGAGTGTGAAGGAAACAGAGGAGCTGGTTCCTGTTCAGCTACAACAAAGAAAGAGTTGAGTAGAAGACGAGGTTGTGAATATAAAAACATCCAACATGTACGTACATTCAACGATGTTATAATGAAATCAGTTTATTAAATGTCCCCAGTACTGTCAGTTCAGAATAAATGAAAACAAATGCATCGTTATGCTCTTATTTCTTTCTGTACCAAACTCAAACCGAACTGTGACTCCTGCTGCACTGTTTAAAACTGATTCTGCAGAACTTCCTGTTTTCTGCATTCATTCAAATAGTTGCAATCATTTCCATCGAACTACTATTACACAGAAACAACAGCGGCTTAAAATCCTGCAGGACACTACAGAGCACTTCCCCAACCACAACCATCACTCACTGCATTTACATCCAGACATAACATGAACATTAAGAGAGTCAGTAGGTGTTTCTGTAAGTCCAGGATGCTTCCTTGGTAGGACGGGTCCTTGTGTGTGTGTGTGTGTGTGCATAGATTTCAGGTGTGTGATGTCATCAGAAAGGCAAATGTTCCTGGCGACTGTCCAAATCAATTATCCCACCTTCAAACACACCCGATTCTCTCATCCGTGGTGTGAACGAGGTAAGCATATCTCTCTCTCTCTCTTTCTCTCTCTCTCTCTCTCTGTCTCTCTCTTTCTCTGTCTCTCTCTTTCTCTCTCTCTCGCTCTTTCTCTCTCTCTCTGTCTCTCTCTTTCTCTCTCTCTCTGTCTCTCTCTTTCTCTCTCTCTCTGTCTCTCTCTTTCTCTGTCTCTCTCTCTCTCTCTCTCTCTCTCTCTGTCTCTCTCTCTCTCTCGCTCTTTCTCTCTCTCTCTGTCTCTGTCTCTGTCTCTCTCTCTCTCTCTCTCTCTCTCTCTTATATTTCACACATTGTTGTGTTTTTGAACCTGAAATTTTGTATCAAACGCTCACCGTCTGCAGGTCTGAAGTCCGGCTGGATTTTACAGGATGGAGAGTCCAAGAGGAACCGGATCTTTTGGGTTCTGGTCCAGGAACCTGTTCCAGAAAACTAATTTTTACTATAAAACCAGAACTCAGGATTTTAACACTGTGGAATGTAACTCAGTACTTAAGTATTTAAAGTGTCTGTTACTTTATACTTCTAATACTACATCTCAGAGGTAAATATTGTACTTTTTAGTGAACTATATTTCTCTGATAACTTTAGTTTCAACTTTAATTGAGATATTATGATATAATACAACAATTTATATATATACTGTATATCAATGTATACAACTCTGCAATATCAACATTTGGTATTTCCTATTTCATATGTACAATTTTAGTTTTTTTTATGGTTTACTTATTGATTATATCTAAATTGTTTGATTACTTATTTATTCTACTTGTTTAGTTTTGTATCGATGATGTCATCATCATCTTTGCTGCTGTAATACTGAATTATCTTTTCTTAAGACTAAGTATAATCAAATAATAAATGCAACGTATCCTAATACAACCAGTTTTTCATATCTTACGAAACAGAACTGGTGGTTAGTTAATTCAGGAAAAGATGGTTTGGGTTAAAAGAACGATGAAGTGGCATTTCTTATTAAGTCAGTCCTGATAGATTATGAAGTATTACTATTATAGATAACACATTAAAGCATCAATAATTATAATACAATAATAAGATAATATTTTTCTGCATGATGAGTACTTGTAGTTTTGGTACTTTTGGAAGTATATTTTGATGCTAATACTTTTGTACATTTGTACTTTTGTACTTTTACTAACTATTTAAACCATCTCAGCCCGACCGCAGACCATTTGGTCGTCTATCGAGAAAGTTTAGCGTACAGAGTGTCGTACAATGCACTTTTCAGGAATGAATATAATGAATGTTACACACATGTTATACCTGATTAAAGAAAAAAGTCTGGGCTACAAGATCATGTAAGCCATTTTTACATGCTCCAAACTCAATTTCACACAACTAAAACAACTAAAAGAATTACCAAAATATCAGTCATATTTTGCCATGAGGGAGCCGACTCCGCACTCCGTTCACAGCTACAAAGAGAAAGCTAAATGCTAACAAGGAAAACCGAGATACCAATTCTACACAGATTCCAGAGATATCTTCAATATTTATCTCCGTGAAACCATTACCGAGATATGAGCCAACAAACACCAGAAACACAAACCACTTTATCGATTATTATCAGAAACACGCCTCACCTTTCGCCGTACAAAGCGTAAAATCCCAGGTTTTTCACTCAGATATCTGTTCAACGGATGTCCTGTTTGTCATGAATCTGTTTCCGTGGGTGTTATCTAAACCTGGGGACCAGGGGGGAGGATTTGACTTTCGGCGTATCGGATTTTACGCTTCACGAGAGACGGCGCGTTTTTGATTCTGACTGGCTAACAGTGCTTTCAATCTTTTCCACGTGGGGGTGGCTCAATTCTCTAGACTCTAACGCATCAATCACTTCATTCGACCAATGGGCTGCTGACTTACAGGTCCGCGAAGACACAGAGGAACTGGAGTCAGCCAAACTCCATGATGCAGAGACACACAAACATGGCTCAGAGAGGATTCTGGCTCTCAAAATGAAGCCAAACTGCTGTATTTGGATGTCTTGAACACCATTAGTGATAAAACAAGTGAAATATATAGTTATATAGTAGAGAAAATTAAAATGGAACAGATGGTTCCAAAATGACCATTTTAGTGACCTCGCCTGACCTCTCTGTACTAAAACCTCTCTAATTTTGTTCTGCTTCACTTTATCAAAGTCAAACTTAGCAGAGAGACTGTTCACATATTTTGCTATGATTTGGGAGAGGTTTAAACTTTCAGCTGCATCATTCAAAAGAGATAATCATGCTTTCAGTGCTTTTTTTTTCAGGCGAACCTGAAACTTTTCAATTTGAGCTGTGTGCCATTTTCATTTACTCTTAACCAGTAACATATACACTGATATTTACACATCTGAACAAATCTCACAAGTGTTCCCTTTATTATAACATAACAATTATTCAAATAGATCTTGTAGTTGCAGAAATACACTATTTCTAGTATGGGTATGCAATTTTTGAGCAGAGGCCTAAAAAATAGGGTTAGGGCTCTAAATTATTTAATTTGATTAATTCTATTTTTATATATGAATTTTTTTCACAATAGAGTGAATACATTTGGCCATAAACTTGTGAAAGTGGTATAATACATCTCATTAAAAAGAAACAATTGATTAGCTGCATTATCATGAAATCGTTTAGAGTTTAAGAGGCAGATAAAAGCTCCAGAAGTCAGTTTCTCATTGGTTGTAAAAAATGTGCCAAATGTTAAAATGATCTACCTGCAACAAGATTAATAATACAGGTGATAAAATATTCAAAAACAAAACAGAAAACAAAAGCTTTTGCATCAAAATGAGACAACATGAACCTGAGTCGTCATTAGGAGCTCTGATTGTTTGTTCTTCTCACCTGTCTGAGAGACGGAGGTGTCAGCTCCGTCTCTCAGGTGTAGAGACAATGTCACCTTCCCTCCTCGGCCTTCTCCTAAACACGCACACACACACAAACACTTTTTTGAGAAAAGTTTTTTTTGTTTTTTCACTCGCTGTTATGTGATATTGTTTCTCTTAAGGAGACATAATTTATGTATTTATTTTTCTTCCATCACACATCTTCTTTCAAACTAATGAAAAGAAAACATTTATTTTACTGCTTTGTCTGTTTGTGTCTGTAGATTTTTCATTGAATTCACCAAAAGTTACCATTACACAGTGGCGGGGCCTTCTGTGCTGTCCTACTGAGCTACGGTTATTTGTTTCTATTGGTGTAATAATACATGTATTCGTATTAAACCGTTCGGTACGAGGCTTATGAACCGAACAATACGTTTGAATAATACTAGTGCATTTGGAAAATGCAGAAGCTTAAATTGTGGGAAATATAATGTTTTCGGTGGACTTCGCTCACATAACAGACAACGGGCTGTGTGACCTTTTGAACTCGGAACAATAACAAAAAACAGCTGAGGCCCTGCGTGTGTTCAGAGAGGCTAAGCTAACTAGCTTAGCGGGGAAACAACAGCAGTTAGCTGTTCCCTACTGATTCAAACAGAGAATCAAATGTCCGAAATAACCCCACGATGACGGGATGCTTCGTCATTAATGGACAAGTCAGAATCAATGTAATTAACACAATGACAAGAACCAGTCACATATATTTATATGACAACATAAAATGTCAAGCATGACAAATCAACCCAGCAACACATCAGCGTTAGAGCACGAGCCATTCATATTATTCATAGAAACGACACGATAGACAAATGAACAGTAGTAAAGTTACTGCAGATGTAAAAAAAAAAAAAACGCAGTTTGTCACTTACCGGATGCTGTTCACTTAAAGACAAAGTCCATCCTCCTTTCTTTGTTGACAAAGAGTTTAATACCAGGTTGTTCAGTACATCGTTTCAGTTCCAGTAAGAAGTCCTTCTTGATTCATGGACGCCAGTGACAGTCGAGCCTCCCCAGTTGTGGACCGGCCGCTCCGTTTCCCTGCGAACGTGTTCGTTGATCTGTAGATCCACTCGGGTTTCTCCAAAAGTTTTCAAAAGCACCGTAGTGTCCTGCCGTGCTATGGCGTCCTCAGGTTAGCGTAGCATAGCTCCAAACACCAAGACGCTCAGTTAAAATGAAACACATTCAGCCATAAAATGTGCGACACTGTCAGCCAGGAACACCGTTCATACAAATCCTTTTCCTGGCTGAGTCAGCCATCGAGTGTTCAAAAAACAAAGCTAGGTAAAAAAATAAATAAACTACACCAAGCAAAACCCTAAATATTTAATAATTTCTTCCAAATCTTTCAATTTGAATTCTTACTACTCCAACTAACTTCTGCCAGCTTCCTTAAATTTCACATTAGTCACGCGCTGGCCCACTGACCAATCACGGCGCACGTTAATGCAGACGTACTTAGGAGGCTACCTGGGTAGCACTGGCACGTCAAAGAATACGCCCAACATGTCAAACTAAAGATCTGATTGGTTGAAGACTATGACAATCAACAATATCGTCCCCATATACTTATTATTAAACTGCAAAGTCTACCTAGAGGACCTCGGGCCTCTCTCCTCACATAGAGACACAGAGGTGAAATCTGATTGGATAAAAGCTCTCCTTAAAACAAGCTGTGCTGGAAGCAGAGCAACAGAGGAAGACAGGAGCTGTGCAATGAGAAAATAAGATAATGGGAAAAAAATTACAATACTTGTAGTGTATTTGTGAAAAATTATTAAATTATAAAATAGCTATAACTTTGTGATTCTGTTTAGGCCAGCAGAGAAGGCTTAGCTGGCCCTGACGGCCCACCACTGCGTTTAAGTAAACTTGTATTACAAAACATAACTGTCTTGATGTCAGTAATGAACTGGTGAAGGTGATATCTATTAGTTTAATGCTCCAGCTGAGACAGAAGTCCTAAATATTTTTAATTTGACAGAACTTGTGTTTTATGGATCTGGAGAGAATATTGTGTCAGCTGCTGTTTTTCTTGAGCTTTGAAAATGATGAAAAGCTCCTCAGCAGCGACTAGAAAGGTGGTGAAGTACTTTTAAAACCGTCGTACAGGAAATGGAAGGACTCGGAGTAAAGACACCAGAATGTAACGGAGACATTTCAGCGTTTGGCTGCTGAAGGCCTGGAGCTGCAGATGGCCGGCTCGTGCCCAGTCCCGAAATTTTTTATATATTTCTTTTTTTTCCCCAAACAAGATGTCTGGACCGGCTCCCGCTCGCCAACGGCCGGCTGCAAACACAATGACGAACGTCCTGTCACTTCTTCTTCTCTTCTTCTTCTTCACCCTCCACCTGCTGCAGAAGTCTGAGACGCTCTGACGGAGACTCTTATTCATTTCCTAAAAATAGACGGATGGAAGCTCATAAATAACCGTTAGTCGAGGTATTTTAAGTAGAACTGAAGTGATGAATCAGTGAATGAACGCCGGCTGGTTTTTACGCTCGTCATTTCTGCAACATTTAGCAGAAAACAGGCAGCAGGAGGGTAAAAACTTCAGCTTTAGCTTTAGTTTCCTCTCTATTTTCTCCTCCGAGTAGCTTCTTAAAAGCAACAATTATCCGTCTTAATTTCATGCCATTAATCGTGTCATCGGCGTAGGTGTCTTTTCTTGTTTTTTCACATTTCTGGAGCAGCTCACGTCCATTGTTCTTCAGCGTTTTTTTGGAGGGATACTTTGTGCTTCCCCCTCCTCTCATGGTGGGAGTCTGAGGCCTGACCCAAACAGACGACGGCGGTGAGAGCCCAGCTTCCTCCCAAGATGATGTGGTCGGACGTGGGAAGCAGGCCGAGGCCGGCGGAACGGTGGGAGTTTGGCCCGGTTCGGCCCTGACGTCGCCGTGTGGGGGCGTCGGTCTGGATTTGGGCTTCCGGACAGAGTGGAATGGTGGAGGGCTTTTAAGGGGGTCACTGTGGGACGGAGGTCACTGTGGGACGGAGGTCACTGTGGGACGGAGGTCACTGTGGGACAGAGGCTGGTTTCTGGGCTGTGAAGCGTCTGTGTGGGCGTTCGGCCCGACCAGTGAGGTTCACTGTGACTGAACTGGTTTTAAGGCTTTCGGTCACTCAGATCAATGAACTTCAGCTCTTCTGTTTTGGACTATGTTATTTTCAGAAAACAAAAATCCTTTAAATAGTGAATATCATCACTAAACTATAGGTGATATTATTTTTAGATAGCCTAATTTTAAGAGTTTTTAAATAGTGAGTTGGAACTTAACCCTTCAGTTTATCTGTCAAAATGTCAAAATAACTTCATCTGAAGATACATGGAATTATAAATTCTGTTTGATTTCTTTTAATCTTTTTAAATCGATGTTTGGAGGATTTAAGTTAAGTGGCAGTTATTTGGCAAAAAGTGCCAAAACAGGAGTTCTCCATTACTAGTAAAAGTGTTGGAACAAAAGTACTCTCTTTGAAACAAGGGTTAACATTCTAGAGCCAGAAAGATGATTTATGATGATACGTTTAATCTTTCATGCCAGAGATATGAACTTGTCTGCACAAAATAACATATTGTACTCTAAAAGATGTTGGATCCATCTTGTGCACAAACAACATCATAATAAGTTCTTGCACAATGGAGCGTCTCATTGAGCGATGCATGAAATCAAGAACTGATACATTCCTGCAGACTGTCCGTTAATTCAAAGTAAAACAAATCTTTATCTGATGACAGACAATAATAAAGTGAGTAAAAGTGATCGGCAAAGATAAAAGCTGTGTGGTAATTTAAATAAAATTATTAATTTAGGAAGATAGAATGATGTCGGTCCTAAAACTAAACCTTCTTCAACGCCTCAACTTCCGGTCATAACTCTTTATCGTGTCAGCTGACATATTAGTTTGTCTGGATGTTGACGAAACATCTCCAGTTTACAAAAAGCAGCAACAAGTTGAGTTAAACATAAACACACATGAAGTATAGCTTCTAGTTCTGGCACTGACGACGGGAGTTGGTCAGCGGCCCAGTTGGCCGTTGTCTTCGTAGCGTCTCCATTAGTTCTTCAGGAGGAATAATGAACATATGGAGAGACAAACCTCACCGGGGGAATACTTCACAAACACTACAAGATCCGTTCTTAAAATGTTGAGAGCCGGTTCAGAGAGGTGGAGGACTTCTGTTTATGTTGTACAATAAAAGGAAGATATTCTATAATTTAGGAGGGTGTGATTATTAATACTTAAATACACAGAAAGTACACAGTCAGGAGTACTTAATACAAAGACGGTCGCGACTCCAAGGTTCCGGCTTTGAAACAACAACACAGATGCTAAAATACATTTTTTCTTTCTCGGACTCAATCAAACCTGTGTGATGAAGAAGACGTTCACATTATGTTCTTCAATTTAGAAAGAAGATAATAATGAATACAAATTGTTGTATTAAGAGAAAACAGATACCGTGCTCCCCATTTATTTCAATGAACGCTCACTGGGCATGTGTCCAAAGGTTTTTTTGAGGCTTCTCCATCTTTAGAAACTTAATTTTGGTTCCCCACACTAAACACTGACATGGTCCTTGTAGACTGAACGGATTCTGAAAATACAAAGAGTCATTTGAGGCCTTCTTCATTTTAGAGCTGATTCTTTTTAATGACCGTGTAAGTGTTTAGGTCAGTAGGAGTCACATGATCCTGCATTAGAGATCTGAAGTGAAACCAGAACGTCCAGGTTCTGGTCCAGAAGTAAAAAGAAAAACGACGTTTGAAACAACATAATAAAAATCCAGCAGAGTTTGTCCTGTGGCTTCGTCATATATTTAGATAAGGACGGATCTAGTATCATTGTCAATATATCTGTTTTTATCTGCATTTAAGGAACCCCGTTTCCCATAAGCCCTTGCTCTTTGCAGGCTTTCATGTAACTCCAATGTAAACCCATCCATGGTAATATCAGACGCTCAGAGAAATCGATCCAGGAGTGTGATGACGGATAAAAAACAAATAAAAACCCACACAGGGTAAAATGGTAAAAGGGAGGTGTCAAACAAACACAGGACTTTCAACCAGGAGACCCATGTTCATGTCCCAAAGTGTTACTTTGAATTTAGTGATGTTTGTGACATGATTTCGGTATTGATGTTACGTTGTTTATTTGGTGAAGATACTTATTTTAAGCCCAACCGTGATGTTTTTTTTAAACCTAACTTTAAGTGTTTCCGTTGTCTAAACCTAAGTCAATGTTTTTGTTTGAATTCACAACATTAACCGCAAGTTTACTGCGATCTTAATGGAGCGTCATAGTTTGACCACAGACTGGATATAAGAAGTAGACGAAGTCGTCGTGACGTCACTCATTGGTTAGTTGACGGATGCTTTGAAGCCTCAAATTCAACGATTTCGCCGTCGCCATCTTGGATTACGGCCATTACCATGTTCTTGTTTTTTGCAAAAACGAATGAATGTTACCATATTTGGAATACGGAGAAGAGACCGTATACGTCTCTGGTAGAGACCTGTCAATCACTGTGTAGCCCCGCCCTAAAGCATACCCTGCTTTATGGTCTGTTTGACTCTCAATGGAAATGTGGTGACAGAAACCTACCTGCTTACGGCAGTTAGGTTTCTAAACAGGTGGCAACCTCCGGTTCTGAAGAGTGAAGCCAAAGCTTCATGTGTTAAAGCTGCATTCTCTCTAGTGTCCACCAGGGGGCGACTCCTCTGGTTCTATAGAAGTCTATGAGAAAATGACTCTACTTCTCTCTTGATTTATTACCTCAGTAAACATTGTAAACATGAGTTTATGGTCTCAATCTCTAGTTTCAAGTCTTCTTCAATACAGCATGATGTTCATTT
The DNA here is from genome assembly GCA_032191485.1 of Leptoclinus maculatus. NCBI lineage: Eukaryota > Metazoa > Chordata > Actinopteri > Perciformes > Stichaeidae > Leptoclinus > Leptoclinus maculatus. The sequence goes on along the minus strand of JAVDOI010000054.1, from coordinate 941,122 downwards.
AGTACATTATGGTCCATTTAGAGTCAAACAGACCATAAAGCAGGGGATGCTTTAGGGCGGGGCTACACAGTGATTGACAGGTCTCTACCAGAGACGTATACGGCGTCTCTACGTCACTCCTCCTCAGTCCAGATGTGGTCACTTCCTGTTCACTGGCAACATGGCGACGGCCTTAGAGATTTATGTTTTTTATGGCTTTTGTTTGTTTGTTATTTAAGTGGATATTAAGACGTATAAATGCTCAGCTTTTCTAAATAAAGAACAATGTGAGTTTTATTTGAAACACCAATAAATACCTGCAGTGTTGAGCATATACATTAAAATGTCGCCTGCTGCAGCTTCAGTGCTTCACGTCACCTTGAATAAATTAGAGAGCATTGAGAGCTGCTCTGCTCGGTCACATGACTAACACCTCTTCCTCACAAGCCTCTTTTGTCGTGTTTCTGGTTAACCAGTTGCCACAGAGCTTGTCGAGAACATCTCCGATAAACAAAGACTTCAGAACAGAACGGTTTACGGTTACCGACACCAGACATCTGTCGCTCGTAAACTTGAATTCATCATTTTCATTTTTGATTTACTGCCGTCAGAGCGAGCAAACCGCATACAGAGACACGAGGAGATAAAGATCTTTATCTCTCAGATGATTCATGGTGAAAGGCTGCAGAGACTCGAGGCGATGCAGACGTCAAACTCACGTCTTCCTCGACAGACATGCAGGAAAACTCTCTCTGCCTGTAAAAAAGTGGATCTTTTAAAATAGAAACAAATGATGCTTCATTTACAGTCTGAGATCCTTGTGGAGTAAACAGCGTTTGCTTTTTGGCAGGTGTTAATTTTTCCACCCTTGAGGGGAAACCTGCAGTCATGCAAACACATGTTTCACATATTATGTCAAATTCCTAATTATGGATCCTAATTATCTAGTTTTTCTGAGTGTTACAAACTGATACCAGGAAAGTTTTGGGGGTTGCATGATGTTGCCTAATGTCCCTGAGTATTTACTAGTGTACGAGATGACGAGTGAACACTGAGGGGAACAATGAATGTCTGCAGCCGCTTGCGTGTCTGGATACGAAGCGTGAAAAAAAGCCTTCAGGCGAGCAACCGTGTAACTGTAACATCCTACCTGTAAATGTGATCTGTCGGTCTCTGTCAGTCTGTCCGGTCTCTGCTGTGTCTGGCAGAAAAAAAGGCAGAAAAATACTAAACGTATTACACACATTAAATCATAAAAAAAAAAAACGATGGAGACCGATGTTTTGAAATGCTGGTGCCAGTTCAAGTTTCATTTCACAAAAATAAAGCTGAATGTTTGAACCTAAGAAACATCCATCAAAACGCAAACACATCAGGTCTGTGTATTTATTTATATATATATATATATATATATATATATCTGTTGGAGCATATATATATATATATATATATATATATATATATATATATATATATATATATATATATATATATATACAACCGAAAGAGACAAATATTCTCTGAACAACAGCTGAATAAGAAGAAATCAGCCGTTGTTGGTAAAAGAAACAAGAAGCTTAGATTTCAACAGGAAGAGCTTCCTGTTTCCGTCTTCAAGTGTTTCACAATAAAAGCAGCCGAGAACAAGCTGGAATTAACTTTAGCAAAGCTCTCCTTCGGACTTCAATCAGAGAGACCGACTCAATATCTAGAGTTCAATAATGTAAATAATCCAACATCAAGTTCAACAGGATTCATCATTTCTTTATTCATTATTTAGTGTCTGCATTATACTGTTTCTGTCTCTTTAAAAATAGTTATTATTGAAGAACATCAAAGGTAGTTTATATGTATCCACACACACATATATATATATATATATATGTATATATGAGTATATACATGTACATACATATATATGAGTATATATGCATACATACAGTATGCATATATATAGCCTATATATTGTAGATACAAAACAAGTGTTTTCACCAAGAAATGAACCTTTTCTAGTTGCTAATTAAAGGAACTAACTCATGTGACGCCACGACTACAGAAGTAAAACAGACGTTAAAGTGGAATGATCTGCTCATATTAATGATTAAATTGTAATGAATATGTCTGTTAAATGAATTAAAGTCAAGACATCGTGATGTCGGTATCAGGGTGAATCCACGAGTCTCTCTCTGTTGGAGCAGGACTCTTTCTTGACTCCTTTGTTTTGGTGCTTGGACTCGGGCCTCCGAAATGGCTTTCCAAAGCCAAACGAGAGGAGCGAGAGAGCCCGACAGAGAGAGGAAGAGCTGAAGAGAGAGAGAGAGAGAGAGAGAGAGAGAGAAGCAAAATGAGCGTTTAGCCACTGGTGTGAATTGCCTGTCGCACCAGACAGATTTCCTGATCCCATAATGGCTCGAGCTTCGCGTTTCCTGGTGCAAATTCTCGGCGGCGCTTGTGTCGGCTGCACATGCTCCGGCGGCCTAATGAGGCAGCATTAGCCAGGGGAGACGCAGTAATTAGAGCCAACGTCAGCGCCGAGGACAGATGGCACGCTAAGACAAGCCTCTCGACTTCACCTCCGCCGTGTGTGTGTGTGTGTGTGTGTGTGTGTGTGTGTGTGTGTGTGTGTGTGTGTCCTGACAGAAGAGCGAGGGGAAGACAAAATGTGTCAGAAGAGAGAAAAAAAGAAAGACAGAGGAGAATTAAAAATGTGTGGGAAGAAGAGAGAACAAAACAGAGAGAAGAGGAAGAGGATGGAGATGCAAGTAGAGAGGAGGCCAAAATATACACAACATATATACAGTATATACACACACATATATATATATGTATATATATATACATATATGAAGCATTCACATCATTAGATTAAAAGCAGCCACACAACACTATAAAAACGCTTCGCTAAAAGCAAAACCATGTATTTAAAAATATTACTCAAGTAAAAGTACATAAATATTGGCAACAAAATGTACTCAAAATATCAAAAGTAAAAGTACTCATTATACAAAATTGCTCATCTTAGTATTGTCATTCAATTGGATCATTCGTATTCATGCATTATAACCTGTGAGTACCAATTAAATGTTGAAGTTGGCTGAGATTTAAACTACTTCATATACTCTTGGTAGGTTTCATCTATAGCGATGCATCATAGTTGATAAACTGATCATGTTTTTTTTTTAATTTAAAATGTAAGAAAATGAATTTTTGCTTCTTCAGGACTAAAATAATTACTCTTTGGTTGAACTGGAAACAATCAGTAGATGTTTGCAACTGGTGACGAGGATTTGCTTCATTTTAAAGGGTCCGAAGCAAAAAGGGTCGGGAAGCTCAGGTGTTAAATATCATTGTCTTCTGAAGCGTTAATTGACCTTCACTGGAACTGAGAGACTTTGACCAAACTAGAGCTGGCCCCTTTAATGTAAAACAAAACTGCCATTTAAAAAATGGGAGAAAGTTTGATCTGCAATGATCTGTTGATTTATTTTATTTATTGAAATATATATCTTTTAGGTTACATCGCTGCCAGCGGCCCTGGTGCTCTATCTTATGGTGACTGAGAGAGTGGCAATGTCAACTTCATAATAAAACAGCTGATTTGGTACAGTAGATTAACATAAAATCATGAATTAAATTAAATTAAATTAAAATAAATTCATGCAGAATAGAGCACCCAAACAACCAGCTGCAGCCCTCTCTGTTGTTTCAGTAAAAGAGACTATTGTTGTTCTCTTTGTTAACACTAACAAGCTGTTCGGACACCAAACCAGCTGAGAGGTGATGTGAGGCAGCACTTTGGATGTGAAATCATGCATTAAGGTGAGGCTGTTTGCTGCCTTTGTCGCTAGTAGAGTGATAATAAAGATGAAAGCTAAAGAACATTTGAAGAGAAGGAATGTGTATGAAAAGAGGATGAAAGAAAAACAAGAAGTAAAATACGTATAAGTGCAGAAAGAAAAGCAGCCTAACTTCTTATGAGAATGTAAAGTTAATTAAAATAGAGAAAGGAGAAGAAGAGACAAAGGATAGAGGGGACAACGTAAAAAAGAGGAAGATGAGGAATGAGCAAAAGAAAAAAAAGGAGAAGGAATGAAAAGAAGGATGCAGGATTGCTGGAGTTGAAAGTGAGGTTTTGAGGTGGTAGATAAAGACAAAAAAGGTGAAATGTTGGGAGAGCAAATGTGGGAATTGATCAGAGAAAAGAAAACGAGATGTGAGAAAGGAGGAGGAAGACTGGAGAAAAAAGATGCAGCATAAGAGGTATCGGGAAAGAAATATTTAAAAAGAGGAGCGTTGGAAGGAAAAGCAGTGAAAAGAAGAAAGAGGGGAGGAAAGAAAATGGGAAGAAATAAAGGAAATAAAATGTGTTGATAATAAAGAGAAAAGAGGAAGCGTTGGAGAGAGACGGAGGGTGAGAGTGTGGAGGAAGAACGATAAAAATAGGATGAGAGGTGAGGAAGAAGAGAGGAGAGAGCATGTTGAAAGAGGAGGAAGATTGTACAAAACAGAAAATAGACGGAGAGAAAGAAATGCAGAAATAAGGATCGACTAAAAGAGAAAAAATGAAGAGAATATGTCGACAAAGCAAAGAAGAGAGAGAAAGTGAATGAAAACACAAGAATGATGGGAACCAAAGAGACAAACATGTCACTGGTCGTGTCTCAAACATGTCACAATCTTTGGATTTATCGCCGTTTAGCAACTCCACACCTGTCTGCCAGTGACACTGAACAAACAGTAGAAGAAGAAAAGACGTCAGCTTTGAGCTGTGGCAAGAAATAAAAATGAAGATCAACATACGATTTAATAAAAATATATAAACTGAGAATAATATGAGATATAAGAAGATCAGAATTAGTTATATCCAGAGTAAAGAGGTTTGTTTCAATAAAGTTCAGATATTATAAAATTGTATATTTATCAAAACTACAAATCTGCTTTTGTTATCGGCAGTTATCACATGTCACAAACAAGGAGGTCCATTCTCGAACATCTCGCAACTATAATGCTAATATAGGCACCCAAACAAGTGATGTTTGTCATAAAATCTGTTTATACGCAGATGATACCCTTTTATATCAAATCAAAGTCTCTGATCTTATCTCCAAATTCTCAGAGATGTCAGACTATTTAATAAAGGAGTCTAAAGTTTCACTTAACAATAGTAGCGAAACATTAAATAACTCTGTATCATCATTTCTTCTGAGTTATTTCTTCACAGTTTCACTTCAATAACTTGATTTAATCCACAGAAATAAATTTACCCAAAGTCATTTTTATGTAGTAAGTACATTTTTTTAATATCCCCCAGTTCACAGTAAATGTGCTAAATGTACTTAGTAACATTCCACAACTACTGGTTCAACACAAACACATCTTACTGGAAAAATAAGAATCAAATCAAATCAAACTATTGACATGGCAGAAATCTGTGTTTTGCATTTTTGTCTCTGTGTAGACTAAACAAACAAGATACAATATGTTTTGGACAAAGCTAAGCTAACAGTTTCCCCCTGTTTCCAGTTTTTATGCTAAGCTAAGCTAACCATGCCCTGAAACACACAAACATGATGAATAACCATCTCAACATCTCACTATAGACAAAGACTATTTCCTAAAATGTTGAATTACTCCTTTTAGGTAAAGTATGATCATAAGAGACGAGATAAAACATATTTTCTCCACACAGGGACGTCTGACAACTGACTTTCTGTTTGCTGATAATATTGATAATCTAGGAGGACCAGGGATGGAAGAAGCACGGCGGCATCTTCTTTGCATGCTGTGTATGGTGCTCTCTAGAGCCAGTGTTTAGTTTGTCTGTTCTGGGCTCCTGTAGAAATATGACTCTTCAGTAAAGAGGAACAGCTCAGTATGTAGATATAAATAGTTCATTCTAAGCTAACTAAAACACAACGATTCTTAGTTACAGGTGATTAAACGCGAAAGAAAATATACATTTTAATATTATATTGCATTCCTGCCAATAGATCCCCATAAATGCTACAAACGGGTCCTTTAAGTAAAAGTAGTAATACTGCAGTGTAAAAATGCTCTGGTACAAGTTTACTTTGGTAAAAGTACAAAGTGATGCCATCATAATGCACTTATATTACCAACAGAACACGTTCTCATTATGCAGAATAAAATATATTATTGTATCATTCATGCATTCATGCATTCATGTGTTCATCCCTTTAATGTTGCAGCTGGTAAAGGTGGAGCTCATTTAAATTACTTAAATTGCTGGTAGTTTAATCTATAATAATACATCATCAGTTAATAATAATAATAATATTCTGAATCTGTAAAGTAACTAAAGCTGTCAGATACATTTAGTGGAGTACAAGTATAGAGTAGCATAGAATAGAAATACTTAATGTCAAATATGTAAAGCACAGGTACACATAATTGTACTTGTACACATAATTGTACTTGTACACAGCGCTTGTGTGGATGCACTTAGTTACATTCCAACACAGTCTGCGACCTGAAGCCCATTATTTACCATCTATTGACAGTATTCCACTTTATAAGAGAAGTACTGCATATAAGAATACACTACTTTGTTCAACTCAATTAAAAATGTACACACACTGAACATCCTTTGACGTGTACTTAGACTCCTCACCAGATGTACTGCAGGTTAACGCAGCATAACGAAGCGTTAGCTCCTCCTCTTATTAGCTCGTCTACATCGTCTCCTCAGGTGTTTGTTTGACATGTATAATTGGCCGGTGGACGACCCTCAGATTCCTCGTTATCTGTGATTATGATAACAGCGAGCACGGTGTTACAGCTCTACCTCCCCCCCCCCCCCCCCGACACTGTGGTTTTGACTGTACATAATTATCATTGTCACTATTTTTCCAATGTGTTCCATGCGCGTGTTGTTGATGCTAATTTATTGTTCATGTAATCAAATATTGCCATGCATTTGCCCGGTGGCACATTTAGTGTTAATTAGTCTGTGTGGATGGTTTAAAAAGAGAGAAATGTGGAAAGTTGTTGACAGCCAATCAACTTCTCACTTTCATAGAGAGATGGAGAGCGGTGACAAATAGTACGATGAGCAGCGATGGTGGCAAACGGCTGCAGATCTGCAGCCAGCAGAGCCTGTTTGCTATCATTAGCAAGTCTCTTTTTTCTCTTTGGAGGGAGGGATATTAATATGATTTGTCATCTCAACTTCTGAACATATGAATCAGTGTTTACTAACGACCAACAGACATCTTCATGTTGGATCGGAGCAGTTTTAACTGCCGGTGGTTGGTAGGACATGATTCACATTATAACAACAGAAAACAAATCATATGATATGATGTTATCAATGCTTTTCATGTGTTAAAAGTTTAATAACAATTACCGAGAAGTTAATTAAATATCTATAAACGAAAAAAACATGAGAATGTAAGACAAAATGGTGCAGAAATTAAACTGTTATATGTATAAAATAAATAATATATATTTGTGACAGTAGACAGTAAATGTAAAGTGAGCAAACTGTAATGTAAACAGGAATGTAGTGGAGATATATATATATATAGAAATGTAAACAGTAAGTAAAACTACAGTAGTATACAGTAGTATATGAAGATAAATATGATAATGCAAACATAATAATTCTGTTTAACTTGTTAGTTTGGGAAATTACTTTGAATAAAATTGTACTGTCTGATCAGAAAAAATATTTGTTCATGGCCAATAACACAATATATATATATATATATATATATATATATTTAGTGCTGGGCAACGATTTCAATTTTTAATTGCAATTAATCGCATTGTTATGGCAAAGTTCAATAATGAATTCAAAAGTAGTGTATTGCGCACTTTTATTTTAAAAGTACTGCTATATGAACAAAAGAGCAATAACATTTGGTTTGTAAACACTTATTAAAACACATCCGGTTCTCTTTAACAGCAGTATTCCCTTTACACAGTAGAGTTCTATCTCTTCACTATCTGTGCTCAGTGTGCTGACTGGATGTGAAACGTTCCACTGCTGTGAACATGAACACAATGTTTCAGCACGTTTCATCTAAATGTGTGTCTTGTGTCTTCATGACAGTCAGAGCAGGTGAATGCAGCTCTACTGTTCATCAATATAATGCTGTAACTCAGAGGTGATGATGGTTACCCAGCGATCACAGAATAAAGACACTTTACGCACAATTTAGCTGTATTTTCCCTTTAACTCACGAGATGCAGGCAGCATGTTTTATACTTAATGTGAATATAATTCATACTTTGTTGGCATCTTATTCTGAAAACCGGATGTTCGTCTGAAGAAACCGGATGTTGTCTCACGTTAATCTTTCCGCTAACTTTCTTAGCTCATTCTTGAGGCTCATACGTGACGTCATTCGTTGATCCTAAAGGTGCGTTCACACCAAACGCGACGCGAATGCACCTTGAGAACGTTCCTCAGACCGACATCTTCCACAATACTAACCGGCTGCAGTTTGTCTCTACTTCTCTGTAGCATCTGTTAGCTTGTGTTGCTTTAGTTTATCTCTACTTCTCTGTAGCATCTGTTAGCTTGTCTTTAGTTTATCTCTACTTCTCTGTAGCATCTGTTAGCTTGTGTTGCTTTAGTTTATCTCTACTTCTCTGTAGCATCTGTTAGCTTGTGTTGCTTTAGTTTATCTCTACTTCTCTGTAGCATCTGTTAGCTTGTGTTGCTTTAGTTTATCTCTACTTCTCTGTAGCATCTGTTAGCTTGTCTTTAGTTTATCTCTACTTCTCTGTAGCATCTGTTAGCTTGTCTTTAGTTTATCTCTACTTCTCTGTAGCATCTGTTAGCTTGTGTTGCTTTAGTTTATCTCCACTTCTCTGTAGCATCTGTTAGCTTGTCTTTAGTTTATCTCTACTTCTCTGTAGCATCTGTTAGCTTGTCTTTAGTTTATCTCTACTTCTCTGTAGCATCTGTTAGCTTGTCTTTAGTTTATCTCTACTTCTCCCACACGCTGCATCAACGTAGTCTGAAGACTTCCTCCACCGCTGCCAGTGAGCAACGGACTTTCAAAATAAAAAAATGCGTTAACGCGCGATAACATAATTGTCGGCGTTAATTAATTAATGCGTTAACAAGATAATAACGCGTTAACTTGCCCAGCACTAATATATATATATATATATATATATATATAAATATATGGACATTAGAGAGAATGCAAGTTTTAAGACGCTTCGGCATCGGCTTCACTCGGCAGAACCGGAGGTTGTCGCCTGGTTTTAGTGAACTTTCTTTGTTGTTGTTTAGGACGATGCTCTTCTTTGAGGTTTTATCATATGAAGTGCTTGAACTTTGATTCATACTGTTCAGCTGGCCTTTCATGGGAGTGGGAGGAATGGGGGAGTCAAAGCACATGATGGTGTTTATGTGTGTGATGTAAGCTGCTGAGCAAGATGTTTGTCTCTTTAGCTGCTAAATGCTCCACTATGTTGACCAGAAAGTCTATAACTGTATCTTTATGCTGTTTGTGTACAGCAGGTTTATCAGAGCTTTTATTCTGAAAACCACTGAGACTGAACCAGACAGGAAATGTGCTAAAATTGGGAGCTGAAAGAGGCTAAAAGAGGCTCCTTAAAGCTGCATAGTTGGTGACACTTACCTTCCGTCCCTTTAACATCTATGTGGGAATTGAACCAGCAACCCTGGCACTGCTTTGCTCTTCTCTTTGGAAGGAAGCTGCCGCCTCAGCTGCTGACTGCAGATGTGTGATAGGAGTCGACGGTCTACGGGAGAGAGACACACACACACACACACATAATCACACAGGAAATGTGCAAAAACACAACAACACAAAGCAGCAAATTAATGTACACACATATACGTACATCCTGACATCCCCCCGCCCCCCCAACACCTCCAATGTACATCCTCACCTGCAGCACAAACATGATTAATGCCAGATAACATTGTAGAAATACCGGAAACTTTACTGCTCCACGGGGATATGTTGTGCCCCTTCAAACACACACACACACACACACTCACACTCACACTCACACTCTCTCACACACACACACACACACACACACACACACACACACACACACACACACACACACACACACACACACACACACACAGGACAATGTGACCCAACCTGTCGTGCAGGTGAGCAGCAGCAGCAGTCAGGAAAAAACACAAAAACACCAATTATACGACATTACATCATTACATTGGCTTACCTTAACCTTAAACCAAGTCTTAATCCTAAAACAATGATTTACATTATGGGGAAGTTTATTTTGTTCCCAAAATGTACGCGAGTCCCTATGTGCCGCGTAAACAGATATATGTCCCCACACCGTCCCTAATCTAATTTTATACACACACACACACACACACACACACACACACACACACACACACACACACACACACACACACACACACACACACACGTAATCGTGGAAGGTCCTCAGCAACAATCTGTGGTGACAACATGCTACCTTCATTATCAACTCTCCCTCTCTCTCCCCCCTCTCTCCCCCCTCTCTCCCCCCACACACCTTCCTCTCAGCAGCCGGCTGAACAGCTGAGGTGTCAAAGCTAAACAAGGCGAGGATGATGAGGATGATGAGGATGAGGGAGGGGATGATGGTGATGGAGGAGGTGGTGGTGGTAGTGGTGGTGGGGGAGTTGTGGGTAACTGGGCAGGGTTCCGTTCCCACCAGCATCACCACACCAGTTGGGAATGGACACACACACGCAAAGGGCTACATTATTCATTTTCATTATTTGATCATGGATCAATTATCAATGATCAAACGTCAATAAAGATCACAAGTTTGTATTGTGTTTTGATTTAATTTAAATGTATGCGTTTTCATTTAAAACTTGCTTGAAAAAACAGGTAATTTTGTTTCATATCAAACTCTAATTTCTGCTTATTATTCATTGATTATTATTAAAATCCAAACACAGTTATTTCTTTATTAATTTCTTTATAAATAAATATTTTTTGTTTCATAGATGAACGTCCACATGATCTGCTCACTCAACATCTACATGTGCAGTACACATACTGTGCCCAAAAGCTCGTTCAAAACCACATTATAAAAAGGACAGAATTTAAATAACTGATAGCTGATGGGTAAACCTGGGGCTGATGGGTAAACCTGGGGCTGATGGGTAAACCTGGGGCTGATGGGTAAACCTGGGGCTGATGGGTAAACCCTACCGGATTTCTGGAGGGACCGAGAAGGATGTTTTGAGATGTTTTGACATTTGGAAAAACACTTCAGGTGTCACAAGTCTTCACTTCCTCCTGCTGTGTGTGTGTGTGTGTGTGTGTGTGTGTGTGTGTGTGTGTGTGTGTGTGTGTGTGTGTGTGTGTGTGACAGGTCGGTGTGTTTGGAGTTTGCGGTGGACGACAGATCGGCCCCGAGGCGCTGCAGGTGTTTGAGATGAGAAAGAGAAGGAGGGAGTTAGAGAAAAGAAAAGAGAGACGTGAAGAGAGAGAGAGAGAAAGAAAAACAGAGTTAGTTTATTTACAGTCACAGTTTCAAAAACGATCAGACCTTAAAATTCTCACGACGTCAGAAATAAACTCATCTCCGTTGCATCATTTACAGTAGAAAGTTTGAACTGAATGAATAAAAATAAGTGACAAACTTTGCAGTGCAGAGAAGACTGAGGCTTCCTCTTAGAGATCAAATGTATAGGAAATAAAACCAGAATTAACTTTCACGCACTGATTTGTGCATGTTAGGTTTTTTATGCAACCAGTGAACAGGAAGTGACCATATCTGGACTGAGGAGGAGTGACGTAGAGACGCCGTATACGTCTCTGGTAGAGACCTGTCAATCACAGTAAGCCCCGCCCTAAAGCATCCCCTGCTTTATGGTCTGTTTGACTCTAAATGGACCATAATGTACTAAATGAACATCATGCTGTATTGAAGAAGACTTGAAACGAGATTGAGACCATAAACTCATGTTTACAATGTTTACTGAGGTAATAAATCAAGAGAGAAGTAGAGTCATTTTCTCATAGACTTCTATAGAACCAGAGGAGTCGCCCCCTGGTGGACACTAGAGAGAATGCAGCTTTAACACATGAAGCTTTGACTTCACTCGGCAGAATAGACTCCTCATCTACATTCAACGGTCTCATGGTTGAATAAAGTCCTGTGTTTGTTAGACCACCTCACCTCCCACCCACCATAAGTGGTCTTTTTTAATATTTAACACTAGCTCTGACCGTTGCATAGTCACGTAGATTGTTTTTAATGAGTGTTTCCAACACGAAAAAGGATCCTAATTGACTTTCCATTGGCCTTGTTTTCGTCCTGAGCGACACAAAGAAAACATCTACATGAAGCCAATAGATTCAATTTCACGACCTGCCGAGATACATGATCAACATCATGACTCATCAGAAGTCTTTGTGTTTGTGTCACCTGATGAATTTAAGTCCAGTATTCTCTCTCTTTTAGCTCTGTTTTTGGTCTCCACCACCTCCTGAGGGAAATATCTGTCTCTTTATCTGCCGGACCGTACTGGACTGTACTGGACCAAGTACTAGACCAAGTACTTGTCTTTACTGGACAGCACCGGACCAAGTACTGGACCAAGCACTGGACCAAGCACTGGACCAAGCACTGGACCAAGCACCGGACCAAGTACCGGACCAAGTACCGGACCAAGCACTGGACCAAGTACCGGACCAAGTACTGGACCAAGTACTGGACCAAGTACTGGACCAAGCACTGGACCAAGCACTGGACCAAGCACTGGACTGTACTGTACTGTAGTGTAGTGAACTGGACTCTACTAGACTCTACTGGACTACACTTCCTCACCTCTGTTGTGGAGCATCATCAACAACCAGAGATCTTGACCAGACCGTCGGGGATCAGGACCGACCCCCGTGTCCGTGTCCCTCATAAAGAACATATGTAGGTGCATCTGCTTCCTGAGACTCCGGCAGAACCGCGGACGCTCGGCAAAGTGGTCTCGAGCCGCAGAGGACCGGTTTTTTAAACCCAGCGGCCATCTGTCCGTCTCCTTCTCTGAGCTTTTCTTGGCACCCAAGGGTGCAAACTGAGGGGGGGGGGGCAGAGGAGTCGCCCTCTCCTCGACACAATGACACAAAAGAGTCTCTAAAGAGAAGAAAACGACAACTGCTCAACCAACCAACCCCGCTGAGATCAATCTGATGAAAACACAAGAAGAGACGCATTAAAACACATCGAGATGTAAACATGGCGTCAGTGGAATAAATATGATAGTTTAAGAGGTAAGTTACATCTGATCCTTCAAAGAGACAGGAGCTCTAAACATGTGAGGTAATAATATCACATAAATAAACATAATGAGGGGAAACATTAACGGGACTCACCTTAAACTTGCTGATGGTTTCTGTTGATGAATCATTTAATAAAACTCAAATTCATGAGTAGAGTCTGGTTCCATCTGAAGATCGCGTGGTTCAGATCAGTCAGTTGGTTTTACATGTTTTTAAAGACGTTTATGTGTTTTTTAAATGTCTATATGACATACTGTATATTCAGTGTTTCAGCAGCGTTTTTATTGGAGGTTTTACAGGATAAAGTAGAATCTTTGTTTTGCATAAGATAAGAGAACTTTATTCATCAGCTTCAGTGGCAAAGAGTGCAAATAAACAAAATATAAACAATATCGATCATCAATGAGTGGGTGTATAGATGCATAGACGTTAATGCAATTATTTTATTCAACCTTTATTTAAGATAATTCTTAAACTTTGAGAATTTTGTATCTCACTCAAAAGGTGGTCCTGGTCCAGACGGCAATAATTCATCTCTATCTTTAAAACCAGCAGTTTGATGGACTTCTGTCTGTCTGGAGGACTTTGATCGTAGTATTAATACTTCTACTGTGCGAGTACTCACTAATACTTTCTCTGAGTACCGTTACCTCAGTACTGTGACTTTCTAATGAGAGTATTAGTACTCGTGGAGTTATTGTTGGTGTTATCTGCAAAAATAATAAATAATAATAAAGTAAATCTGTGCAGCTGTGTGGTCACTTTAATCGACAGAACTTATATTTCTGCTCTCTTCTAAAATCCTCCATCAATGATTCATTGAAGGTGTCGGGGGGTCAACATGTTGATGAATGTGCTCCTGAACTGTTTGCATTCTGTATTATTACACTAATTAGTCATTTAATAACCTGCAATTCTGATTTCTTTGACCCCACAATTTAAACTACGAGCACCTTTTTTTTTTAAATTGTAAATTAGTTTCCTGAGTTTTTTCCCGTCTCTTTGTCGGTATTAGACTCAGTCCGTCCCTGATCCTGGTCTCAGCTCTCACCTTTCCTCCCCCCTTCTTCCTCCTCCTCCTCACCCATTCATCCCCTGCTCTCTGACACCACAGAGGGGGAGTGGAGGCTCCTGGATTGAAGGATTTGGCAGAGTTGAGTCTCTGAGAGTCCATCGGAAGTGGGAGGAGGACAGGTTCATCAAAGCCTCCCTCCCTCCTCCCCCCTTGAACTGGAGACGCCATAATGAGGTTGAAAGAAGTGGGAGGAGCTCTGGAGGACCGGGCGTCCTCACCGCCGCACAGACGTGACATGAAACTCTCATTGGGGCTTTTTGGAGCAGGCTTTGAGGCGGTGATTTTTTAGTTTTTGGAACGAATCCACGCACTCTCTCACAAGATCTTATTTCCACTTCCTGGCGGTTCTTTAATGGCGTCCGTGTTTCTCCTCCTCGCCATTGATAACCCCCCTAATGACCCTTCGGAGGAATGTTCGCTCACCTTTCGCAGAGGAAGTGATCAACTCAAGGCTTTTCTGCTAATTGAGGAGAAAATAATACGGTGCCGCCCCCCCCCTTTCCGACAAATGAGAGAGGTGTTTAGAGAATAAGAGGTGGACGGGGCCCGACAGCGGGGGGCCCCATTGTGTCGGTGCAACACGAAGGGGATCAGCCACCAGGGGGGGGAGGGGGGGTTTCTGAACAAATCCAAAAGGAACAAAGTGGGATTATCAGGTTCCCAACGGCATGGGGCTATTCCTCTCATAACGTCATTAGTCGGCATTAAAGCGCTCCGCTTTTCTCTCCCTTCATACGAGTGGAAAACCCCGAGCGAGTCCTGCAGGAGATTAAACCCTCCACAAGGTTCTAACTGACAAACCCAATGGTGATGTTATCCCCGACGTCGCTTTGAACAGCAGAACAAGAGACGCACAAAAAGGATTAGTAACGCTGATAGCTGAGAGGAGAGTTTAACTTCCTCCTCAGAAGTCTCAATGATTTGAAACTAAGATATTTAGGGAATGCGTGGAGGGACGTAAACGTCCACCGATCACCTCTCTGATCGTAGAATCACTTTGTGGACATTTTGATGCCTGAGGCCAAACTTCCTCCAATCCTTTCATCGCCAAATGAATTATTCTAACTTCTTCATAATGCAGACATATTACATCTTTCATCAACATCAGAAGGAAACTTGTTAATTGACGGATCTGCATAAATGTTTTCTGACAGCTTCACAATACAACATCCGCTTGTAGCAACGACAGCTAACGTTATTCACGTTTCACTGAAACCAGTTCTTCTCCTCACTTTAAAAGAATATGTTGACATTTTAGGACATCCACGAATTTGCACAATATGTCGCTTTTATACTTTGTGTACACATCAAACAAAAGAGATATAAGATTTTAATTAGGGAGCGTTTTTCCTTTGGGGACAGAGCCAGGCTGTTTCCCTGTTTTTGTGCTAAGCTAAGCTAACAGGCTGCTGCTTTATATTTAAAGGATTAGTAGTGATGTTTAGAAGTTTGGTTCTATAAGGTTCTTCTTCATTTTAGACACCTAAAAGAATATATATCAGTTTAAGTGAACGTATTTTAGAATATTTTAACCTTTTTCTGACGGGGAACTGAAGCCGCGATCTATTCTCTCTTCAAAGACTCCTTTGACAAAAACACTAACTTTACCTCTTAGTACACAGCAGTTCTGCCTCTGATTGGTTAATTTGTCTCCGTTATTGTTTGATTTTTATGAATCCAAACTAATCCCTTACCACAGAGAGAGAGAGGTATCAACCTGAACATCTAACTCTAAGAAACAAACCTCTTTTCCCCCAAATGACAACTTTAGCAATAAAAACTGCTTTTATTGTGTCATGTAAGTTATAAGTGTGTTTGTTCTTCTGTTAATCATCTTGCGACCCCTTTAAATGTATCTTCTGACCCCTGGTGGGGGCCTCGACCCCCATGTTGGGAACCTAAGCCCCATGAGATCTAAAACATCCAGCACTCTGCTGCTCTCAGCACTATTTACTTCCACTAATTAAACTCCCAGTTTGATGTCTCTGTCTCTTTGAATCTCTACTAAGCGTCACACTTCCTGCAGTTGTTTCACAATAAAAGCCTGTCAGGAAAGCGAGGAATTAAGCGCTTTTAGAAGGCTTTTACTTTGAAACATCCGTGGAGTTTGTGCTACGTTTGAGTGAATTGCTTTCAGCCAACTTTCGGTGAATTTTCAACCGTTCTTTTTTCCTCTTGAACGTCTATAAAGGTGCATTGCTTCTATATCAATCTAATTATCTAACTTCTAGTTACGGAGACGCAGCTTTTTCCACTTATGCTTCCAAACGGTGGAACGATATCTATTTCGCCAAGCGTTTCTTTTATAAAAGCACTTCATGTGCGTTCCAGAGTCCCACTTCTGTCTTTCAAATGATCTTTTTTTGTATTTAAAATCTTTTATGTCGAAACATCTTTTTATTTATTTATTCAATTTTTTGTCATTTTAAATGTAAAATGTTTTCTAGTTTTTATCAATCTGTTGAAATGTTTTAATCACACTTAAAATATAAGTGCTCAATGCTTTCTTCCCACCACTTTTATTTATGTCATATGAAAAAGGGGTTTTCAGTTTTTATTTCTTTTTAGCACTTTGAGCTACATAAATACAGAATATTATTATTATTATGTAAATCTAAATGTCCCTGTTGACGTCTCAGCAATTACAATAATTGGTTCTCGAGTCCTTCGCGACACACAGGGACATTTTGAGTGCAATCAGCCGTCAAAACGCCACCGAGGTGGCGACACAGCGACTCGAGAGCGACCGCCAGACTCGTTCCCGCGTCCACTCCAAAGCTCATTCTCAAACCTCGGGCCTCATGTCCCTCTCGAGCCCCCGTAGTTAGTCCCAGTCTGTAATTAAAGGGTGATTAAGAGGCTGGAGCTCGATGAATGGGAGCCTAAATAGTCTAAATACCCCATGCTGCTCTGCTGTTGGACACAGCGTGGAGGACTTAATTGATTCGGGCTAATCAGCGGTCAGAATTAAAACAGTCACAGTTGTCTGGGAGAGACGAGAGAGAGAGAGGGGGGGGGGGGGGGGGGGAAGAAAAGTGAGAGGAAATGAGGAGGAGGAGAACAGAAGGTTGAAGCGAAAGAAAGGAGGAGGAGGAGGGAAGATGTGTGTTATTGTGGAGGGATGAAGCAGCTCAGCAGAAGGCGTCTTGTATTATCCTGCATAAATTAAAGAAACAAACTCACACTCACATACACACCCTCACACACACACATACTTCACAAACACACACACTCACACTTCACACACACACACACACTTCACACACACACACACACACACACACACACTGGCGGATATTAAAGGAACAGTTTGTCGGACAATTAGGTGATATGGAGACTCATTAGCGTTGAACGTGACGGCCAACTACACGTCCGACTTTGGCATCCTGACGACTCTGCAGCCCCCAAAAAAACGTCCAACTCACATTCTGTTGATTTATTTAAAAACGGGGTTTGACGTTTGGTTTTAAAGTGGTGGGGACACATTTAGGGAGTAAAACGACAAAAAGTTTAAGAGCAAGAATTTGCATTGACTTTAAAAAATCACCTCGAGCAGATATTTTCAAGCTGATTCTGTAAACGGCGGTGGAAGAAGTACTAGATCTCTTACTTAAGTAAAAGTAGCAATACTACACTGTAGAAATACAACAATATTAGCATCAAAATATAAAGTAACAGAAGTAAAAGTACCCATTATGCAGACTAATAGTATCATTGAATTATAATGTGTTATTCCCTTTGATGTTGCAGCTGGGTGGCTTGTGAATTTATGATTGATAAAGTATCTTAATGTACAATAATACTTCATGATGTATTTGTTGAATCGAGTTAATTTACTTCTAATACAGGAACAGTGTTGTTCCTTCATTTCACCGTCTTCTGTTTCGATTGCTATTTTTGAGTCGTTCACTTTTACACTTTAGCTTCCATCTTTAGCTTTTTTAACTGTTTTCATTCGGATACATCCTTAAAAAAACAAACTGTCTTCTGTCTGATTTGCTCTGAAATCACTTTTAGTTTTGCTAAAAATTTGATAATATTTCAGTTAGTGACAGTGTGGGCTCCATGGTAACCAAGCTCTGACATCTGGGGGCGGGGCTTAGCAAGGATGTTGTTGAGCACTGATGACTAAAATCTGTTTCAGTGTTTACAAGCCAAATGTTTCTTCACTTAAAGTTGGGAAAAGATGCCTCCATATTATCCTTAGACGATCACACAGGTTAGAGGTTACCACTAAGTCTGCTGGTAATACCTCAATATTATAATGCCCATGCACAACTGGGGTGTAAATACAGCAGTTTAAAGTTAAACAGGGACAGATGTTGATGATTACAACACTTAAATTAAATTATTTCATCTCCTTCGCTTCTTTTTTCATGCAAGAAATACTTTAAGTGCCTTTTCACTACAGTCATATTTGCAAATGTGACTTCGTAGTGACTTTGAACGTGTCACCAAAAATAAAATAATAACGAGGCGAGGCACCAAACTATCGCCTGTTTTGTGACCTCAGACCTCCTTTCTGCAGCGTGTTAACAGCCTGAAGCCTGAAACACAAACGGCGTTCAGCAGCATATGTCCCGTTAAAAACACGAGCCGTCCTGCAAATAACTTCCCATCAGACGACGACGACAACAACAACATCGCTGTGAAAACAATGGCCGCCTTGTGTGTCGAGGCGAGTTTGGCTCAACCGTGCCGTGAAATATGTCGAGTGGAAGTGAAGCCGACGCCTCCGGTTCTCACAGTAAGAGAGTAAACTGCAAATGAATCACAAGTGATACCACAAAATGTCTTCAACTCACAACCACAGCGTCTCAGAGAGGTAGTAACACACACACACACACACACACACACACACACACACACACACACACACACACACACACACACACACACACACACAGATATGCTAAAACACACATGCTGTCACACTCGCTGTCATATTTAGGTCCAATTACAATCAACAACTTGTTGTTTTTTTTGCTGCAGCTTCACATATCAGACTGTAACAGCGACAGTAACAGGACATCACACAACGTGTCACACATGACATACGCTCACAAACACATGCAACGTTTTTTTAAATCTTCCTAATAGCTTCATTGACTTTGTTGTTGAGTATTTTTAGAGTGGAGTTAAAAATTGAGATAAAATTTAAAAAAGCCTTTTTAACTGCTCATGTTCTGCACCTAACGCAGACTGGTCCTATCAAGCATTTGTAGCAATTCCTACGAAAAATAATGCGCTGTAATTCGAAAGGTATCCCACAACTTTTGGGGGGATGTTATCCACGTAATCATGAACGAGAAATATACAGACAACTAAATCACACACAGGGAGGGCGGCAACCAGTAATGTTTCCTTCAGGAGATCGCTGTCTGTTTCTCACATGAAACTAAAAGTCAATGTTCGTGTCTTTGTCACGTAACTTGCGTACTTCAGTAACAACACTTCTGTAGTTATTTTAACTCAAACCACCATCTTTTTCTAAACCTAACTAAGTAGTTTTGTTGTCTAAACCTTACCAAGCTGTGTTGTCTAAATGTAAATAAGTAGTTTAGTTGTCTAAACCTTACTAAGTAGTGTTGTTGTCTTAACCTAACTAAGTAGTTTAGTTGTCTAAACCTAACTAAGTAGTTTAGTTGTCTAAACCTAACTAAGTAGCTTAGTTGTCTAAACCTAACTAAGTAGTTTTGTTGTCTCAACCTAACTAAGTAGTTTAGTTGTCTAAACCTAACTAAGTAGTGTTGTTGTCTAAACCTAAATAAGTAGTTTAGTTGTCTAAACCTAACTAAGTAGTGTTGTTGTCTAAACCTAAATAAGTAGTTTAGTTGTCTAAACCTAACTAAGTAGTGTTGTTGTCTAAACCTAAATAAGTAGTTTAGTTGTCTAAACCTAAATAAGTAGTTTAGTTGTCTAAACCTAACTAAGTAGTTTTGTTGTCTCAACCTAACTAAGTAGTTTAGTTGTCTAAACCTAACTAAGTAGTGTTGTTGTCTAAACCTAAATAAGTAGTTTAGTTGTCTAAACCTAACTAAGTAGTGTTGTTGTCTAAACCTAAATAAGTAGTTTAGTTGTCTAAACCTAAATAAGTAGTTTAGTTGTCTAAATCTAAATAAGTAGTTTAGTTGTCTAAACCTAACTAAGTAGTTTCGTGTGATGACGAAAGTCTATTTTCAAAGACAGAGTGCATGTAACAAGCGGAAATTGACACGTATTCATTTTTTTGCTCTTATTCCTAAAAAGTGTACTAAATATTCCTACTTATCTGTTTACATGGATGATAAAGATGAATATGCCACTAATATTACTGTTTGCATGCAGCCGTGTATATTCCGATTAACGTAAAACTCCCCCATGACATTCCTGCAGCTAACCTATTAAAATGTAAAGTCTTTCATAATGTTTAAAGCAGGTGTGTTTTGCACTCTTTTCTTTCCGGCATGCATCTCTGCAAACTGTCGGCTAGTTGGTTTGTGTTCAACACTAAGAGCTGGTTGTAAACAGGCAAGAAACCATGTGTCACAAACTGCAGTAAAAACCCTGATTGAGACATATTCTGAATGTGCTGCATGAAAGTCCAAAGAATGCTGTTAAAACATGAATAATAGTGGAGGAGTACAACCAAACCAAGAGAAAAGCTCAGAAGTGATATTCCCCCACAGCGTTGGAATGTACATTTACTCAAATACTGTACTTAAAGAAATACTTCCCCCATGAAATGACCATTTGTACATCAACTACTAACCCCATGTAATATTTAATTATTGAGGGAAACTTGTTGATCCAAAAACAGAGAAAAGTCTGGATGAATGGAAGTAAATGGAGGCCGCATTTAACAACAGCAAAACATCAAAACGTCAGTTTACAAACTCTTACATAACTGGTGAAGTATAATCATAGTCTCATTTATTCAGTCCATACGACTTTACAAACACGCATCTTCACTAAAACCTAACTATTGAAAGTGTTTTTATATTCTCTGTAGAATAATTTAAGGTGGTGAGTAATGAACAAATTGTCATTTTGATGGTGAAATATTCGTTGAAATGTATTTTGAGATACTTTTCCTGCTACTTTATACTTTTACTCCACTACTTCTCAGAAGGCAAATATTGTACTTTTTACTGTATTACATTTATCTGACGGATGAAGTTACTTTTTTACAGATTATTTAAACAAAATATAATCAACCCATAAATGGTGATGTATTATTTTAGAATAAACTACAAGCAGTATATTAATCAATAAAATGAGCTCCACCTTTACCAGCTGATGAACACATGAATGCATCAATAATGATAATACAATAATATCATATACATTATTGTGTTTAATGAGTACTTTTACTTTTTGATACTTTCAGTATGTTTTATTGCTAGTACTTTTTAAAAATGTTGAATGGACTTTTTCCATTGTTGTCCGTCTCATAACTGCACTGCAGCGCATAAATAATGACATAAGGTGTCGTATTTACATTGACGTTTATCAAAAAGGCTCTGGTTTGTAAAACAGGCAGAACCTAGAACCCCGACCTCACGGGTTCCTCCAGTTTACAGATCATTGAGAGCTATTTGTGAGGCTCAAACGAGGCTCCGTCAGCAGCCTTCCACAGATCTGGGTTCAGCCTGTGGTTAAGAGCCGTTTCCTCTGAAGCGGAGTTCAAGTGGGTGTTAACAGCTTAAATAAACAGTCGGAGCGGGTCGACCAGCTGATTGTTGCCTGGAGACACGTCAGCGGGGATTTCTGCCTCCTTTCTCACTATTTTCTATGGCAACGTTCTGTTGTGTTGTTCAGGGTTACAGTAAACATGTTGCTGTCCTGTCTGCTGCAGCAACTCGTCAACACACATGTCTCCCTGTTTTGAACCGTGGCTGTTAAGTATGTGACTGCTAAAATACTAAGGACTTTAATGATATCATTGTGCATGCAGCAGCGTCTACGTAACCAAACAAACTAAGAAAATCCAAATATAAAGACGCAACTAAACATTTACTATGTAGATACTCTTTATATATACTATATACTTTATTTATACCTTCTTTTACAGGTTTGAACGAGGACAAAATGAACGATGCCAAAATTAAACAGCCTCTCACACTTTTGCTCATCTGTACAACAGAATATTTTAACATTAACTCTCATTAAAAATCAAAACCTTTACATAATATATAATTTGTACATAATAATTTGAGAGGCTGAATTACTTCAATCAGACTTGACGGTATACCTTAAAGCAATATTTCTAACATTTTATAAAATCACAGAATCATTTTAAACTGGTCAAACAATCATATAACCATTTATTTCCATTTAAAGTCAAAATAAAATGCATTGATCTGACAACCGTCAGTGTTTATTTTGCAGTGATTTACTATTGTGCTTTTATAAAGTTGGGGGACCGATTAAAAACAAAACTGTGAATATCTGATTTCACGGTCGCCATGTTTTTTTTTTTCAACCAGTGAACAGGAAGTGACCACATCTGGACTGAGGAGGAGTGACATAGAGACGCCGTATACGTCTCTGGTAGAGACCTGTCAATCACTGTGTAGCCCCGCCCTAAAGCATCCCCTGCTTTATGGTCTGTTTGACTCTAAATGGACCATAATGTACTAAATGAACATCATGCTGTATTGAAGAAGACTTGAAACTAGAGATTGAGACCATAAACTCATGTTTACAATGTTTACTGAGGTAATAAATCAAGAGAGAAGTAGAGTCATTTTCTCATAGACTTCTATACAACCAGAGGAGTCGCCCCCTGGTGGACACTAGAGATAATGCAGGTTCAAGGCACTTCCACACTGGCTTCACTCGGCAGAACCGGAGGTTGTTGCCTGCTTTTTGTCTAAAATATAAACACTGTAGCCTACATTTCCCATGATGCAACTAGACAGACTGTATGTTAGACATTTGAAGTTTGTGAGTGTCTGACAACATTATAGAAAGAACCCTACAGAGAAATAAAACCCTTTTTCTTTATGTTTTGCTTAATCCGGTCTGTTTGTTATTATGTCTAACCACGTCTCGCTCAAGGAGAAGTCTCCTTCTGAAATGATGCGAGAGGTGACTTGTTGCAGGAAGACAACAGTGACAACTTGAGTGAGAGTCGGAGAGAGGAGAGCCGGTGTGTTGGAGAACAGAACGTGTAGCTTAGTGTTATCTAAAAGATGTTTAAATGATTTTAGAAATGTGGATGTGACGCAAGATTTCAGAAGGAGACTTCTCTGAGCAACACACACAATAACAAACAGCCTCTATCCAGTGACAGGTGAAGAAGAACGTTCTATTTCTCTGTCGGGTTCCTTCCACAATGTACTCAGACACTTATAATAACAATCTGACAACAAGCACTGTTAGTGGAAGTTGTCGAGCGATCACGTTGCAGCGCTCTCCTTCAATACCGGACCAATTTTTTAAATAGTTTTCCAGGTTTAAAAAAAGAAAGAAAGATATCCTTCTCTTTGACAGAAAAGGCATAAAATCTCCCTCTGTTACACCTTTCAGACTCATTACATTACAGTCATTTAGCAGACGCTTTCATCCAAAGCGACTTACAATTCAGATTCTATTACATTTATACACCTTAGGCACAGCTACGGGAGACGTTTTGGGGTTAAGTGTCTTGCTCAAGGACTCAACATGTATGTGACTACTGAGCGTTTACAGTGAAATCATTCGGGTGCTCGTCGGTTGGTGTGGAGTCGAGTATCACATGACTTAATTAGTACCCTGTCTGTCTGTCTGTCCCTGATGACATCACCGCGGTTTGGTTGATGATGGAAGCGAAGCTGCAGGTACAGATGGCCGAGAGGAGACAGTTACCAGCAACACACACACACACACACACACACACACACACACTAAAATACACACACGAAAATACAACCAGGAAGAGGTAAACCGACACACATATACAGTACATGTCCACACAGGCAGACACACACACACACACACACACACACACACACACACACACACACACACACACACATTATGTATGTCCCTGTAGGGGAGCATTAGTTGTGTTTGAGGCATGCTGGGAGCTTGTTAACTGTCAGCTCGAGGGAATCGGCTGCAGTCGTAAAAAAATAAGTCATCATTAGAGAATCTAAAGTCTCCACTTAAAGTGTCTCCGAACACAAACAAACAAACACTCCTGTAGTTGTTTGCTGGGAATAAAGTAAAGATCAGAAGCTGAATGTTCTGTTGACCACAGTCATGATTACATTTTTGAGAATAAGAAAAACTGTGAAAAATGTCTGGTTCAAGTCTCAGCTTTCAGAATAAAACCCACTGTTCACTGCCTGCTCAGCAGAAACCAGACAGACAAAGTTAGAGACCAGCTGGTGAACAAAGTGGAGCATTTAGCCGCTAAAGAGACAGATATTTCCCTCAGGAGGTGGTGGAGACCAACAACAGAGCTAAAAGAGAGAGAATATTTCTCATATTCATCAGGTGAGACAAACACAAAGACTCACAATGAATCATCATGCTGCTCTGCTGGATGTGGAAATACTTGATGATAGATGATAATATAAAATATGAATGAAAGATATCGTGAGAACTGGAATCAGTGGGAGTGAGCGCTCTTTCTTTATTGTATAAAATACGTCTTTATTGTTGGGCATTTTGTGTAAATTTTATATATTTCCCTGCACATATTCACAGTGTGCATTATACATGCAACTAATCAGCACACACACACGCACATACACACTCCAGCTCAGCAGTAGGCATGTGTGTGTGTGTGTGTGTGTGTGTGTGTGTGTGTGTGTGTGTGTGTGTGTTAATTGTGACCCATGGGCTCTGTGTGAAGTCTTAGTATAATTATCTGTGTAATTGTCGTGTATTTTGTAAAGTGCTAGATCATTTAATTCAGGATTAGCTTTTCTCACCTCCAACGGCCGAGGGCATTGCTTTCACTAACCACCCCCCATCAACGCCACACACACACACACACACACACACACACACACACACACACACACACACACACACACACACTTCCTGTCTGTCCCTTGTGACACCTGAGGGTGCTGCTTCTGCAATATTCATAAGGAGGTAAAAACGGTTAAACTTCTATCTTAACTGATGTCTGCTCTCTCTCACTCTCTCACTCTCTCACTCTCACACACACACACACACACACACACACTTCCTCACTTTCTCTCCTGCTCTGTTGTTCTTTTTGCTCTCTCTCCGACACGTCTTGAGTTAAGGAGGGTATCAAGTTGCTCGCCCATCTGTGATGCATGGAGCTTGCTAAGACACACAAACACACACAAGCACACACACACACACACACACACACACACACACACACACACTTGAAATATATACACTAATTTATGCACATTTACATAAATACATATTTTTAACCACAAGCGTGTAGATGCACACACATTTCCACAGGTGTGAGGTTGTTCTGCTCATTTGAATATCTTAAAATTAAAGGATCCTCAAAAAGGTTTAAATGAAATGTGTTGATGTGAACATTTGTATTTTGTTATCAGATTTCACAAATCCAGAAAAGTCTGGTTCTGATGCACAAAGGAAGACATGTACACCTGTTTACTCAAGTACTCTTTTTAACTTCAAGGTACTTCTACTTCGCCTTCTTGGTCTCACAGCTTTAGTTACTTTTCAGATGTCAGTTTTTTTTCATCTACTTCATTTGAATGCAAGACTTTTACTTGCAGTGAAGTATTTTCACAGTGTGGTATTAGTACTTATACTGCAGTAAAGGATCTTAATACTTCTTCTACCATATACACTGTAATTCCGCATAGACCATTTATGGGTTTATTGGCTGAGCAAAATATGCATAAAGTCACACAAAAACATGCAATTAAGTTTATGATAAATAAGTCTTATGTATCTCTATGTAGCTGTTCATCAGCTGTTAGACCTTCCAAATAAAATGTATAATAAACCTAAAACCGCTCGTCACACTGTAGTTACACACGGCGTCATTAGACTTATGCAACCTGAAGAACATGTGGCTGCACCAGTGATGAGGTCATGTAAAGAGTCTTTTGTTGTTGGAAGAGAAGTGCTGCGCCCCGACTTTTCCCAGAGACCTACAACCCTTTACAGACGAGCGCTGCATGTTTCTCTTTAAAAAGAATCATTCCAGCAGGAGGGGAAATTGAGGGTTAGCCTAACATGCAATTAAAATATGCACTGATGGACAGGCGTGTAATGAAAAGTCATTGTAATCCACATTCACACACACACACAGATTGTTGGGTCGAGTCCAGAACAAACAAGGTGCGCTGTCAGTGTTTACATACCACACAGATACATGATTGGCATTTGGCATGCAGCTAAAAGGATTACACACACATACACGTAACGTCAAGTGACAAAGAGAATGTACTTTATTTGGTGGACAAAAGAGAAAACTTGCTGCCTCACGCCGGCTACACTTAATCTCACTGTTAGCTTGCGAGCTACAGGAGCTCTCCAACTAGCCGTGCAAGCATCCTGCACCCATCGATCTATCTACCTACCGACGTCACTCTTTTCCTTTAGTAAACATGAGGTATTTTTGTGGGCGGTGCATAATTCTCTGAAACACGTTAGTTAATGATGGCTAGCAAGTTTTGTTGGATTATTTGTTTTTTAATATTAGCTGAAGAAAATAGGAGTTTCTATCAATATGTTCACTCTCCAGGACCAGGAGTATTACTTGAGAACATTAACCAACGGGACCATGTAAGCCAATCTCGCTGGCAGACGGGAGCTAGCTAGCTAGCTCCCCGGTAAAGTAGTCTCCTAAAGGCGTGGAGAGAGGCGGATGGACCGTAGACCCACCAGCCCAGCGTTGGGCTCATTTTCTGAAAGTAGTGTATAACGTTAGCATGAAAGCATGGTGGAATTAGCAAGGTAGCTAGCAAAACTAGCCAATTGCTAAATAATTAAAATTAGTACATTGCTATTATACTGCTATTGCCAGATAAGTGACGACTTTGTTCGGATGATTTTCTGAAACCAGTGTTGCATGACAACATAGCGGATTTAGCAAGCTAGCTCACTAGCTAGCCGTCTTCTACGTAATCCACCATGCTTTAATGCTACACTGGTTACGGAAAAAAATATTGCTGCATTCCATTCGGAAAGCGTAAGTCAGAGCTGGGAAAGACGTCACACTTGAGTTGACTGTGTTCCAGTACAACAAGTGAGGCGAGTTAGCTATTATTAGCAACACCAGTTCATAACAACACATTATGCCGGTATTTTGCGCTTACAAACACTGCAGTCACATGTCCAAAGATAAGAGTTGGACAAAACTTTATAGATGACAAATGTAATGAGACACAAGTTTGACAGAAGTGCTAATAAACAAAAATAAAGGTAAATATTATAACGTTTTAAGGTCCGAGTTGGTGGGTTTGTTCGATTTTCTGAACTTCATGCGAAGGTCCAGTTGAAATTTTCGATTGGGAATTCGGAAATTCCGACTTCCCAGATTAAATGGAACGCAGCATCTATCTGCTGCATCTCAACATTCCTCCACCGTGGCAGGTTTACAATATAGGTTTATACAGTTTTGTAATTGCTGCTTTATTTATGACATTTATATCTGATCAAATCACTGCGCTCACGTGTTTTCTCCGACTTCGCCACATTGTGTCGCGGTTGATCTTGGCAGCCAACCACACCGTCGCTGTCACTCAGGTATGTTGATAGATAGCATCAGGGACTATTTGTGTCAGATGAGTTTTAATGGATGTTCAAAGGGTAATTTATGGCCACTTGTCACGACTAGTTGACACTTCCAACTGCCAAAGCTTCCCTCCTTCCGTCTGAAAAAGAAAATGCCTTCTGTATACAATCATCGACTCATCTCGCTGTTAAAATACCTGTTATTATCCTCGGCAGGTATGAAGACCTACGACCCAGTTCCCCTCCACGCTCACATGTTACCTAATTTCCACGCTTCCATTTCCTTTTCAAAGGAGAAGCAGACATACCACCGTGCTGTACTAGCTCGAGATGTACCGACTGTCCATCTGTCTGTCTGTAAATTTACTACCAGGATTCATCTGTCTGCGTTAATATATCATTACTTTCACATTTCCTTCCTGAAGGGGTCTGCGCAACACTCTGAAGAACAAAGGTTCATCCAGGAGGATCTGCTACGTGCTGATGATCACGGTGGATGATATGTTTAATGCATTTGGCAATAATTGATGCACATTACAAGCAATTGTGTGTTAATAATAGCAATGTTTCACCAGAGGAAATGCAAATGGTTAGGGTCCAGTAGAGGATAGGACTGTGCAAATGTTTAATCAAATCAGACAGTTATCTTGGCCCTACTAACATCTAAGAGGCCTGAAAACATGTTTGTAAATGAATACATTT
Organism: Leptoclinus maculatus; assembly: GCA_032191485.1. NCBI lineage: Eukaryota > Metazoa > Chordata > Actinopteri > Perciformes > Stichaeidae > Leptoclinus > Leptoclinus maculatus. Next base: position 912,421 of record JAVDOI010000054.1, on the reverse strand, counting down.
TAGTGATACCTTTCACTGATATCGAGAGTTTACCGCCAACATATTTGCTCTTTTTGCTGCTGCAGCTTCATCAATTTAAAACAATTTAAGGCCTCGTCCACTAGTACAGTATTTTTGAAAACAGGGTTTTTTCCTGTCCACACAAGCACTGTTTCAACTCACAACACAATTAAAAGTCTGTCAGGAGAATGCCAAACCAACAAGCCAAGATATAACCCCAACCCTAAAGCAAAGAAGAAGACGTTGGCTAATCAGTAAGAAGCCCGTCTATTTCTGGGAGGTTACCTGGCTGCAGTGGCACATTGAGGAATCATATGCGTGAAATGATATTCCTTAATCTCACATTTGAGTTATATTTAAATATACTTCAAAACTGGTGATGTTGGCTGACTCTGAAGAGGAACTGTACATTAATGTGTAAACATGTAAAAAGTCCTGTTTAAAAGATAGAACCAGCACTATTTTGGCCACATCACCTCATTAGTGACGCCTCCCGAAGGAGATAACGGCGCACACTCTCACGTCAGAATCCTAAAACACTTCACTCTGGAAAGAGTTTTACAAAAGGTCTGTTTGCACTGAACTAAAATGCAGTTTGCGTGTGTGTTTAACGTGTTTTTTTTTTTTTTTAAATACCCGTGACTAGGCCTAAGAGTTCCAGGAGAACAAATAATGTATTAGTGGCGTTCATCAGGGAACCTGTTTAGGTCCTCTGTGTTTGTTTAAATTTAAATTGAAACAATGCAACAGTAAACAGTAGAAATACGATGTTAAAGTCACAAAGTAATCTAACAGGAATGTTTGCCTGCATGTATGTGAATGGTCAACTACGTTGCCTTGCCGGATGATGTATTGTTGCGTTGCCAACTTTTTTGCTTTGCTTACTTTGAGACATTTAAAAATGTCAGAAATCACTTCAGGGATCTATGAAGTTAGTGTTCATCAGGGATCCTGCTCAGGACATCTGTAGATAATATATCATATCACATGTTGACATTTGACCTGTATTTATAACAGCCTCTATTAGCATTGAGATGGATCGTCGTCACTAGTTTCCTTATAATTTCATCAGAGCTTCAGTCACCACACCTGAAGCTCTTTGACTTTCAGAGTGGACGAGGGGGGATGGAGGGAAGGCTGAAGTGTGGGAGGCGGGAAAGAGGAGGAGGGTCGGTTCTTATCTGATCCAGACCACTTTAGGAAGACACCTGTGGTATCCAGGACAATATATTACCACCTAAGTAGCTGCCGTACCCCCCCCCCCCCCCCCACACACACACACTCTCGGGTTTAGTGTTGAGGTTGGGCAGAGCTGTCAGACAGCTGCAGGCAGGAAGTAAAGACGACAGGCGGGAACGCCTCGTATTTATGGAGCGGTGAAACGAGGAGATTTAACGAGGAGCATCAGACAGCGAAGGTGATCAGGTTCAAAATCAAGAAAGATGAGAGAGAAGAAGAAAAGACGACAGGAAGTAAAAACAAAGTTACTAAATCTAATTAAGTTTAGTTTAGATATCGCTGCTTCTTCCTGCTAATTCTCATCAATCACTCTGATTCTTGTCCAGCTTTTGGCTCCATAACATAGTATTATAAATGTGTGGTATTAGTACTTTTACTTTTAAAAAGTGTTTTTACAGTGTGGTATTAGTACTTTTACTGTAACGAGTCTTTCTACACTGTGGTATTAGTACTTGTTCAATGACAGAGCCTTTTTACTGTGTGGCATTAGTACTTTTACTGTCTTAAAGGATCTAAATACTTCCTCCCCCACTGGTTTTGGAGACACTAATCATTGTTTGCTTCAGTGTCAGTATTGATCGTTTCCATCAGTCGATCTGATCTCGTCCATCGCTTGCTTTGGTCTGGAAGCTGATCTCAGATCTGTCCTGTCACTGTTTCTCTTTGATCTGAGGATCTTACCTGCTGGACGAGCTCAGAGGATGTTTATTCCTCACCTAAAGTGTTGACAGGTGTCATGGGGGGGGGGGGACTATGTGTGTGTGTGTGTTGATGATAGACACTGTCTTTGTCTCCAGGTGTGTGTGTCGCTCAGGGACACTCATGCATTTCTTCTCATTTATGCATCAGTGTGTGAGTGTGCTGATGTTTCTCTGCCCAAACCTGTGTGTGTGTGTGTGCGCGTTCAGGTGTATGTGTGTGTGTGTGTGTTCAGGTGTGTGTATGTGTGTGTGTGTGTGTGTGTGTGTGTCGGGGGTATGAGTCCTCCTGTGCCCCCGGGCTCTTCCTGTAGCAGCGTATGTTTCCACCCCCCAGGCCTGGGGACTTTACAGGCTTTACCTGAGCCCATAACAGCTCCCCAGTGAAGACAATTAGCTGCTAAACGCCTCCCTGCTCGCCGCTGTTTGTTTACCGTCGGCCGCCATGTTGGCTTTTTGTCCTCGTTCGTGTTTCACCGACAGGAACGTCCGGAGAAGAAGAAAAGAGGAAAAAAACAAGTTTGTTGACGACACCAAACACATCCGTCCACAGCTGTCTGGTTTTTACTTAATGCATCTGGATCATATGTTAACACAGACCCTGTTGTTTTGCTTCCTGTTTTCACAATAAAGGTCATCGCTATATGACACTAAAAGTAAAAGTTGTGCAGATTTTAAATCTGCCTAAAATAAAACGGAGCTGTGATTCAAACAAATGAAATGTTGATCTGTTTCATGTTTTTCCTCTTTCTTAAAATAACAACCAGAAGAAAACTATAGATTTATTGTCTAATCAGACAATTTACATATATTTCTGTATATTTTACATGAAGTAAAACAGAAGTACACAGATAAAGTGATCTTTAAACTTAAATCTCTCACATGTTTTTGTGATTCTTCTATCTTTAAAATCATTCAAGTATTTTTATTTACCCATTTCCATAATACTGCATGGTCAAAAGGGTGTAGTAAGTACAGTGTACTTTGTGGTATTTGTATAAAACGTGAAACTGGGACATAGTAGTAGTGTCTCCTGGAGTAAAATATTATCAGTAAAATGTATGCAGAGGACACGCAGAGAAGTTTTACTAAAGTAAAAGTAGTAATACCACAGGTTCAAAATACTCCCACAATAACACATAATTATATATTTTTGTTTAATAACCTGAAGCTGCAAAGTAACTAGCAACTACAGTAAAGTAGAAGTGTAAGCCTTTCATTGTTTACATCCGTCGATCTTCTTCTACTCTGCTCTTGTTGGTGCATTTCTGTGTTGAACTCGTATCTTGTTTAATAACGTTTAACAAACTTAATATAAAATGTAGTTTCATCAATAAAAACTGATGTAAAGACGAAGTCAAAAACAGATCTCAGAGTCCTTTAACCAAACATCCACTTAAAGAAGGTTTTAATCTTCTTCTATCAAAAAGACATCAAATGAATCTCATATAAGGTTATAACTCAGTTTAGGAGATTCAGAAGGTTTGGATTCAGTCTGCAGCACAAAGAGAACAAAAGAATAAAAAGTCTCATTTCCCTGCTTCTCATCTGTGGTTTGAGGCTCAGACGTCTGTGGACTTGTCTCTCTGCTACATATTGAAATGGTCATTTTTAGTCCATTTTCACGGAGGTCGTGGTGTGAAGGTTGGAGGTCGTGCTGAGACACATCGTCCATCAACGTCTCCGTAAAACACCCGCTGAATCTGTTTCACATGAATATGTGAGGTGTTATTCTATAATCGAGTCATATCTCTGATTTAACAGAGTTGGTCCTGAAACCAGAACTTTACACACCGAGATATCCAGCAGAGGAACAACTTATATAAAAGTCCTCCACAAAGGAAGAAGTGTTCGCAGTGAAATGGACTCAAAGTTTGAAAGAATACGAGGTTTCTGACCATTTAAATGATTAAATGATGAATAATCGTTTAAAAAAGAAGAAAGAAGACAGAAACAAAAACAAGACGCAGAGAAAGAACGAAGGAAGGAAAGACCAATAAACAAAGCAAAGAACTGGATAAAGAAAGGATTTAAAAAAGAAAAGGAAGGTAAGAAGGCTGGAGGAAAAGATTAAAAAGGAAAGAAGGAAGGACAGAAGGAATTAAGGGTTTAAAATCAAAAAGAAAATAAATAAACAAGATGAAATAAACAGAAATAAAAGAAGGAAAGAAAGAAGGACTAAAGGGCCTTCCCTTTAGGAAGGAAAGGAACTAAAGAAGGAAAGAAAGAAGGACTAAAGGGCCTTCCCTTTAGGAAGGAAAGGAACTAAAGAAGGAAAGAAAGAAGGACTAGAGGGCCTTCTCTTTAGGAAGGAAAGGAACTAAAGAAGGAAAGAAAGAAGGACTAAAGGGCCTTCTCTTTAGGAAGGAAAGGAACTAAAGAAGGAAAGAAAGGACTAAAGAGCCTTCTATTTAGGAAGGAAAGGAACTAAAGAAGGAAAGAAAGAAGGACTAAAGGGCCTTCTCTTTAGGAAGGAAAGGAACTAAAGAAGGAAAGAAAGAAGGACTGAAGGGCCTTCCCTTTAGGAAGGAAAGGAACTAAAGAAGGAAAGAAAGAAGGACTAAAGGGCCTTCTCTTTAGGAAGGAAAGGAGCTAAAGAAGGAAAGAAAGAAGGACTAAAGAGCCTTCCCGTTAGGAAGGAAAGGAGCTAAAGAAGGAAAGAAAGAAGGACTAGAGGGCCTTCTCTTTAGGAAGGAAAGGAACTAAAGAAGGAAAGAAAGAAGGACTAAAGGGCCTTCTCTTTAGGAAGGAAAGGAACTAAAGAAGGAAAGAAAGAAGGACTAGAGGGCCTTCTCTTTAGGAAGGAAAGGAACTAAAGAAGGAAAGAAAGAAGGACTAAAGAGCCTTCCCTTTAGGAAGGAAAGGAACTAAAGAAGGAAAGAAAGAAGGACTAAAGGGCCTTCTCTTTAGGAAGGAAAGGAACTAAAGAAGGAAAGAAAGAAGGACTAGAGGGCCTTCTCTTTAGGAAGGAAAGGAACTAAAGAAGGAAAGAAAGAAGGACTAAAGGGCCTTCTCTTTAGGAAGGAAAGGAACTAAAGAAGGAAAGAAAGAAGGACTAAAGGGCCTTCTCTTTAGGAAGGAAAGGAGCTAAAGAAGGAAAGAAAGAAGGACTAAAGGGCCTTCTCTTTAGGAAGGAAAGGAACTAAAGAAGGAAAGAAAGAAGGACTAGAGGGCCTTCTCTTTAGGAAGGAAAGGAACTAAAGAAGGAAAGAAAGAAGGACTAAAGAGCCTTCCCTTTAGGAAGGAAAGGAGCTAAAGAAGGAAAGAAAGAAGGACTAAAGAGCCTTCCCTTTAGGAAGGAAAGGAGCTAAAGAAGGAAAGAAAGAAGGACTAAAGAGCCTTCTCTTTAGGAAGGAAAGGAGCTAAAGAAGGAAAGAAAGAAGGACTAAAGAGCCTTCTCTTTAGGAAGGAAATGAGCTAAAGAAGGAAAGAAGGACTAAAGAGCCTTCCCTTTAGGAAGGAAAGGAGCTAAAGAAGGAAAGAAAGAAGGACTAAAGAGCCTTCTCTTTAGGAAGGAAAGGAGCTAAAGAAGGAAAGAAAGACTAAAGAGCCTTCTCTTTAGGAAGGAAAGGAACTAAAGAAGGAAAGAAAGACTAAATAGCCTTCTATTTAGGAAGGAAAGGAGCTAAAGAAGGAAAGAAAGACTAAAGAGCCTTCTCTTTAGGAAGGAAAGGAACTAAAGAAGGAAATAAAAGAAAGGAAGGATTAAAAGGCCTTTCCTGAAGGAAGGAAAGTTGTGATCGATTGTGATCAGGACCGACTCATCTCCAACGAGCATACTATGGTCTGTTTCATCTGAGGCACTTTAGAGACGTCCTGAAGACAAACTGACAGACGTTTAAAGGAAAGCTCACTTCCTGTCTCTTCTGTTTCTTCAGCTCTGATGAAACAGCGTCTGTGTGTCTCACTCACCGTTTGAAGGAAGTGATGACAGCACTGAACCCTCTCAAGTATTTATTTTAAAAAGTATTTTGGAGGTAATCTGCTGTCAGTGAGGTAATAACACGAGTATTTAAGAAGCAAGTACTGTACGTCTATAGCGGTGGTGGTAGAAATGTTTTCACTGAACTAAAACACAGTTTGCGTGTTTAACGTGTGTTTTTTTTAAAATAGGCCTAAGAGTTCCAGGAAAACAAATAATGTATAAGTGGCGTTCATCAGGGAACCTTGTTAGGTCCTCTGTGTTTGTTTAAATTTAAACAATGCAACAGTAAACATTTAGAGATTTTTACTTCAGTAAAAGTAGACGTACTATGGTGTAAAAGTACACTCAAAATGTACTTAAAAAAACCCGGATCAAAATGAATTAAAAGTACTCACCATCTTGGATTACGGCCGTCGCCATGTTTTGTGAACTTCAGTGACCACATCTGGACTGAGGAGGAGTGACGTAGAGACGCCGTATACGTCTCTGGTAGAGACCTGTCAATCACCGTGTAGCCCCGCCCTAAAGCATCCCCTGCTTTATGGTCTGTTTGACTCTAAATGGACCATAATGTACTAAGTGAACATCATGCTGTATTGAAGAAGACTTGAAACTAGAGATTGAGACCATAAACTCATGTTTACAATGTTTACTGAGGTAATAAATCAAGAGAGAAGTAGAGTCATTTTCTCATAGACTTCTATACAACCAGAGGAGTCGCCCCCTGGTGGACACTAGAGAGAATGCAGCTTTAAGACTTTTCCGTCCACCAGGAGACTCTGAAACCCTCCGAGACCAGGTCCCTCACAGACCTCCTGATGCTGTAATTAGCGTCCATCATCCACCAATCTCATCGTCCCCTGAGGGACGACTGTTGATTTAAGACGACAGAGAAACTGGTAACAGAGTGAAGTAAATATGAGGAGCTGGTCCACCTTAAACATGTGGCTCCACCTTAAGAGCTGAGGTTTAAATAGATGTGAGGAGTTTAGTTTTGGGAGGCTTATCTGTTGTTGTTTATCGGAACCGAACAAACATTTTAGATTATTTTTTTGGTGGTAAACTAAAAATTTTAAATATTTTGGGGGGCTAAATTTACGCCTTTCTTTTGCAACAACATCTCTTTTTTCTCAAAATGTTACTCAACATTCTTTAAATATTTGATATTATATTTTTCCTCATAAAAATATTTCGCCTTCATTTAAAATATCTGATGGCTCTTTTATTAATTAATAATAATATTAAAAGTATGTGGCTGCAAATGTTGCGTCATATAAATATTTTTTTGTGTTTTAATGTACTTTTTATGTGCTTCTGAATTGAACTGAAAACACTTTATTGTTGTCAGTCGTCGTAGAGTGAAAACATTTAGACCTTTAACTAACATGATCAGACAGCTGTTTGACAGATGTGTGAGTGAAATCTAAAGATTCTTGTAAAATTAAAGTTTAACAGGGGCCCTGTTGGAAACCCCTGGAGGACCCTCGGGGAGCCCCCGGACCTCAGGTTGAGAACCTCCTCCGTCCTCTCCCAAACTGTCAGTCAGCGTTCAGTCGTCTCTAAACGGTAATTTATGTTGTTGTGAGGACAAATTGCTGCAGGAGGTGAACCATTAGCTAAACGGTGTTTCACACAGACGTGTTTTCACCTGCAGAAAAAAATGAGAAAAATGTCCTCTCTGAAGGTAGAGAGACGGAGGAGAGGGACGGGGACGGGGGCACTGGATTTGTAGAGGGGGGGGCACTGGATTTATAGAGGGGGAGACACTGGATTTATAGAGGGGGAGACACTGGATTTATAGAGGGACTCTAGGTTTATAGAGGGGGGGACACTGGATTTATAGAGGTGGAGACGACGGATTTATAGAGGGGGAGACACTGGATTTATAGAGGGGGAGACACTGGATTTATAGAGGGGGAGACACTGGATTTATAGAGGGGGAGACACTGGATTTATAGAGGAGGAGACACTGGATTTATAGAGGGGGAGACACTGGATTTATAGAGGGACTCTGGGTTTATAGAAGGACTCTGGGTTTATAGAAGGGGAGACGCCGGATTTATAGAGGGGGAGACACTGGATTTATAGAGGGACTCTGGGTTTATAGAGGGGGGGACACTGGATTTATAGAGGGGGAGACACTGGATTTATAGAGGGGGAGACGGGGAGATGCTGGATTTACAGAGGGGGAGACACTGGATTTATAGAGGGACTCTGGGTTTATAGAAGGGGAGACGCCGGATTTATAGAGGGACTCTGGGTTTATAGAGGGGGGGGACACTGGATTTATAGAGGGGGAGACGACGGATTTATAGAGGGGGAGACACTAGATTTATAGAGGGGGAGACACTGGATTTATAGAGGGGGAGACGACGGATTTATAGAGGGGGAGACACTGGATTTATAGAGGAGGAGACACTGGATTTATAGAGGAGGAGACACTGGATTTAAAGAGGGACTCTGGGTTTATAGAGGGGGGGACACTGGATTTATAGAGGGGGAGATGACGGATTTATAAAGGGGGAGACACTGGATTTATAGAGGGAGGGACACTGGATTCATAGAGGGGGAGATACTGGATTTATAGAGGGGGAGACACTGGATTTAAAGAGGGGGAGACGCCGGATTTATAGACGGGGAGATACTGGATTTATAGAGGGGGAGACACTGGATTTATAGACGGGGAGATACTGGATTTATAGAGGGGGAGACACTGGATTTAAAGAGGGGGAGACGCCGGATTTATAGAGGGGGAGACACTGGATTTATAGAGGGGGAGACGCCGGATTTATAGAGGGGGAGACGCTGGATTTATAGAGGGGGAGACGGGGAGATGCTGGATTTATAGAGGGGGAGACACTGGATTTAAAGAGGGGGAGACGCCGGATGTATAGAGGGGGAGACGCTGGATTTATAGAGGGGGAGACGCTGGATTTATAGAGGGGGAGACGACGGATTTATAGAGGGGGAGACGCTGGATTTATAGAGGGGGAGACGACGGATTTATAGAGGGGGAGACGCTGGATTTATAGAGGGGGAGACGACGGATTTATAGAGGGGGGGGCACTGGAGGGGGGAGAGAGGAAGAGGGGAAGTTTAAGTGGGAAGTTTTATGTTTTAAACATTTTAATGTTTAAATGACTTTGTCATCATTTTCGGATATATTTTGGATATTCAATAATTATTATAAATGAATACAAATGTAGCGACCACAACCAAGCTGCAGCTTTACTGAGATATTTAGTAAACCTTTATTTCTTTAGGAAGAGAGAACAGATCGTTGAATTATTTGTACTTCAAATCAATGAATTATGACGGCTGATTAAAGGCAAGCGTCCCACTAAAGATTAATATCTACTTGTGTTCAAGTGGTTTGTTTTTCTGCACATGACAAGTTCATTTAAAATGTTATTACAGATTCATGAACTCTCTGGATCAATAAAGAAGAAGCTCATAACAAACAGCACAGCGCCCTCCAGTGGCCGCTGGTTGTCATTAACATCAACGACACAGAGAAGAAAATAAAACCCTGTGTTTGTTTTTATTTATATTACTTCTTTATTGTTGATCAATGAACAAGGAAGCAGCATTTTCATGTTGCTGCTGGTTTAAGTGCAGATAATTCTAAAAACGTGGGAAGGGAAGATTAAAAAGGGAAGATTAAAAAGGGAAGATTAAAAAGGGAAGATTAAAAAGAATAAACTAGATTAAAGTTGCAAATTGAAAAGAAAGAAATCAGAATGTTGTTTTCTTCTGAATCAGCGGATTCACGCTGTGTGTCCTTAAAGCCCAGATGCTGATGATAACGTGGTGATTCTGACTATTTCCTAATTGATAAATATGATTTCAAAGCATAATGTGATTAAGTCTTCCACTGCAGCCGAAAAACCTTTTTCTGTAAATTTGTAACTTTATAATCTGAGAATAATCAAGTTTTTTTCAAGTTCAAATTTGTGTGTTTTTCTCACAAAAGTACCACTTGAATCTCAGAGAATTTGAAGTTTATTCCCTGAATATTACCCCGTTCCCTCATCGCTGTAACGTCTAATGATTTACCTGAACTGTCCCCGATACGTCCTCGTACTTTAAGTCTTTTACCAACAAACGGGAATAATTTACTCGCAATTGAAAGAATTCTCTCCATCCGGATCCGAAGCTTTCGTATTTCTCATTGCAGGTTTTTATTTTTGGATTTCTGTGAATTTAGAATGCCAACGAAAAACAAACAATAATAATAAACACTTTCCTCAGACGTCATAAGTCTGTTCATAATGTCACTCGACAAAAGATTCATTGATCCATCGGTGGAAGTTTAACAGCTGAGCTGCTTGTGATGACGAGGAGACGATATTGATACTTCATGTTTGATATTAGATACATTTGATATTTGATACATTTGATATTAGATACATTTGATATTAGATACATTTGATATTAGATACATTTGATATTAGATACATTTGATATTTGATACATTTGATATTTGATACATTTGATATTTGATACATTTGATATTAGATACATTTGATATTTGATACATTTAATATTTGATACATTTGATATTAGATACATTTGATATTAGATACATTTGATATTGATATTAGATACATTTGATATTTGATATTTGATACATTTGATATTTGATACATTTGATATTTGATACATTTGATATTTGATATTAGATACATTTGATATTCGATGGATAGATGTACATGTTGATTTAGTTTATCTAATAAACTAAACTGAAATCATCTTTAAACTTCAAATAAATCAGGTTTATTAAACACGATTAAACATTTTCTTATACTGTTATATTATTTCTATAATATTCTCATAACGCTGTTTTTAATGCATCAGTGAATTCATCAAATCTAATCTCTGGTATTTCATGTCACATATTATTGCTATACTGTTCTTCCTATATGTGCCATACTGTCCTGTGTGTGTGTGTGTTAGTGTGTGTGTGTGTGTGTTAGTGTGTGTGTTAGTGTGTGTGTGTGTGTGTGTTAGTGTGTGTGTGTGTTACTGTGTGTGTGTGTGTTACTGTGTGTGTGTGTGTGTGTGTGTGTTACTGTGTGTTAGTGTGTGTTGTCCTGTGAAATGTCTGTCATGTTTGATTCAGAAGCTTCCAGCAGCAACAAAGCAGCCAATCAGAGTGTGACAGACGAGTGAGAGTCCGACCATCTGTAGGTGGACTGATGCCGACACACACACACACACACACACACACACACACACACACACACTGTGAAGCGCTGCAACGATTCCTCGATCAGTTTCACTATGAAATCAATCAGCAGATCTTCTGATAATCGATCTTCAATGTGAATATTTTCTGTTTCTTTCGTCCTCTGAGACTCAACAGAACGTCTTTGAGAGAAACAAGTCTTAAAAATCTACATTTGAGTAAATATTTTGCAGCCAAATCAAATAATTGACAGGATATTGCTCCTTTATTTCTTTATAAAACATGTAATACTTGTTTCTTTACAGGGTCTGTATGAAAGTAATAAAGTAGTTCATGAATATGATATTTAGAGAGTTTATTATCATTCCTCCTGTGCATTCATACATAAAGAGGCTCCTCTCCCTTCTGGGCACCACTATAAACAAAGCTTAAAGCGCCAAATGACACTGAAAATACAATTATACATAATAACACAAAACTCATCCATCAGACGAAGTGTTGGCACCACATCTGCTCCAAAGTCCTCTGCGTCTGTAAATACGTGTGAACCGTCTCTTAGTTATAATTATTATTACTTTATTATTTTACATCACCGCTGAGGTAAAAGCTTTATAATCACCGAGTGGGGAATTAAAAAATGAGCACAAAGCTGCAGCGAGGGAGAGCTGCTGCTGTCTATTTGTGGCAGAGAGGTGTTGTCTTTACTTCCACCGCAGTCACCTCCAGCTGGAGGTGAAAATTGCACCCTGGGGGGGGGGGGGGTACCCTCTCTTTGTCTATGTCTTTGTCTCTGGATCGTTCCCCAAAAATCCACAACTGTACACCCCCCACACACACACACACACACACACACACACACACACACACACACACACACACACACACACACACACACACACACACACACACACACACACACACACACACACACACACACACACACACACACACACACACACGAGTGATATGAACAACAGTAAAATGTTTCAGTATTTATCTATTTATTTATGATTTAGTTATTTATGATGAGAACCTATGTTTTAACCCTCTGAACCTCTGAACCCACCGGCGGGATGGAAAAGCATGTTTTCTTTAAACAATCGCAAAAACAACGCCGTTTATCACAGCAAGAAGCTGTATAAAAACATATTAATCGTCAGATTTTTATCTTTACGACGGTCCTTGAACACATCATGTGTAACGAACACTTTCATCACAAAAAGCAGCCGAAACGAAGCTTAAAATCTTGATATTTCAACATGTGGAAGAGGAGCGAAGAGGAGAGAGGAGGAGAGGAGAGGAGAGAGGAGAGAGGAGGAGAGGAGAGGAGAGAGAAGAGAGGAGGAGAGAGAAGAGAGGGGAGGAGAGAGAAGAGAGGAGGAGAGGAGAGGAGAGAGGAGGAGAGGAGAGGAGAGAGAAGAGAGGAGCGAAGAGGAGAGAGAAGAGAGGAGCGAAGAGGAGAGAGGAGGAGAGGAGAGAGAAGAGAGGAGCGAAGAGGAGAGAGGAGAGAGGAGAGAGGAGAGGAGAGAGAAGAGAGGAGGAGAGGAGAGAGAAGAGAGGAGCGAAGAGGAGAGAGAAGAGAGGAGCGAAGAGGAGAGAGAAGAGAGGAGCGAAGAGGAGAGAGAGGAGGAGAGGAGAGAGAAGAGAGGAGCGAAGAGGAGAGAGAAGAGAGGAGGAGAGGAGAGAGAAGAGAGGAGGAGAGGAGAGGAGAGAGAAGAGAGGAGCGATGAGGAGAGAGAAGAGAGGAGCGAAGAGGAGAGAGAAGAGAGGAGAGGAGAGGAGAGAGAAGAGAGGAGGAGAGGAGAGAGAAGAGAGGAGGAGAGGAGAGGAGAGAGAAGAGAGGAGCGAAGAGGAGAGAGAAGAGAGGAGCGAAGAGGAGAGAGAAGAGAGGAGAGGAGAGAAAAGAGAGGAGAGGAGAGAGAAGAGAGGAGGAGAGGAGAGAGAAGAGAGGAGAGGAGAGAGAAGAGAGGAGAGGAGAGAGAAGAGAGGTTTGGTTTTTAAATTCCTTTTATTGATCACAGATCACGTCATCAATTCAAATAAATACATAAAAACTCCTCCACCCACAGAAACACACCAACATCTACACACATGAACAATCAGCCTTTTACTTCAGTCATCGGTCCAAACAGAACCTCAACCCGAACTAAACACCAACAACAGTCCAACTGAGACTCAGAGAACCTCCAGAGAGACAAACACTGTGAGGTACATGATCAGTTATCTTTTAATCTTTTTAACAATTTTTATTTTCTGTGTTTTTTTAAGAGCAGTGATATATTTTTTAAGGCGGAAACGCTTCTTCTCATCCAGAACGTCAACGCCGACCCCTTTCATATGAAAGTTGACTGATCTTATGAATTTCGGGATGTCATAGAAGTGATCGCTTACTTTTACACATTTCTTTTTAAATGTTTTATCAAGAAAAGTGTCAATTTTTTCCAGTGTGTACAGATCTATATCTTTGCTGGGGGTTCCACTCACAGACTCCATCTCTGACTCATCTTCATCCTCCATGTCCTCTCCACCTGACAGCTGACTGTTAGACACACTGGGTCCAGCACTGGTGGAGGCTGCTTCCTCCACGGTGTCTGCTGGCTGGGGTTGTCCAGTCTGAGAGCTGCTGTTCTCTGGAACATCAGCCTGTTGCTCCTCCGCTTGGCTCTGCTCTTCCTCCTCTTTGTCTTCACCACCAGCCGCTGCACCTGCAGTACCACAATCCGCCACCACAGCCGCGGGCCCGGCCCCAGGTCCGTCCTCCGTCGGTTCAGCCACCGGTTCGTCAGCCATCGGTTCGACCACCGGTCCGTCTGCTTTCGGTTCGACCAGCGGTTCGACCACCGGTCCGAACATCGGTCCGTCTGCTGTCGGTTCGACCACCGGTTCGACCACCACTCCGTCATTCATCGGTTCAGCCACAGGTTCTTCATCCGCGGGCTTAGCTCCCGCTCCGGTGTCTGTGTCAGCAGAGCCGGCCTGCTTTCTGTGCGGACAGGTAAACCGTTTGTGTCCCACACCTCCACACTCGAAACACTTGAGCTGTCCTGAGCTGGCGTACACCATATAGGATCCGTCTCCGTGCTTTACTCTGAAGGACACCTCCAGTGTTTGAGTCGGTGAGTCCAGAAACATGAACAGTTGCCGCCTCAGAGACTGAACGTGTCTCAGTTTAGGGTCTTTACATCCCAGACTTACTGTTTTCAGTCCGCTAGCAAACTTCCCGAACCTCCGGAGCTCTTTCTCCAGCAGCTCGTTCTGGATAAACGGCGGAACACCGGACACGGTGATCCGCGTGGAGGGAGCTGACAGCGGGGAGACCGGCACAAAAGTGTCCCTGATTAACACGCCGCTCTCGATCAGCTGGTAGACTAGAGGCTCCTGTTTCAGGAACACCACCACTGCTTTGTTCATTCTGGAGGCAAAGCTCAGCTTATCGTGTCCCACCTGCTCACCGACAGACAGCAACACCTCCTCCACCGTCACGCTGTTATCCGGGGGGACGATCCTCACTCCCTGCCGCAGAGACGGAGGTGGCGTCTCGGAGGACGCCATTCCTCCAGAACGCACCTCGACAAGGCCCCGATCGCTCAACACTCAAACCAGTAAAAACGTTCAAGAGACTCACTTGATCATCCGCCTCAACAGAGGAAGAAACACGGTTAAAGATCCGAAGATCAGAAACCATTCAAAACTAGCGCCACTCGCTCTTCACCGTCACACGTCCACCACTCACACTCACACGCAACCGGAAACGGAAACGGAGGGGAGAGGAGAGGAGAGAAGAGAGAAGAGAGGAGAGGAGAGGAGAGAGAAGAGAGGAGAGGAGAGAGAAGAGAGGAGGAGAGGAGAGAGAAGAGAGGAGAGGAGAGGAGAGAGAAGAGAGGAGCGAAGAGGAGAGAGAAGAGAGGAGAGGAGAGGAGAGAAGAGAGAAGAGAGGAGAGGAGAGAGAAGAGAGGAGGAGAGGAGAGAGAAGAGAGGAGAGGAGAGAGAAGAGAGGAGAGGAGAGGAGAGAGAAGAGAGGAGCGAAGAGGAGAGAGAAGAGAGGAGGAGAGGAGAGGAGAGAGAAGAGAGGAGCGAAGAGGAGAGAGAAGAGAGGAGCGAAGAGGAGAGAGAAGAGAGGAGAGGAGAGAGAAGAGAGGAGCGAAGAGGAGAGAGAAGAGAGGAGGAGAGGAGAGAGAAGAGAGGAGAGGAGAGAGAAGAGAGGAGGAGAGGAGAGAGAAGAGAGGAGGAGAGAGGAGAGAGAAGAGAGGAGAGAGGAGGAGAGAGGAGGAGAGAGGAGAGGAGAGAGAAGAGAGGAGAGGAGAGGAGAGAGAAGAGAGGAGAGAGGAGGAGAGAGGAGAGGAGAGAAGGAGAGGAGAGAGAAGAGAGGAGGAGAGGAGAGAGAAGAGAGGAGGAGAGGAGAGGAGAGAGAAGAGAGGAGCGAAGAGGAGAGAGAAGAGAGGAGCGAAGAGGAGAGAGAAGAGAGGAGAGGAGAGAGAAGAGAGGAGCGAAGAGGAGAGAGAAGAGAGGAGGAGAGGAGAGAGAAGAGAGGAGAGGAGAGAGAAGAGAGGAGGAGAGGAGAGAGAAGAGAGAGGAGAGAGAAGAGAGGAGAGAGGAGGAGAGAGGAGGAGAGAGAAGAGAGGAGAGGAGAGGAGAGAGAAGAGAGGAGAGAGGAGGAGAGAGGAGAGGAGAGAGAAGAGAGGAGAGAGGAGAGAGGAGAGAAGAGAGGAGGAGAGGAGAGGAGAGGAGAAGGAGAGGAGGGGAGAGGAGGAGAGAAGAGAGGAGAAGGAGAGAGGAGAGGAGAGGAGAGAGAAGGAGAGGAGAGCAGAGAGGAGAAGGAGAGGAGAAGAGGAGAGGAGAGGAGGAGAGGAGAGGAGAGGAGGAGATGAGAGGAGAGGAGGAGATGAGAGGCTGAAACACGTGAATAGTTGAACATATAAACACGTGGAGCCTCCATGTTTTTGGTAACACTTGTGGATGTTTGGTGTAAAGACTCCATTGTTTGTTTGTTTGTTTGTTTCCTCCTGCAGGAGGAGTGTGCGTCTCCTTCTCTCTGCCAGAGGGAGACACACACTCCTCCTGCAGCTTTAAATACGATCCAACACAGGAAATAGAAGAAGAAACAAACGAGCCTTTAGTATTTGTTTCGTAGACTCAGGTTTTTATAAATACTTAACATTGTACAAATACACGGTACCGTTAGTCTCTGTAACATAAAACCAGGATGACATCACGTGGAACCTCTGGAGGCCGACCTCTGAATATAAAAACTAAAGACAAGAGACTGAACCAGGACCAGGACCAGGACCTCTGCAGGGTCACAGGTCCAGAGGAACTCAAAGGGACTTTTCAGTGACTCTGATGCTGTTTTGTGTCGTTAAACGAGACAAATTCTGCATTTTAAAAAGGTAAAAATATTGATAAATTATATAAAACACGTTCCAGCTTTTCCTCAGGATGCTTTCTGCAATATTTAAATTCACAAGAGAAATATCATCACAACACAATTATGAAAGAAGTGACGTAACTCTCTACTCAGCCTGAAGCGAGCACATAGTATATATAATAATAATAACATTTTAAAGAGTTATGACTAACGTACTTTAAACTCCAGACTTTAGCTTCTGTCTTTAAAACTATATTTCAGATTTAATTTGACAGAATTTAATGATATTAATCTAAATGATGATGTCTTGAGAGTAAAGACCAGATTTCTCATTAATTAAGAGAAAAAGTCTCTTATTTATTAAGAGACATTCTGCAAAAAACTAAAATACATAAACTAGTTTCTTTCTTTGTCAGAATAAACGTAGAGCCTCGTGTCACTTCTTCTATTAAAACAGAGAAAACAAACCCTCGGAGACGTATTTGAACATCTCTGCTCCTTTTGCACAATCACAGTCAAAGAAACAACGTCAGCAGGAACCAAACTCCCCCGCCAAAATAAATGCGTTGAAACAGCCGAGCTGGTGTGCTTGAGTTCAGCTTGGTTCAGTCTTCTCATCGGGAGGTTTTTAATCCACCGAAACATCTTCAGCTGGCTTTAAAAAGACGAAGAAGCAGTTTAAATAGTTGAGATGTACCGGACGATGAGGATCCTCGAGGATATCAAGCTTCAATGTTCAATATGTTTGTACCATTCGTTTGTTTTCACAGCCTCACTTGGTCTGTAGGAACACGACCAGCGTTCAACGGATCAAAGCCTCCAGGTGAGCGAACACGACTCCAGACCTGAAGCCCGTTGGGGGGGGGGGGGGTGTGTGTGTGTGTGTGTGTGTGTGTGTGTGTGTGTGTGTGTGTGTGTGTGTGTGCGTCCTCTACGCCAGCTGACACCAGGGCGTGTGGTCCTGGTCACACTGCAGCTTGGTGTTGATGACGGTGCACGGAGCCCCGCTGATGGTCACTTCCTGTCTGGACTCCACCTGGTAACGGAGGTTAGTCAGACCCCCCTCCTGGTCCACCTTAAACTGCTCCTGCAGGGAGGAGGGAGGGGAGGAGGGAGGGAAGGAGGGAAGGAGGGAAGGTGACAATGGAGGGTGTGTTGTGTTTAACAAGAGGAGCTTTCCATTGATTATTTATTGGTTGTTTCGTTGCTTTGTCAGAGCTAAAGGAACTGAGTCTGAGTCCTGAGTCTGAAGCTGCTAATTCCAACAAGACTTGTGTGTCAGTGAACGCAACACGAAGACCTCCTCTCCGGAGGACGTTCAGTGCAGACGGACGGCGTCTTAGCTGTGATTATGTATAATAAATAAAGAGAGTCCTCTCTGCAGGCTGCAGGAAGTGACCCGATTTATTGTGATTGTGATCGTTTTATTTATAAGTATAGAAACCAAAAAAAGTTCCACTTGAGTGGTTCCTCAGTTTGCGTGTTCTGTCTCCCTTAAGGTTAGCTTAGCTTAGCTTAGCTTAGCTTAGCGACCTCACAGTGACCTCACACTCCGGGTCTTTCCTGTAATAACTAGCGGAGCAGACAGAAGCTACTGGTGGCTGCTTAGCTTAGCTTAGCTTAGCTTAGCTTAGCACCTGCAGACACACATCACACGTCTGTCTCTGGTTCACGAAACCTTTTCAAAGCATTTTGAATAACAATGTGAGCATTAAACCAGAATGAGCAGATGTGAGGTTTTCACCTGACGAGGATCCTTTACTTCACTCGCTTTCTCTTTAAAGAAGGAACTCTGGCGTAAGAGCGCCGTAGCATCGACCACAGCTGTTGTATATTAATTAGATGATTATAAAAGATATCGTCTGGGACTCAGAGTGACCTTCTGATTGGTTCCCTCTAACAGGTGAACTCTTGTACCTGTTTCTGGGCGGCGACCCTCTTCTGGTCTCTCTTCCTCCAGGCCGAGTCGTGGATGTGGAGGAAGGTTTTATATCCTGTCGTGATTCCACTCGGTCTGAAGAGCTGCAAAGAAAAACCACAGAAAGAATGTAAGACGTGGTCTAACGTGGTCTGACATGGTCTGACATGGTCTAACGTGGTCCAACATGGTCCGACGTGGTCCGACATGGTCTAATGTGGTCTGACATGGTCTGACATGGTCTAATGTGGTCTGACATGGTCCGACATGGTCTAACGTGGTCTGACATGGTCCAACATGGTCCGACATGGTCTGACATGGTCTAACATGTACCTGTAACTCAGCTTTCCTCAGTCTTCTGTAGAACTCGTCGTCCTCTCGGCCCCAGCCCCAGAACCGGTTCGACATCCCGTTACACTGAAAAACAAAAACATGAAGCGTTTTATTTCTCTGCTTCAGAGAAAATAAAGTTAAGATGTGACGAAGAAGACTTGAACTGTGAGGTTTCTGCTGAGTAGAGTCCAAACTAAACGGGTGAAACAGCTCCACCTGGTGGACAGTTTGAATCATTACATCAACGTGATGTGAAACGACTTCAACCACAAAGCGGCATCTTTAAGATAAACGTCACTAAAGACTAAAGAGATGCTTTGTGTTTCTGTGATTGATTATGGAACATTATTATGAACAAGAACCGGAGCTCAAAGAACCACTCTGTCTGTTGTGTCCAGTGAAATATGAAGACACAGCGCAGACAGCAGGAGGGTGAAGAGGGTTACAAGTAGGGCTGCACCTAACGATTATTTTAATAATCGATTAATCTGTCGATAATTTTTTCGATGAATCGATGAATCGGATAAAAAAACAAAAAAGCATTAATTTCCCAAATCATCAAAACTCATCAAACCCGACAATCAGGAATGAACAGCCTCACGTGACTGAATGAAATTATGATGAATGATGTAAAAAGTGTTTTGTCTCTCAGTTCTCTCTCTCTATATCTATATATATAGATATATATATAGATATAGATATATATCTATATATATATATAAAGGGTTAAGTCTCTCCAGCTTGCTCTGATTTTAATTGTTTCATAATAAAGTTATTGAGGGAAATATCAGATCATGAAAACACAAATCTTTCTAATAAATGAAGAAAGTTGTTTGTGGTCCTTTTGTTGTTCAGACTACAATGAACAATATTTAAACCAGATGTTGAATCAGAAAACTAATCAAATATAAACTAGAGTTTATTCTGTGATCTGTCTTCACTGTTTACATGTTGAAAACAATCTCATCAGTCCGATCGGCTGCAGCGTCCAATCACATCACAGATGAACAATGAGGGGGCGTGTCGGCCGTTAAAACACTTCCTGGAAGTCTGTTCTCGTGGGTCCTCGCTCCTCAGAGCTACATTAGAGCTTAGGGACGGCCGTCAATATGGCGGCGCAGAACACCGGCGCAGAACACCGGGAGCGAGTAAATTCGAGGAGCGAGTAAATGACAATTAAGAGACTTGAGAAGTACTGGTACCAGTACTTCTCAAGTCTCTTAGTTGTCATTTCCTCGATTCCGGTTGAACCGGCTAACCGGAAGTTAAAGGTTCAAGCGAGGATCACTTCCGGTTGAAACCAGAAATTGGAAATGACAAATACGTGACCCGTGATCATGAAAACACAAATCTTTCTAATAAATGAAGAAAGTTGTTTGTGGTCCTTTTGTTGTTCAGACTACAATGAACAATATTTAAACCAGATGTTGAATCAGAAAACTAATCAAATATAAACTAGAGTTTATTCTGTGATCTGTCTTCACTGTTTACATGTTGAAAACAATCTCATCAGTCCGATCGGCTGCAGCGTCCAATCACATCACAGATGAACAATGAGGGGGCGTGTCGGCCGTTAAAACACTTCCTGGAAGTCTGTTCTCGTGGGTCCTCGCTCCTCAGAGCTACATTAGAGCTTAGGGACGGCCGTCAATATGGCGGCGCAGAACACCGGCGCAGAACACCGGGAGCGAGTAAATTCGAGGAGCGAGTAAATGACAATTAAGAGACTTGAGAAGTACTGGTACCAGTACTTCTCAAGTCTCTTAGTTGTCATTTCCTCGATTCCGGTTGAACCGGCTAACCGGAAGTTAAAGGTTCAAGCGAGGATCACTTCCGGTTGAAACCAGAAATTGGAAATGACAAATACGTGACCCGTTGAGAGGAGAACTTTGAGGAGAAACTTCAGGCCAAAGAGCTGATATCAGATCAGCCTGACTTCACAATCAGACAGCAGACTAGCGGGAAAGGGAAGCAGCACATGAAGCTTCTCTACTAGCTGTACACCAGACAGGTTTGGCTAGCTGGATGACGTCATGCTAATAACTTATTTAGCTTTTTAAAACAACGGGGACAGATCCAGCATGGACAGTTAGGGAGTGAGGGACATGAAGCACCTATCTGAGAAATGGATATATAGTTATAAATATATTATTATATGAGCTACATTATTATATTATACTGAATATTATTATATGATATATATATATATATATATATATATATATTATACTGAATCCTGTGAGGGTGACATTAATAAGATGTCCTGACGTATTTATCAAAGTGTTATTTACTGCTTTTTTCATGTTGGAATAAAGGTTAAATATTTAACTGCAAAGTAGTAATACGTGTTTGATACCTTAATTTGTTTGCATTAAATCATTCTGGGATGTTTGCTGACATTGATTGGATGTGTCACAGCCCTACCTAGAACATGTTCCACCAGCTCCACTGGTGTGAAATGCTCCCACACCTTGGATGACTGAGGTCGTACTGATTTCTCTGCCTCCGCCATGTGTTTCAGAACATCGTTACGGGTCTCCGGTGGTCTTTCCTCGACCTCCGCTCTGCGCTCAACTCAACTTTATTTTTTTTATACTCAAACATCTCCGCGACTTATTGAGTGGTTGTTGCAGCCCTAGTTACAAGTTAAACACAGTGCTGTGAGTCCCTCTGACCTCCGACCCCTCACATTGTTTAAAGAAACCACAGAAGAAGCCGCTCCGTACCGCGTGGTAGTGCTGCTTGGTGAGCAGCAGGATCCCCCCAACGTAGGTCTTGTAGTGGTACAGCGGGTGCAGCTCGGGCGAGGCCACGTGGAACGGACCCTCCACGGGGAACCCGTAGTCCAGCGCCTCGTTCAGGGGCAGCAGGTCCACGTCGTGCATCGCCAGGTAGTCCGTGTCGTTACCGCTCTCCAGGTAGCCCACGTTGATCAGGGACGCCCGGTTAAACCTGAACCCAGAGTCACAGTCTCAGTTAAGAGAGAGAGAGACAGAGAGACAGAGAGACAGACAGAGAGAGAGACGGAGAGACAGACAGAGAGAGAGAGAGAGAGACAGACAGAGAGACAGAGAGAGACAGAGAGACAGAGAGACAGACAGAGAGACAGAGAGAGAGAGAGAGAGAGAGATGATCTTGTCTGACCTTCTTTTTCTTCCTCCCCTACTCTTCTTCTTCTTCTTCTTCCTCTTCCTCCTCTCCCCCCCCCCTCCTCACCTGTAGTGATCCACCTGGTTGATGACGATGATCTTGTGTCTGATCTTCTTCTTCTTCCTCCTCCTCCCCCTACTCTTCCCCCTCCTCTTCCCCCTCCTCTTCCTCCACCTCCTCCACCTCTCCCCCCCCCCCCCCCCCCTCCTCACCTGTAGTGATCCACCTGGTTGATGACGATGATCTTGTGTCTGATCTTCTTCTTGTTGAGGAACGTGTGCATAAAGGGAACAAACACCATCAGCTCGTCGAATCGTTCCCTGAAGGGGACGATGAGGGCCAGTCTGTGAGGACCCCAGGACGGGTCGTCTGCTAAAGACGCCTGACCGGCGGCGGGGGGGCAGGGCGGCTGCTGCTGTTGTTGTTGTTGTTGGGGGGGGCGTCGGTCTCCGTGCATGGGGGTGGACATCTGACCGGAACAGCCGAGCTGAAGCCACAGCAGAGAGACGAGCAGCAGCACCATGCACAGACCGAACAGCTTGTAGATCGTACATCTACCAGAGAGGAACCTGGAGACACACAGGAGGGAGGCGGAGCTTCAGTCAGCTGCTGAAACACTACAGGAAGTAGAGTAAGTAAATACAGGAAACAACTAAAACACTGACCAGGTCTGGATTTCAAAATAAGACGTTAGATTATATATATTTATATCTTCTGTAATAAAGAGTACTACATCTCAGAGGTACATATACTTGTTACTGTACTACATCTCAGAGGTACATATACTTGTTACTCTACTACATCTCAGAGGTACATATACTTGTTACTGTACTACATCTCAGAGGTACATATACTTGTTACTGTACTACATCTCAGAGGTACATATACTTGTTACTGTACCACATCTCAGAGGTACATATACTTGTTACTGTACTACATCTCAGAGGTACATATACTTGTTACTGTACTACATCTCAGAGGTACATATACTTGTTACTCTACTACATCTCAGAGGTACATATACTTGTTACTCTACTATATCTCAGAGGTACATATACTTGTTACTGTACTACATCTCAGAGGTACATATACTTGTTACTGTACTATATCTCAGAGGTACATATACTTGTTACTCTACTATATCTCAGAGGTACATATACTTGTTACTGTACTACATCTCAGAAGTACATATACTTGTTACTCTACTATATCTCAGAGGTACATATACTTGTTACTGTACTACATCTCAGAGGTACATATACTTGTTACTGTACTACATCTCAGAGGTACATATACTTGTTACTGTACTATATCTCAGAGGTACATATACTTGTTACTGTACTACATCTCAGAGGTACATATACTTGTTACTGTACTATATCTCAGAGGTACATATACTTGTTACTGTACTACACCTCAGAGGTACATATACTTGTTACTGTACTACATCTCAGAGGTACATATACTTGTTACTGTACTACACCTCAGAGGTACATATACTTGTTACTGGTTTACTGGTGTAACAGTATGTACTCATATAGAGTCATCAGTATTAAACAGTATCTTTAAGTACAAATAGTGATACTAAAGTATCGAAATATTCTTGAAGTAAAAGTCCTGCATTCAAACACTTATTCAAGTAAAAGTATAAAAACTTTGGCATCAAAAGTATTCATAATGTCCCACTTCATAATTATATATTCATAAATTAAGTACATTTTTCTGATTCATAATTCTACTTTTAGTGAAGTATATTCACAGTGTGTGTGTTTTCTTTTTAAATATTTTAGATATGAGATAATACTTCTTCCACCTCTGGGGCTATTACTGTGAATTAACAAGAATACAGTGAACATGATGTACTTCTAAGGTTGAATAAAATACAAATACATGAAATAATAAATAACTAAACATCCATCTTACCTTCTCTCCTCTTTGAAGAAGAGGACGGGTTTTCTTCTCGATGAGTACATCATCTTTAAAACATCACTTCAGTCCAGTTTGATTACAGAAAACAACAGAGACTCAAACTTCTCAAAAACAGAAGTGTGTCTCAGATTATTCTTTCATCCTCTTCTTCTTCTTCTCTTGTGTGACTGACACGAAGCTAACTCCACACAAACCCTCCCGGCACTCTTCTTCTACGGCCTGTCAACATTTGCTTCATTAAGAGTCACATTTATTCAGTAATAATCCATATTTTGTAACCGGTTGGTCCTGTTAGCATAACATAGCTAACAGTTAGCTGCTAACATAGCTAACAGTAAAACTGTACACGTAGCATGTAGCATGTAGCATGTAGCGGTGCACACACCGCGACGCTCCGGGTTCAACTTCCGGTTTATCTGTTACCGAGTGTCCGTTAACGTTTGAATTCAGCGGGGAAATGTTCAAGTAACACAATAACAAAATGACCGACCGGAGGAATATTTAACGGTAATTTCACGATTGAAAAAATCTGCGATTGGATTGTTGTCCGACCTGTTTAGGAGTCCGAATGGAAACAGTGCCGGCTGCTACTCAACAAAGGTTCCGTCTTCTCGCTTAATCTCCGTTTCTACTTCCGACAACCCAATAAAACATGGCTTCAGTTTCTTCTTCTTAAAAACAGTATTATGCTTTCCAATAACATAGAGAGAACTGTTAAGACCAGCTTGACTATTCCTTAGTCTTGTTATAATCCTCTTTCTTCCACTAGATCCTCCCAACAAATGGTTTATTTAAAATATATAGATTTCCTTTTAGTCCTTTATTCCATTTGTTCTGCCACATCTTTTTTATTTGTCCCTTAATCACCACTTCTGACTTACTCATATTTACAAGCTCATTAAAGGAACATTACACCAGTAAACTGTGTAAAGAACTCAGATGTTTTACTCCGAGTACTTTTACTCAAGTACTGTACTTCAGTAGAATTTTGAGGTACTTGTAATTTACTTAGTATTTCTACTTTATTCTACTTTCCACGATATCACAGAGGAATATATTGTACTTTTTCCTGCACTACATTTATTGGATAACTTACTTTACATATTCAGATGATTAAAACTAAATATAATCAACCAATAAATGAAGTATTACTCTATGAAACTAGCAGCAGTTAAAGTGAATAAAACGAGCTCCATCTTTACCTGCTGCAACATTAAAGTGATGAACACATTATATCAATAATTATAATATATATATTCTTCTGAATAATGAGTACTTTCATTTTTGGTACTCTAAGTATATTTTGATGCTAATACTTGTGTACTTTTACCTGGTAAAATGTTGACTGCGTGATGTATTTCTACGCTGTGGTAATAATACCTTTACTTTAGTAAAAGATCAGAGTACTCAGAGTAAACTACTGTCTCCAGAGTGAATCATTTGAAAAGCAACAGTTTTATTTGAGGAAACAGTCAATTATTTTAGTTTAAACTTTATTACAATATTTTGCAGTCTCATTTCTTTGCTTTGTATATTTTATACTTATAATACAACGTACAGCCAATAAAAACCTCCTTAAGTGACTTTTACAAACTGTTTCAGTGGAAAATATTACAAGAATAAAAGAAAACATCAGTCCTTCAAACCAAATGTGACAAACTTTATTCTGAGTGCAATGAGACGGATCTCACGAGGACAGAGTCTCCAAAACATAAAATATATAATCAAAGCTCCTCCAGCCTAAAAACAACAGATTCAAATTCTAACCCAAAACATTTCTCAAACATTCCAGCAACATAAAACCACCAGAGAAGAAGAAATAAAAAGGAACCACAAGTTTAGAGGTGAAGAAGGAACCAACGGACTGAGGAGGATTCATCAGACGCTGAGGAACGTTTTCTAATGTTATGTTCAGTGAACTTCAGGAGGATTCGAAACCTTTTCACGGCTCATGTCTCACGTTGAAGATGAATATTCAGATTCAGGTCTTCATGATTTTGGGGGTTTAGATCTAAACTTCGAGAGTTTTGTACCTGAATGAGAATAATCTGGAGGTACGAGAGCATCTCAACCACGTCTAAAGAACCGCGGTTTGTTTTGTTTTTCTTAAAGAGACAGTGGCCTTTAAAACGATCCAACACCACAAGATTGTAAATATTCCCTCCGATGAACATGAAGGTACATTCAGTTTGGACACACGGTGAAAAACAAACAGAAGTCTCGTTTTGTTGGATTTCACTGAAATAAAAAGAGGAATCGACACAAACTTCATCTAAACGCTGAGATCAAAAGTAGTGTAATGTTTGAGGTACTTCTCAGTGTACTACTACAGTACAAACACACAGGAGTAATGTACTGCTGTGGATGCATTTTAGACAACTAAAAGAACTATATAGACTATATTTAGAATACCTTCACCTCTTGACTCTGCTGTCAGACAGACTTGTTCTCTCTGATCTCTTTAAACACACCAGACTACATTCATCAAACACTGATTCTACCTCAGAACACAGGAGCTACTGCTCTACTGCTGCCTCCATCTGTTACTGTGTTTGTGTTGTTGGGAGACTTTAGTGAATCAGAACGAACGCTTTAAAACACCAAACTCACTCAAACACAGTAACAGATGGAGGCAGCAGTAGAGCAGCAGCTCCTGAGTGCTTGGAGCTAAAATCACTGTTTTATGAATGGAGTCTGGTGTGTTTGAAGAGAGCGTAGATAACAGAAGGTCTGTCTGACAGCAGAGTAAAGAGGTGAAAGTATTCTACATAAAGCGTTCATTTAAACGGATACAGATTCTTTTAGGAGTCTGAAATACGTCCACAGCAGAGTATCACTACATGTACGGTAGTGATACTCTGACTGGAGAAGAACCTCTAGACATCACTGCTGTCTCCTTAAAGTCTGAAACTGAAGATGTTTAGTTGTTGAGTGCAGCTTGTTGACCATCGTTGGTGTTGAAGCGAGAGACAACAACAACAACGGAGGAAAAACCTCTTCTCAACATCAACAGCGCCGCAACGTCCTCGATGTCAATATTTGACTTTTGTTTGCAGAATCTCCACATTAAAGAAAACGTTTCACAAACTTAGTTTACACATGAATCCAGATTATAATTCCTGCATTTTTGTTTAACGTCATCCAAAACACGCTGAACGACATCTCTAGTGGCCAGTAACACATGACCTCATCATGACCTCATCATGACCTCATCATGACCTCATCATGACCTCATCACAGTGAGGGAGGAGACGGAGGAAGACAAAGTCATTTAAAATAAAAGTAAACCACAGAAACACACGACTATCGGCCTGGTGGACGCGGACAGAAAGCAGAATGAAAAGCTCTCTGTGTAATAAATACAGTTGTCACATTTCCCCCCCGACGGTCTGCTGCAGAGGTGACGAGCTCGTTACAAACAAAGAGAACAGCAACAGTAAAACAAAGATGGCGTTTTCAGCTGCTTCTCTCTCCGCCTCCTCTGCAGTTTATCCTCCGACACACACACACACACACACACACACACACACACACACACACACACACACACACACACACACACACACACACACACACACACACACACACACACACACACACACACACACACACACACACACACACTCTCTCTCTCTTTTTTTTTTTTCTCTCTCTCACACACACACACACACACACACACACACTCTACACCAGCTTCTTGGCCTCGAAGAAGCTCTTGAGGTGTCTCATCTGCCAGATGCCGATGGCCACCAGGATGAGGGTCTGGACGATGGACCACCAGAGGACCCGCTGGTTGGTGCTCTCGCTGGTCAGACGGAAACGCTCCTCGCGGTACTGAGAGAGGACAGACAGACAGACACGTCACATGACCGCCAGCACGGACGAATGAAACCAAACGTATACTTTTTTCACAAAACATTCACAAATCAGTTTTCTGAACCAACTCAGTGTGTCGACAAAATATTCTAAATCCAAATATATTTGAGGAATAAAAAGCCTGTTGTGACCCGTTGCATTGTGGGAAAGTGTTTGTTCCGTGTTCCTACAGTTTTAATACCCACGTGTTTGAAATGTTCATGACTTTTTATAACGATAATTAGTTTTAGAGGACAAAATGTCCCCTCAGTCTCCAGCGGGAGGACGGTGTCTGTTCAGAATAAACAAAGAGAAACCACATGAATGTGTGTGAACTCTGTTTAAAACCCAGAGACACTGACCCTCTGGTAGTTCTGCTCCTTCTGGATCTGGTCCACCTGCTCCACCAGCTGTCTCACTCTCAGCTGCAGCTCCGTCAGCTTGTCTTTGGCAGCGATCTCAGCGTAGTTGTTGGCGTGTTCTCCCACCTGGATGTCCAGGTGAACCCTCTGAGACACAAGAAGAAGAAGAACTGTGTCAGCAGTGAGAGATGCAAGTGTTTCTAGTCTCTGATCATGTTTCATTGTAAACAACCAATCAGTGTTTAAACCAACAGGAGGAGAGCTAGTAACGTTAGCAGCACCGCTAACGGCTAACCAACGGAGGTTCACTTCAGGTACATTATGATGCCTTCAGGCTCTGCTCAGTTACATTATGATGCCTTCAGGCTCTGCTCAGTTACATTATGATGCCTTCAGGCTCTGCTCAGTGAATATGAGTACTGGCTGAAGGTACATTATAACGTTATCATGATGTGTTCACATGTCATCTGTAAAATGTAGTTTTGGTGATGAACTAGAATAAATCCAGTAGTTTGAAGATGTTTTCACATGAATATAAAATAGTTATTAGAGATGAATTATGATGTTTAACTTCTAACACGAGCTCTAAGAACATTATTATACTTCAGGACTCTAGAAGTTATATTCTCTCCTTTTTTCTTTTGTCCTGATCTGATCTGTGATCTGATCTGAACCGCTAACAGACAGAAGCTGCTCTCACAAACCTCCACATTAATATTATTATCATAGTCAAAGTCAACGGAAACAGTTTAACTAAACCAAACAGAAGAATAACAGCTTCAGGTCTTCTCCTCTACTGTGTTCCTGTTGGACACGTTTTAAATGTGAGGTTATGAATTCTTTATGAATGTTCAGGAGAGGAAGAGGAGGAGAACAGCGTGAGAGGAAGTGGAGGAGAACAGCGTGAGAGGAAGTAGAGGAGAACAGAGTGAGAGGAAGAGGAGGAGAACAGCGTGAGAGGAAGTAGAGGAGAACAGAGTGAGAGGAAGTAGAGGAGAACAGAGTGAGAGGAAGTGGAGGAGAACAGAGTGAGAGGAAGAGGAGGAGAACAGAGTGAGAGGAAGAGGAGGAGAACAGCGTGAGAGGAAGTAGAGGAGAACAGCGTGAGAGGAAGTAGAGGAGAACAGCGTGAGAGGAAGTGGAGGAGAACAGAGTGAGAGGAAGTGGAGGAGAACAGCGTGAGAGGAAGTGGAGGAGAACAGAGTGAGAGGAAGAGGAGGAGAACAGCGTGAGAGGAAGTAGAGGAGAACAGAGTGAGAGGAAGAGGAGGAGAACAGCGTGAGAGGAAGTGGAGGAGAACAGCGTGAGAGGAAGTAGAGGAGAACAGTGTGAGAGGAAGAGGAGGAGAACAGCGTGAGAGGAAGAGGAGGAGAACAGCGTGAGAGGAAGAGGAGGAGAACAGCGTGAGAGGAAGTGGAGGAGAACAGCGTGAGAGGAAGTAGAGGAGAACAGCGTGAGAGGAAGTGGAGGAGAACAGAGTGAGAGGAAGTGGAGGAGAACAGCGTGAGAGGAAGTGGAGGAGAACAGAGTGAGAGGAAGAGGAGGAGAACAGCGTGAGAGGAAGTAGAGGAGAACAGAGTGAGAGGAAGAGGAGGAGAACAGCGTGAGAGGAAGTGGAGGAGAACAGAGTGAGAGGAAGAGGAGGAGAACAGCGTGAGAGGAAGAGGAGGAGAACAGCGTGAGAGGAAGTGGAGGAGAACAGCGTGAGAGGAAGTAGAGGAGAACAGCGTGAGAGGAAGTGGAGGAGAACAGAGTGAGAGGAAGTGGAGGAGAACAGCGTGAGAGGAAGTAGAGGAGAACAGCGTGAGAGGAAGTGGAGGAGAACAGCGTGAGAGGAAGTGGAGGAGAACAGCGTGAGAGGAAGTGGAGGAGAACAGCGTGAGAGGAAGAGGAGGAGAACAGCGTGAGAGGAAGTAGAGGAGAACAGCGTGAGAGGAAGTGGAGGAGAACAGAGTGAGAGGAAGTGGAGGAGAACAGAGTGAGAGGAAGAGGAGAACAGCGTGAGAGGAAGTGGAGGAGAACAGAGTGAGAGGAAGAGGAGGAGAACAGCGTGAGAGGAAGAGGAGGAGAACAGCGTGAGAGGAAGTGGAGGAGAACAGCGTGAGAGGAAGTAGAGGAGAACAGAGTGAGAGGAAGAGGAGGAGAACAGCGTGAGAGGAAGAGGAGAACAGAGTGAGAGGAAGAGGAGGAGAACAGCGTGAGAGGAAGTGGAGGAGAACAGCGTGAGAGGAAGAGGAGGAGAACAGAGTGAGAGGAAGTGGAGGAGAACAGCGTGAGAGGAAGTGGAGGAGAACAGAGTGAGAGGAAGAGGAGGAGAACAGCGTGAGAGGAAGTGGAGGAGAACAGAGTGAGAGGAAGAGGAGGAGAACAGAGTGAGAGGAAGAGGAGGAGAACAGCGTGAGAGGAAGTGGAGGAGAACAGCGTGAGAGGAAGAGGAGGAGAACAGAGTGAGAGGAAGTGGAGGAGAACAGCGTGAGAGGAAGTGGAGGAGAACAGAGTGAGAGGAAGAGGAGGAGAACAGCGTGAGAGGAAGTGGAGGAGAACAGCGTGAGAGGAAGAGGAGGAGAACAGCGTGAGAGGAAGTAGAGGAGAACAGTGTGAGAGGAAGTAGAGGAGAACAGCGTGAGAGGAAGTAGAGGAGAACAGCGTGAGAGGAAGTGGAGGAGAACAGCGTGAGATGAAGTGGAGGAGAACAGCGTGAGAGGAAGTGGAGGAGAACAGAGTGAGAGGAAGTAGAGGAGAACAGCGTGAGAGGAAGTGGAGGAGAACAGCGTGAGAGGAAGAGGAGGAGAACAGCGTGAGAGGAAGTGGAGGAGAACAGCATGAGAGGAAGTAGAGGAGAACAGCGTGAGAGGAAGTGGAGGACAACAGCGTGAGGGGAAGTGGAGGAGAACAGCGTGAGAGGAAGTGGAGGAGAACAGCGTGAGAGGAAGTGGA
Source organism: Leptoclinus maculatus (assembly GCA_032191485.1). Taxonomy (NCBI): domain Eukaryota; kingdom Metazoa; phylum Chordata; class Actinopteri; order Perciformes; family Stichaeidae; genus Leptoclinus; species Leptoclinus maculatus. The sequence goes on along the minus strand of JAVDOI010000054.1, from coordinate 881,522 downwards.
GGAGAACAGCGTGAGAGGAAGTGGAGGAGAACAGTGTGAGAGGAAGTAGAGGAGAACAGTGTGAGAGGAAGTAGAGGAGAACAGTGTGAGAGGAAGTAGAGGAGAACAGCGTGAGAGGAAGTGGAGAACAGCGTGAGAGGAAGAGGAGGAGAACAGCGTGAGAGGAAGTGGAGGAGAACAGCGTGAGAGGAAGTAGAGGAGAACAGTGTGAGAGGAAGTAGAGGAGAACAGCGTGAGAGGAAGTGGAGGAGAACAGTGTGAGAGGAAGTAGAGGAGAACAGCGTGAGAGGAAGTGGAGGAGAACAGCGTGAGAGGAAGAGGAGGAGAACAGCGTGAGAGGAAGTAGAGGAGAACAGTGTGAGAGGAAGTAGAGGAGAACAGCGTGAGAGGAAGTGGAGGAGAACAGCGTGAGAGGAAGAGGAGGAGAACAGCGTGAGAGGAAGTGGAGGAGAACAGCGTGAGAGGAAGTAGAGGAGAACAGCGTGAGAGGAAGTGGAGGACAACAGCGTGAGGGGAAGTGGAGGAGAACAGCGTGAGAGGAAGTGGAGGAGAACAGCGTGAGAGGAAGTGGAGGAGAACAGCGTGAGAGGAAGTGGAGGAGAACAGTGTGAGAGGAAGTGGAGGAGAACAGAGTGAGAGGAAGAGGAGGAGAACAGTGTGAGAGGAAGTGGAGGACAACAGCGTGAGAGGAAGTGGAGGAGAACAGCGTGAGAGGAAGTGGAGGAGAACAGCGTGAGAGGAAGTGGAGGAGAACAGTGTGAGAGGAAGTGGAGGAGAACAGTGTGAGAGGAAGTGGAGGAGAACCTACCAGCATGCCTCCGGCGAACAGGGCGAACTTGGAGGAGTTGGAGTGCAGACAGATCTGATGCTCTCCAGGTGTGTGAGACGTGAAGGTGAACCTCCCCTCTGAGCCGTACTGTCGAGACAGGATCACCTGCAGGAGACACAGACAGGTAAACACTGATGGACTATGAGCTCATGATGAGGAGGATGAAGATGATGAAGATGTTTGTTCACCTTGTCATCAGGATCTTTGACTTCAACAAACATCCCCAGACCCTGAGTGGCCGGCATGTACTCTTCTCTCTGTTTATCGTACAGCTGAGTACGGTAGTTACCTGCAGGGAGGGGAGGAAGGAGGGAAGGAGGGAGGGAGGGACGGAAGGAGGTGTGTTGTGGTTAGATTTCTGTATTCTCAGGAGTACTCATGAGCCATAAATCCTCTTAATAGATATTTTCTCTGAGCACTGCTCTGCCTTTAATGCTGCATTCAAGAAATATTCTCATTTAATTAATACTTTTCTTGCATTTATATTTAACACACTTAATAGATTCTACTTCTCCACTTACAATGTGGTTTCATGTTGTAAGAGACTGATGCACTTCTTGGATTCATTATTTTTGTTTTGTTATATTCTTGTATTCTCTGCATAAATTGTGTTACATATCGTAGCATTATGGACATACTCCTGTATTTATGTTATCCTTATACATCTTCATACTTATATACAAGTACAACTGTGACGTACACGTTCATTCTCTGATTCAACAGGTCGTGTTGTATTTGCACAAACAGGTGAACTCCAGAGTACACAATGAAGTATGTTTACTCAACCACTGTACCTGTAAGGTTTGAGGTGCTTGTACTTCCTTGTTCTACTACATCTCAGGAGGTACATATTGTACTTTTTACTGTACTACATACTAATACAGCTGCTTTATTTGAGATTTAACGCCATAGTTTGTTACTAGCTACTCTGAGTGAGTGTGTGTGTGAATGTCTGTCTTTACAAAGCTATGACGTTAAATCAACACATCAGCAGTACAGATCCGTCTTGTGAGTGTGTATGTAAGTGTGTGTGTGAGTGAGTGTGTGAGTGTGTGTGTGAGAGTGAGAGAGTGTGTGTGTGTGTGTGTGTGTGTGTGTGTGTGTGTGTGTGTGTGTGTGTGTGTGTGTGTGTGTGTGTGTGTGTGTGTGTGTGTGTCTTCACAAAGCTATGACGTTAAATCAACATGTGTGTTTGTGGACACGAACGACAACTTGAGCTCAGTTAGCCGATTAGCTAACTAGCTCAAGTTGGTGAGCTAGCTCGTTAGCATTAGCATCAGGTAGACTTCCTCTCTCTGAACACTCACCGATAATCATCGTCTCGTCCGGGATCTCCTCTATGAAACACTTCTTCTCGGTCTCTCCGATGTGAAAGTACAACGAGGACACGACGCTGTAGAAAACGTTCAGCAGCAAAACCGACAACACACACGATCGCATCCTGACAGACACCATCTTCCTTCCTGCCGGGAGAGAGAGAGCAGGAATCCGACTGAGCATGCGCGGACACAGCAATGCCACGTAAACCCTCGCTCGACTCTGGCCAATCAGCGCGACGTTTAGAGGATGCTGGGTGTTGTAGTTCTTAACGATTTGCTAGTAAATTCAAGTGCTTTGAGCTTCCTGAGGGCTGTTTGTACTTAAATATAATATATTCACTTTAATATTACGACACTTGACTGTGTCTAAACGTGGTATGAATGCATTATCAATACTGCACTTTGTTTTATAGTATTTGGTCCTAGTTAATTCGTAAATGAATAAAAACGTAACGTTATATTGTTCCTAATGCTTGGCATCAATGTTCACATATATTTACGTTTTACTGATTTAACAGGTAATTACAAATCCATCCATCCATCCATCCATCCATCCATCTATCTATCTATCTAGTAGTATCGCATACAACCACTAGGGGCAGCAAACTAAACCCGCTCCGGTTGAACCCACCACCGAAGAAGAAGCACTTCCTTCCAAACTGTTTCCATGGCAATCAAACATGGCGCCGGGTAAGTCACTCACTCGTTGTGTCTAATAAAGGTTTAAACGTAACCAATACTAATAATAAGCTGTATTTTAATTTATTTACCGATGTAACAGTAAACGGTGTGACCGAAACATCAGAGAAGAGAACTTCCGGTTGTGTGTTCGGAATCTACCGTAGTTAGTTAAGCTCAAGTATGCAAGTACAGACAAATGTAAAAATATACATTATGCTGAATGCATCCTAACACATTATTAGCTCTATTATTATAGACTATTAACTTAACTATTGTTTTCCAAATATATACTTTAATATAAAATATGTTTTCTTCACCTCTGCATGTCATTATTAGGTTACTTGTTTAATCTTCACTTTTGTAAATAAATACAAATTAAAAAATATTTAGTAATATGGAACATTTGGTTAAATATCGCCTTATATATTGATGCATTTTGATCAATTATTTCAAATTTATTTTATTTTCTCTTCATCTCTGCAGGAAGCCAACCTATCGTATCCTTCACATGAAGCTGATGCACACATGAGTGTGTGAGAGAGACAGTGTGTGTGTGTGTGTGTGTGTGTGTGTGTCTGTCTCTGTGTGTGTGTCTCATGTCCCTCTGTTGTCCTTGACTCGTCTTCCTGAGCTTTCGTCCACTCCTCTTCAGGTCCTCTTCTACCTGAACAGCTGGTACTTTGCTGCCTTCTACGTGGCAGAGATCCTGATGTTCATCTACAAAGGTCTGAGAGAGAGAGAGACACTTTATACATTCAAATATATAATATACATATATATATATACAATTATATATTCATATTACTTTCCACTGTCACTGAGGTAAACCATCATCAAACAGCTCTCAGTGATACAGCAGCAATGTTTCCTCAGCATGCAGAACACACTCAATGAGGTGGAAAAGTGATGAAACTATAGAATAGAATGTATGAGTTTATGTTGTACTGGTTGTGTGTGTCACAAGAGGGGGGGGGGGGGGGGGGGGAGACCTTTAAAATAACAAAAAGCCCAAAACGTCCTCATGAGGCACAAACAATGAGTTCATGTACTAATACATGTGTACTGTATTTGTCTTACAGTGTATTGTACTCACTCTCTGAGCTCCACTACACCGGTGTGATGATGCAGATCGTTACTAAACAACTGAAACACATTCAAACTAATTCAGTAAAACGTAAACATGTGTGAACATTGATGACAAGTATGAGGAACAATTTCAGTTTTAATTCATTAAAGAATTAACAAGGACCACAAAGTGCATACGAAGTACTGAGAATACATGAATACAACGTTTAGACAGTCAAGTGTAGTAACAGTAAAGTGAATATAGTATATTTATATATATATATATATATATATAAATATATATATAACATGAAGTACAAACTCAAAGAACTTGATTCAAAAGAAAACATCTCAAGATGTTCAAATAAAACATTTTATTCATTTAAAATCCTCTTTTCTTCGTTGGTGTTATTGAGCTGAAGGTCAGTGGTTCTTCACTGTTCTCCTTAAAGCTGATGGATGAACTCTTCTTCTCTTGTAGGGGTTCTACTGCCCTACCCGTCAGATAACCTGGTTCTGGACGTGGTTCTGCTGCTCCTCTTCCTCGGTCTGGAGACGCTGCGGATCTTCTACGGTGAGCAGCGGCATCATTTAGGTGGATCGCACCGGGTCGTACCGTAGCAGATACTTACTCCTATAATCTTTGTTTTAACTGGAGATTAAACCTCCAGGAGACGTCACACATGACTGTAACTGTCACAAACGGATGATTCATCTTTTATTTTGGTTTTACTTTACGAACATGCACTTCTGATATATATCGATATTTAGATCGACTCAAATCTGTCCAACAAACATCTACTCAGATGTAGAAACTTCTTCTTGTCATCTATATATAAAGTAGTCTGAATGAAGTGCAGAGTGAGACGAGTCCTGCTTCAATAGAGCTCACCTGTACTTTGATTCAGAGCCGACCCTTTATCACAGACCTGAGCTGTTTGGATGAATCTAAAACCACGTATTGATCAGTCTGATCAGGTTCAGGTGTTTGAAAGGAAGTCAAATGTGGTGAAGTTGATCCAGCTGGTGTGGATGTATGTGGGCTCTGGTGGTCTGAGGTCTCAGTTGATCCAGCTGGTGTGGATGTATGTGGGCTCTGGTGGTCTGAGGTCTCAGTTGATCCAGCTGGTGTGGATGTATGTGGGCTCTGGTGGTCTGAGGTCTCAGTTGATCCAGCTGGTGTGGATGTATGTGGGCTCTCTCACTGACCTGGTGCTGTCCTTCAGGCTGGAAGGGGAACCTGTGCGAGCGCTCGTTGGCCTCGTGCGCGTCGCTCTTCGTGCTCGTCCCGTGTGCCGCGCTGGCCGTTTACTTCCTGCTGCTGCAGACCTTCGTCCTGCGGCTGGAGTTCATCCTCAGCGCCGTGCTGCTCGTCTTCTACGGCCTGGAGCTGCTGCTGGGACTCCTCTCCGTATCCACCTTCTCCAGGTGAGAGTCCTGCTCCGGTCATCTGATGTGTGATATTCAAGTTCATACTTAATACTTAAATTGTCCCTTTTTTATTTCTTTCCTTGTAGGTCCAAAGTGTACTGAAGAAGATGAAGTTTGACTTCCTCTGGAACAGAGCAGCACGGATCCATAAGGGATGTGAAACATGCCACGCTGTAAATAACACGTTTCTATTTTCACGTTAACATGTTAATCTGTTGCTTTTATACAAACTGTTTGTACTCAGAATGTATCAAACCTGAGACTTTGTACAAACGTAATGATGATAAAGTGATGTAAATAAGACTCTTTCTTAAATGAATCATTTAATATAAACTCACATCATGCAGAGCAACGAATGAGCAGGAAGCTGAAAGTCAGGTCTGGAAAATCAATGACAAGGACCCACCATCACCCCTCAATGACAAGGACCCACCATCACCCCTCAATGACAAGGACCCACCATCACCCCTTAATGACAAGGACCCACCATCACCCCTCAATGACAAGGACCCACCATCACCCCTCAATGACAAGGACCCACCATCACCCCTCAATGACAAGGACCCACCATCACCCCTCAATGACAAGGACCCACCATCACCCCTCAATGACAAGGACCCACAATCACCCCTCAATGACAAGGACCCACCATCACCCCTTAATGACAAGGACCCACCATCGCCCCTTAATGACAAGGACCCACCATCACCCCTCAATGACAAGGACCCACCATCACCCCTTAATGACAAGGACCCACCATCACCCCTCAATGACAAGGACCCACCATCACCCCTCAATGACAAGGACCCACCATCACCCCTCAATGACAAGGACCCACCATCACCCCTCAATGACAAGGACCCACCATCACCCCTCAATGACAAGGACCCACCATCACCCCTTAATGACAAGGACCCACCATCACCCCTCAATGACAAGGACCCACCATCACCCCTTAATGACAAGGACCCACCATCACCCCTCAATGACAAGGACCCACCATCACCCCTCAATGACAAGGACCCACCATCACCCCTCAATGACAAGGACCCACCATCACCCCTTAATGACAAGGACCCACCATCACCCCTTAATGACAAGGACCCACCATCACCCCTTAATGACAAGGACCCACCATCACCCCTCAATGACAAGGACCCACCATCACCCCTCAATGACAAGGACCCACCATCACCCCTTAATGACAAGGACCCACCATCACCCCTTAATGACAAGGACCCACCATCACCCCTCAATGACAAGGACCCACCATCACCCCTCAATGACAAGGACCCACCATCACCCCTCAATGACCCAAATGGAGGAACATGTTCAACTTCTCAAATGTCTTTAATGTAAAGATGGAGCAGTTTGAACCTGAGCTGAACATGTCCTCTACAGTCGTAGTAGAGGAGCTCTCTTGTGCAGAGAACTTGTTCCTGTCAGTCCCCGTCCCACATGATTCATGTAAACCAGTAAAACTGCTTTGTTTGTGATGTCTGTAGATTCGTCCACTTGTAATGCTAAATGACCACTTGCCTAAATCTGAGCTGTGGTCTGTTGTGTGATGTCATCCGACACGTCTTCAATTCAATACTGATAGTGTCATTAGACAGAGGGATAGTCTTCAGTTCATCCTCTGCTGATATTAGCATTACAAGGCATTAACGCCAAATATTGTTAAGGAGTGTGAATAGACGGCACTCCGCTGCATAAAAAATCCCCTTCAAAATAAAAGCACAGGATTTTATTTTATTTTTTTTAGGAAAAGGTCCACGACCCACTTTTGGGTCGCGACCCACCAGTTGAGAATCACTGACATAGAAGGTCATCATGAAAAACGGATTACTTTAATATTTAAAGACACAAACATGATTAGCTTTCAGAATAAACTGAAAACATGAGAGAAACAAACAGATTTAAACTAATATTGATTCTTCAAGAAGAAGAAGAAGAAGAAGAAGAAGAAGAGGAAGAGGAAGAGGAGGAAGAAGAGGAAGAGGAGGAAGAAGAGGAGGAGGACATGTTTGAAGTTCCAGTTGATGACTATCGACCATGAGCGTGCACCTCACGTAGATCGTTCAACTGTGAGTCAAACACACGGAACCAAAGATCAACACACACACACACACACACACACACACACACACACACACACACACACACGCACACACACACACACACACTTACACACACACACGCACACACACACACTCACACACTCACACACACACACACACACACACGCACACACACACACACACACACGCACACACACACACACACACACACACACACACACACACACACACACACACAGTGACCCTGTGGTAGTCCTGCTCTCTCTGGATCGGTCTCATCTGCTCGGTCAGCCGTCTGGTTCTCAGCTTCAGCTCCTTCAGTTCTTCCTCTGCAGTGATCTCGGTTACTACTACGACTCCGTTGTGCAGTTGTGTAGTTGTGTAGTTGTGTAGTTGTGTAGTTGTGAGGTAGCCCCTTTCTTGCTATTCTGTAACTGACCACACATGAAGCCCGTAGTGCGGTGTTTGTAGACCCAACACAGAATGAGTCTGCACTTGTTTTGGGCTCATTAAAACATGAGGTCTTTTGACTTGCACTGACCCAACACACAGACATGATGTGACATCGATAAACATCCTTCTGACACGTATTCAAGCTGATGAAACTAATTAATTGTCAATTAACAGCAACTTAAACAAAGCCCATTTAATACCTGAGAAGTTCACAGAATGTCCTCAGGCTTAAAGACGACAGACTTTCCCCACACTTTGGTTCATTCTCTGCATATGTTCAGTATACATAAAGTTGCAAAGCTTTATCAACTTTTCGAGGGGAAAATTTAGTTCCTTCCTTAAGCCGTCTCTAATCTCAGATGACTAATTTAACAGTAAGCGAACATGCAGAATGTGACTGCCGGCGTTGAAAAGCGGATAAAGGAGCGTGGCTTCCTCCTCCTGACCTGCACATGTTTGTGCTCGCGGGGCATTTGTTCTGCTTGTCAAAGTCGCCATCCAATTGGGTGAAGCTCGTATTAAAGAGATCAGTGTATTTGCATGTCTCCACAATGGCTGCCTCGCTCGCTTCTCTTTGTGAATATAAAGTAGAGAGGGAACTTAAAGCTGAGAGCTTTCATTACCGAGGCTATCGCAGCCGTGCAGTTCCTGCCGCGCAAATTAAATTGTGCCACTTTGTTGAACACCCAACCTCTGCTCATAACTGGAGCTTCATCTGCACAAGTGTGTCCACGGCCGCCAGCTTCTCAATGAACACACGATGAACACACGACGCCTACACATGTTCGTTAGACTCGGATCTAAGGCCTCGGACGATGCTTTACCTTCCATGGGTCACATTGTAGGAGCTAAAGAAAGCTGCAGGATGATGAGACAGAGTCAAACAGATTGTCTTTAATAAGACGGCGTGTCTCTTCACACTTCATGGAGATTTAAACCAAACTAAACCACAGAAGTGTTCCACTAGAACACTCTCTGACGGCTATAACCAATCAACTTTTGTCATTTTAAGTTTGGAGATTTGATGGAAATGACACAACTTGAATGATTTGATTTGCCTGCTGTCTCTTCTGTTGACTTATTAAAACACCAAAGACCTCAATGTGAACCTGAACTAACATGTTCTATTATTTATTTAAGTAATAGCTGCTGCTACTGATTGTTTGATAGCATTTAAGGAGACAAAGTAGATATAACGGGACACATACATGATTGAATAAATGTTATTTTGGAAGCTAAAGAGCGTGACATGCCACGGGCTGTTCACATGGTTAAAGTCTCTTAGATTTAAAATCATATTCCATAAACTGGTATTCTCCATCACAGAGAGCGTGAGAATAAATGCTGCTTTCCTTCTTTTCTTCACTTATTAAGAGTTTCACCAAAACAGTCCGGAGACATCTTAGTTATACTTCATTAATATACTTGTTAATAATTGATTGTGGCCACTAGCAGATGCATGATTCTTTTTTCAATGAGCTTTTTCTTTTAACGTACACGTGATGTGATTCATAACTCATAGCAGGTCTCTAAATGCAACATTATTTGATTTGATTTTAAAAAACACAATAAGTGATGAATGCAGATCTTCAGTGGCCAAAAAATAATGTTACAATAAACAAGTAGTAGCTATACAATTCTTACTGTAATCTAATGTAATATCGTACAATATAATATAATATACTATAATGTAACGTGGCGTAAGATATTGCAATGCAATTTAATGTAATTTAATATATAATATTAATAGTATATAATAATAATAATAATAATAACTATTATTATTATTCGTAAAACACACATAAGTAAAGGAACAGCAGATCAAGTTTTATTGATTTGTTTATTCAAAAACAAATCAACTCATCAGACCTACAGTCGATGAGGCATCCACATATTGAACTCAAGACTAAACTTGTAGCTTTAACCCAGTTTATCATTAAATCTGTAGCGTAACAAGCAGTCTACCGTCTGTTTAAAGTGAAACCAGAAACACGAATCATTAAATATCCAGAGCGATACTCTTCTTCAATAAGTCTTGATCTCTTGTTCAGCTGCAGTTCACACAGTCAACCAGCTGATGTCAGTGAAGCTCCATCAGTCAGAGCTACGAGCTCTGCTTCATCAGCAGCAACCGAGCAAGACGAGGGGAAGAGAGAGGAAGAAGAGGAAGAGAGACGGGGTGTTAATGAACTGTTAATGAGGAGGAAGAGGAAGAGGAGGAGAGAGGTGAGAAAGAGGGGAAGAGGGGGAGGAAGCTGCAGAATAATTTGATACTTAGTGAATTATTAATTAAGTGATCATTTATTTGAAATTCCATTATTTGAAGTCAAATGCAAATATTTTCTAAAATGTATCATATAAGTCAGTAATTAATGATCAAAATGGTCTATAACACTTCAACCTCTGTTCTTAACGAGTTCGGAGGCCGAACCGGCCAATCAGAAGTGCAGCAGCAGGAGGCGGGGCTTCCGGGAGACAGACAGATGGATGGATGTCTCTGTCTCGTCCCTCAGTCGTGTTGACAGAGAGCAGAAGATGATGATTTACTAGGTGGGTTTTTATTCACGGCGTGTCCCAGATGAATAAAGATCAAATTAGAGGTTTATGAGCTCCGCTGTCTATCCTGACATTTATATGAGCTCTGGGCTCGGCTCGCTGTGATTTATGTTTACAGCAGCGCAGGAGGGAGATAAATAAATAAATCAAAAAAATCAAATGAAGTAGCCTGAAATCTTATTCTAATGTCAACAGCAGCGCAGACGCAGAGAGGCATGATGGGAGATGAGAGGCGAGGAGTCAGAGGTGAGGAATCACATTCAGTGCTGATGAAATGAAACAAAACATTTATCTGTTGGAGGAAAGACGAAAAAATATAAACTGAAAGAGGAGACACGTGTCTCGTCAGATTCACCATCTTGTTCTTAGTACTCAGTTAGGTTGAGACAACAAAACTACTCAGTTAGGTTTAGTAAACTAAACTACTCTGTTAGGTTGAGACAACAAAACTACTCAGTTAGGTTTAGTAAACTAAACTACTCAGTTAGGTTTAGTAAACTAAACTACTCAGTTAGGTTGAGTCAACTAAACTACTCAGTTAGGTTTAGTCAACTAAACTACTCAGTTAGGTTGAGTCAACTCAACTACTCAGTTAGGTTTAGACAACTAAACTACTCAGTTAGGTTTAGACAACAAAACTACTTAGTTAGGTTTAGTCAACTAAACTGTTGAGACAACTAAACTACTCAGTTAGGTTTAGACAACAAAACTACTTAGTTAGGTTTAGTCAACTAAACTACTCAGTTAGGTTGAGACAACTAAACTACTCTGTTAGGTTGAGACAACAAAACTACTCAGTTAGGTTTAGTCAACTAAACTACTCAGTTAGGTTGAGACAACTAAACTACTCAGTTAGGTTGAGACAACTCAACTACTCAGTTAGGTTTAGTCAACTAAACTACTTAGTTAGGTTGAGACAACTAAACTACTCAGTTAGTTTTAGTCAACTAAACTACTTAGTTAGGTTGAGACAACTAAACTACTCAGTTAGGTTGAGTCAACTAAACTACTTAGTTAGGTTTAGACAACAAAACTACTCAGTTAGGTTTAGTCAACTAAACTAAACTACTCAGTTAGGTTGAGACAACTAAACTACTTAGTTAGTACGCAAGTTTAAGGCTGGTCTTATCCAGCATTCTTTTACTAAAGCTACAAAAATTATATCCTAAATTATTTTGTATGTTATCCATGAAATAATAAACGAGGATGTTTAAACACACAGGACGGGCAAGAAGTGAGGTGGATGAGTCCAACAAACAGAGATCGTTCCTCCAGCAGACCGCTGTTTGTTCCTCAAGTTAAACTAGAAGTCAACGTTGATTTATCCGTCACGTAACTTGCATCCTTCAGTAACAACATTTCTGTAGTTATTTTAACCCAAACCACCGTTTTATCCTAAACCTAACTAAGAAGTCATGTTGACTAAACCTAACTGAGTTGTTTCTTGTGAAGACAGAAGTTTATTTTGAAAAGACTGTTTATAACTTTTCGGAAGATATCATACGAACCGTTGTATGAGGATACGTGTACGATCAACAGTGCATTACTTGTCGTATGAGAACAGCGTGTTCAATATTACTCCACTAGAGAGAAACATGATATTTATATTTTAAGGATTAAAATGTTAATATTTCTGATACATCCGTTTATAAAATATGTAAAATACGATGAAACATCAGCATGAAATTGCTGTTAAAGTATCACTGCTAATATTCCAGTAATGTATTTTATATAATATGACTCTGACACCACTAGTACTTTTACTATTGATACTTTCTGTACATTTAACTGTCACAGAGTATTTGATCAGAGCAGGATTACTACTTCTTCCACCACTGCTTTTACATTCATCCTAAAACATCTGTACATTAATGAAAGGTAGATTGTTAATCCAGGACTCTTTGGTGTAAAGAAGTATTTTAACATGTAGCTGCTGCTTTTACTTAAAAGAAGTACACAATCTGAATACTTATTCCACTACTACTGTTCAGGGAGTACACATCTACAAAGCAGCTGGTTAAACAGAGTACATTCGATACAACAGTGAGAGTTTAAACTCAACCTCGTGTATCTGATGTCTCATGTGGGCTCTCTACTAGCAATACAAATAAAGATTGTTATATTTGAACAAAACATGAATATGTATCGACTCACCTTCTTTAGTCCTTTTTCTTGAATCTGCAGCCACTTGATGGCAGTGAAGCACCGCGATTCAACTGTGGGAGGAAACAGAGAAAAAACCTGCATTAGTCATAAAGAGAAGGAGGGAGGAGGAGGAGGAGGAGGAGGAGGGGAGGAGGAGGGGAGGGGAGGGGAGGCTGGGAGAGCATCCATAATGTATGTGATCAGTCAGAGAGAAACACTGGAGGAAGATGCATATTTACAGGGGTTATGATACTAATGATGACACAGATGCTGAAGCCCACATGAGCCGACACAAAGAGAGCTTCCTGACCGTCACACAGAGCTGCTGGGGGGAAAAATCTCTCTCTTTGTAAGTCCTAAAGTCTGATCTTCTTAAAACAAGAGAGGAACAATCAGCCAATGAGAGGGTGAGATTATTTCACCTGATTCTGGTGCTTGAAATGGAATAAAAAAGGTGTCAAGACTGCGAGCAGCAGCTGCTCGGCATGCAGCTTTTATCTCAGAGAACACATCCTGGATCACTGCTGCACATCCTGCAGAGGGTTCGGTTCCATGATGAAGGTGGAGGAGGAGGAAGGTGGATCTCATGTGATGATATGTGGACGTAAACATCATCAAGAGTGCATGCATCCACCTCCACTCCCGCCCGTCCTGTGTGCCTTAGCAGTCTTTATTATTCCTTCGTTCCTCAGCAGATTCTCTTTAAATCAAACCAGTTCTTCTCTGACGTAATAAACCCAACCCTGACCCATCGAGGACCCGTCCGTCTACTATCACCTCCTTCCTACAAGTTGTTTTTGAAAACAACAAGAAATCACCTGAAAGCTTCCTATGAGAAATTGAAGTGGAGCTCTAAAATATCTGCAATTATTTGGTGCCATTTATTTCTGCATAAATGTATATTTAGCATCCTGAGATAAATAATAGGCCAATAGGAAAGCACTTGCGTATTCGTGCATAACAATTTCCGATATTTTGTGTCTATTAAACACAATGTTATCATTTCCTGCTGAAGACATCAATGCATACAGGCGCTCTCCACACACATTAGGCAGCATACGATGTCTTTGGAGTGCTGTGGGCACGTTCACGACCGTTATGGGATTCAATCAAAGAAATGGGATGCAGCCTCGTTCTGGTCTGTTTAACACAGTAACTGCTGCCTGTCCACTGTGCACTTGAGTTTTTATTGAGTGATAAAAAACAACAACAACATTGAAAGGGTGAACAATGTTTCTAAATATTCTTTGCATGAACTGAAACTGTACTGATCGTATATATTTTTGCACAAAAACATTGTCACCGAAAGTAATTCAAACACCGTGAACAATCGTCATGATTTACAACAAACAGCTTGAATCTCTTTATGTTCTCGACTCTCTTAATTCAGTGTTGATGTGCAGATGTAGAACATAAAGAAAAGGTTTTCTTTCTTCCCGGTCAGTGTGAAGAATCAGTCCGTCCTCCATCACGTGGGTTTCTCTGCTGAATCCAGAGCCGGCGGGATAAAGTACAGCGAGCGGGTCATTATTGCCAAATGAACCCCGACAGGGTGATTCAAGAGCCCGTCGGCTCGCTGTACATTATCCCTTACATATATATCTTCTGTTCCATCTGTGAGGAGAGAAATACGGACACAGTTAAAGCCCCGTAATGAGTCCGTTTTCCTCTGACCTCGTTCCCCCACAGATACGACATGAAAAGCTGCTGCAACAAACGGATGTTTCTGAGCTGAATGTGAGCAAACGGGCCGAATGAAACACACGTCACTGCTAATGATAGCCGGCAATGTACCTGTTTGTTCCCTTCATTTAGTAATCAATGTCCTCAAATTACTTCATTACCTCAAACTAATTATTTGTGCCCTGAACAAAACTGTATTTTTGCGTTCTGAAGGCAGTGATACAACGTTCACAGTATCCTCGGAGTTTTACAGCCAAACAATCTGTCAACCAGCGTGTTGTTATTCCCGAGCGGACACTATTTCATTCTTATCTTTTCTATCAATATAAAAGAGTTTACTGCTTTTTTCATCCTACAGTTTGTAAAGCATCTTTAATAATCCTCCAGGACTCAACAGGGCCCGTCTTAAGTACATTTTATTTACACAACCCAATATCACAAATCACAAATTTGCCTCACAAATCTGTACAATCCTTTCATCATACGACACCTTCTGTCCGTTAGACCCTCGATTCAGATCAGGAAGAGTAACTTTGGACGGATCTGGACGGACAGAAATAACTAAATGTCTTTTTAACAGAATAACTAACATAGTAGAATTACAGGACCGACAATCAGGATTACAAGAATGATACTTAGAATGTAAACGTGAGCAGAATATGGATCGGCGAGGATGTCAAACAGCCTTTACACACCGGGGGGGGGGGGGGGGTTTTGCTTGTGCAATTGATTTGTCAATATATTTTTTCAAAGTGTTGTTTTGGTCACGAATACTTTCTTACAAAATGTGAATATTATACATCGAAAAGCGATGGAATGTCTTTTCCGGAACACAGTGGATTTTTTTGACCTTTCACACCACGAATAAAAGCATCAATCAATCAAGTTGTGACTATAATTATAAAATAACAACATGGAGGCTCCGTAGGTTCTTCCATTCTTACCTTTCACAATAAAAGCCCTAGATATATAATATTCCGACGTATCCTCATATAATGTTTTGTATGATATCGTACATAAACGTTGCTCCTACAAAAGTCCAGAAACACGTGTTCATTTCCGCTTCTTATATGCATGCAGTCTTTTCAAAATAAACTTCTGTCTTCGCAGGAAACTTCTTAGTTAGGTTTAGACAACAAAAGTACACTACGCTACTACAGAAGTAGTAAAGAATATAAGTTACGTAAGAAATATTGTTTAATCATCACTTCCTCGGTGTGTAAACGTATGTATGTAGACTTCATAGTCAGGATCATTTTCTATTGGACGCAACAAAAAGACCAGATTATGTTCAATTGTGTTTAACATTCAATACTAATGTTTCTGAAATTCTTACCTTCCTCACATGGTAACTAGATTATGGTTAAGGTTTGGAAAAGATAATGTTACATTGATAAAGATATGATAAAGGTTAGTGGAAGCTGATCTATGAATATTAATATAGTGTGAGCTGCTTCTTCTTTGTCTCCTTTTATTTGCGTCAGCGTGGACGCAGACGTCACTGTGCGGAAGCATCGACACATTTAGCAGAGTCTAACATATATTTAAAACACTACTAATGATACAGGGAGGAGAGGCCTTCCTTCACTGTTGTGTTTAATTCATGAACATTTGCTTCACTTTCCTCCCTCGGAGAGGAACCCTCCCACCGAGACGTCTCCGTGTCAGTCAGCGCTGAGACTCTGTGGAGTTAATGCTCAGCCTTATTAGACCGGACACTGCTCATAATTCTTCGTCTCTCACGGATGTTTAATTCATGTTTCCCCTCCGTCCGACACATTCAGCGTCATTTCAGCTCCAACAAAGAGCAGCTGCTAATGGTCCTTTCAGAGAGGAGGATTTAAATGAAGCTCTGAACCGCCGGACGGGACGGAGGACGGAGGACAACATGGCAGGAAGAAGAGAGACGCTGTCACATCAATATTAACTGATTTTTATTGTGTTGACACATTGCAGCCAGGAGAGGAAACACAGACAGTGTGATCAGTTGTATCTGTTTGTCATTGGTTATTTTAGTTCAAACAGAGATGAAGAAAAGCCCAATTAAAAGGGAGAACTGTTGTCTTTCACATCAGACTTGTAATATTAACACAAGTTGTTTATCATAAGTGTGACACACTTAACTACTCATATCGTGGACTGGGAGTTTTGGCCATAGTAATTATGACGGAAGGGAAGGAGGAAGTCAGGTGACGTAGTATATAGAGCAGGCAGCAACCTCCGGGTCTTTAAAGTGAAGCCAATGCTGAAGAGCCTTAAACCTGCATGACGAGGGCGTAGGTCTGTATAGAGACATGTCCCTAATCATTTATTTGGGGAACAGAATTGTCCCTAAAGAAGAATCACATTAATGCAGCGAGTAGGTACTCATTAGCATATCTGTGTTCAGCTGTGGCTGAACAGGTCCGTGGTACTCTTTCAGGAACGTATCTTACATAAACCCCTTTTTATGTACCTTCGTAACTTTTTCTTTCACGTTGTTTGTTCAAACCTTTGGTATTCAATAAGTCCTCGTCGCTGATGAACTCTCACGTCTTCCTCTGAGGTTGGAGAGAAAAAGTCAGAGAAGGAAAAGGAGGTGAGGCGATTTTGAGCAGAGGAGGTTTTCAAACCCTTCTTTTCCACCTGGTTTGCTCGGCAGCCTTCTCCCCCGAGGACCGTCAAGCTGCTCCTGTCATTCACATGTGGACGACGGCGGCTCAAACCCGACCAAAGCCTCTCAATCTCTCCCAAACTTTATTATATTCTCTCCACATGGAGCGCGTACTTTCTCGGGCTGGTGGACAGATCTCTCCGGGGAGCCCAGAGCAGATGAAGCAGCTCTGAGGAATGAATCTAATAAAATAAATGAAAATAGGAGAAAAAGGTTTTCAGCCATTTCTCCTGTTTGACTTTGAGACTGTTAAATAAGATATATAATCTAGCATTATTATATAATGTCAGCTATATATATAATCCCTCCAGCGTGTTCTGAGTCTACTCCAGGTCCTCTTACCAGTGGGACATGTCCTCTAAAGGGAGGTCTCCAGGAGGGTCCAGATCAGACATTTGAACCTCTATAGTCGGGCCTTTTTAAAGGATCAGCATCTCTACTCTGAGCTCCATTGGAGCGTAGATGAACTGGTGAATCAAGTTTTGCCTTCCAGCTCAGCTTTCTCTTCAACACAACGGTCCAGTCTGGCTGGTCTCATCCAACATTCCTGTAACTTGCGTATTCTAGTTGCGGCACTTTCATAGTATTTTATTTTTGGTGATTTTACAGTCTAAACCTAACTAAGTAGTTTTATTGTCTAAACCTAACTAAGTAGTGTTGTTGTCTAAACCTAACTAAGTAGTTTTATTGTCTAAACCTAACTAAGTAGTGTTGTTGTCTCAACCCAACTAAGTAGTTTTGTTGTCTCAACCTAACTAAGTAGTTTTGTTGTCTCAACCCAACTAAGTAGTTTTGTTGTCTCAACCTAACTAAGTAGTTTTGTTGTCTCAACCTAACTAAGTAGTTTTGTTGTCTCAACCTAACTAAGTAGTTTTGTTGTCTCAACCTAACTAAGTAGTTTGTTTTTTTAAAAGACTATTCATGTAACGAGGAGAATTGACACGTGTTACTGGACAAAACGCACAAAAATTGAGGAGTAACTTTTGGTAAGATACACAAAGCATTGTATGATGATACATAGGAATATTATATGTCTAGGGCTTTTATTGTGAAAGATTGAAAGGACTAATAAAGTTTGTCATCCTGGTTCAGACTGCGGAGTTAAGAACAATCCACCCTGTTGTGGAAAAAAACATTCCGTCACTTTTAAATATATATATTGAGATGCAAATTAATCAGACCAACAAAATGCCCCCGGTGCGTAAAGGCCTTCAGACTTCACACTGCTTGACATCCCCAACGATCCATTCTCTATTTGTGTCTGCATTTTAAGTATACATTTGTAATCCTAATGGTCTATACTGTAATTGTATAAGTTTGGTTATTCTGTTAACGCAGCATCTCTTTCCGTTGCATGAGGATGTGTTGAGCTGTTGAACGTGCCCAGAAAACCTTTATAGGGAGGCGTCCAGGAGGATCCAGATCAATGTTGAACCTCCTCAGCGTCTCTACTCTGAGCTCCTCTCTCTATCTCTAAGGCTGAGACCAGACTCCCTACGAAGGAAGCTCATTTCAGCTGCAAGTATCATTCTTTCGGTCACTCCCCAAAGCTCATGACCACTGGTGAGGGTTCGTACCAATGTGTGAAACACGGGGGGTCTCAGGGGGTTTGATTGACCCTTTAGACCCCCTGTAAGCCTCAATAGCAAAATTTCGGAGAATCTTGAAAATCACAAGACAATTATTTGTTTATTAACCCTAACCCTTATTATTGCCGTTGTCCCTAAAATGTCTTTTAAGAGCTTACTAATACCTGCAGCAGTTTTAATTATTAGAACTGCAAAACATTTTTTTGTGAAGCGAGCCGGTGTTCACGTCCCCCCTTCTGACAAAATTGATCCGGTGACTTTCATTAGAATCTGGATTACCGTCTCACTCCCGACCCGGATCTGAAGAGTCCTCGGTACCCTTGAAAGGTTTGACTCTTTAAAGACTCAAAGACAGGAAATGAGATGTTCAAGGATGCTCCGACATCTGAGTCACGTGGAGAAGAACAACTTTTTATGAAACTAATATCACATTGCTGTTTTCTATGTTGCTTATTGTTTGTCTTCAAGGTTTGATTTTCTGACAAAGCTTTGATATTTTGATGTTCAGTATTCTTGGACTGTCCTTGAACGCATCACCAAAGTGACTTTGACAGTAGAGAAAAGGTGATGGTTGATCTGAAACTGAACTCAAAATGATTCATTCCAAAACCTGGAGGGATATTTTGATGATTTTTAAACATTTTGATCACACTTTTTTTGACACGAAAACAGACAAATAACAGAATATTTGTATTTTTCTGCCAATGCACTCGAGGACACAACAAATCAGGAGTTGATCTTCTGACAAAAATTAGCAATATAGTGTCTCCGAAGTTGTTGAAGTGTCTTTGAACACACCACAAAGGAGACTTTGACTACAAAATAAATGCTGTGATATCTTCTGATGATGTCATTAAAGATTTGTTTGGAAAAAGACCAGAGGTCAGATGAGTGTCAGTCATTTCAGCTCATGAGGTAAAACATGAATAAACAGCGGCGTGGTCCTGTAGAGGAGCATTTCTAAAGTTTATCTTTGAAAGGAGTCTCCTCTCAGAAACAAATGTTTCCTAGAGAACACACACTCTCTCTCACACGCACACGCACACTCTCTCTCACACGCACACACACACGCACACGCACACGCACACGCACACGCACACGCACACGCACACGCACACACACCAGTCTCTGTCAATAAGTGACATTTTCCATCACAGCGTTTTCTCTTTTAACATTAAATCATAAAAATTCAAATGCAGCCGGATGAATCTGAGCCTCAAAGCGAGCAGCTGCGCTCACTTGAGTTTTGCTGACATCTCGCCTAGAGTCTCTGGTTTTTAAAGTTTAAACACAGGCGTGCGCCTGCCTTTCGGTTCACTTTCTGAATATTTTAAAGGGGGAACTTCACAGGAGACGGATGAAGGTGAGAGGCTGCTGCCACCCAGATTAAACAGAAAGCATTAAAACCGAGTTAACACCGACTCTCTGCCTCTGCGCTCAGGTGCGATGGTTTTAATCCGAGGCCGGATTTCCAGATAGCTCTGCCTTTGTCAGTAACACTCCCCCAGTCTTTAAAACATCCACGCACCTGTCGTGAGAGAGAAAGTTTTAATTAGGCCAAAACTTCTCATGTTCTTCTCCGGCTTCATAACAAGAAACAGGAAGAGAGTAGAGATGCAAGTTTTTGCCCAAAGACAATAAGATAAAGAGCAGCGTTGCTCAAAGGCTGCGCCCTTCAAAGAGCCTCTGTTATGATAAATCACCAAAATGAGACTCAGCAGTGGAGTCTGCTCTCACTGAGCGGTGCGACCGCACGACTGATCACCACGATTATTATCTTCACCGCCGCCGCCGGACAGGACAGGAGAGGACGAGGACGAGGCGCTGCCACAAACACCGCCAGACAAACAGTTCACACGCCGGTTCAGTTTACACCTCCGTCTCTCCGTTTGTGGTGAAATGTGCTCATTAGATCGGATGTTGTTGTTCTCGTGGTGGCGTTTTCCCACAACGTGGCGGCGGCGTAGACACCGTCCTCGGGTAATCTCTGAAACAACTCCCCGACGTCCTCACCCTCCTAATGAGCTCGTGTGTTCCTCCTCGGCCTTGAGTTAAGTTAAAGTAGTGCAGCCTCCAAAAAATAACAACACGTGTGAGGAGATAAGAATACAAGGAGACGAGGACACAAGGATATAAAGGGATAAGGAGACCAGGACACAAGGATATAAAGGGATAAGGAGAAGAGGAGACAAGCAGCGGAAGAGATGGGGAGACAAAGACACAAGGAGATGAAGAGACGAGGAGGCTAGGAGATGAAGAGACGAGGAGGCTAGGAGATGAAGAGACGAGGAGGCTAGGAGATGAAGAGACAACTAGACCAAGACTTTTGCAATAATTAAATCTTTATATTCTATATTTTCTCTAAATAATCTTTATTTTAGTGGCGGGGTACGCCTTTCCCGTGCCGGACTCACACACGTGACAACGCTGCAGCGTGTCATCCAGTGTAACTGTTTGTATCAGAGCTGGATTAAGCTAATGCTAATGCTAAAACATTTTTCTGCTGCTTCAGCTTCACATTAAAACACATGACGAGGCTTTTATTGTGAAGCAGCCACAGGAAACACAACGTCACAGAGGTCTATAAAACCAAACATGGGTCCTCCTGGTCCTTCAGCTCAGTCATCAGAGCGATGTAGGAACATCAGTCTGCTCCTTTAAAGCAGCTAGATCCACACACACACACACACACACACACACACACACACACACACACACACACACACACACACACACACACACACACACACACACACACTCTCTCCTCTCACTCTTTCACTCATGAATAATAAAAAAATCAGGGCTGAATTATTGATGCAGATTTTTGCACACAATCTGCAGGGCCCATTATCCACATCTGTGATGGATCTCATTTAATTGTGACAGATTAGATGGCTCCACTCTGAAGGCGGCGGACCTCCTGCAGGTGATTACAAAAAGATAATCTGGAGTCTGAAAAGGTTACAATAAAAATGTTTCCATATGAATGAGACGGAGGTTTGTTTTTCTCTGACGGCGGAAATGTCAGCTCCCCCGTCGAACGGATAATCTTTGGGGGGGGGGGGGGGGTCCACACCGAGGCCCCGCCCCCCCTCCACCTGTGAAAGGTCAGGGTTCAGACGGCGGCGCCGAATGAGCGCTCAGATATCCACTTATCTTCTGAAAGCCCACAAACGAGGTAATCCTCTTATTTGACACCTCGACCAGACGCTCATTACTTCGCAGCACTTTCTGCAGCCGACCGCTCCGAATTTCATGTCAAGACCAGTTTCCTTCAGTTTCATTTATACCAAAAGAAATAAAATGAAGACGAGCGGAGAAAACAAGCTTTTTTTCAGCGGCAACACGAAACACCCAGAAGCCACCTCTGCTGGCACCGGCTCTCTGAAATAAACTCACTTTGACATTAATGTGACTTCAACTCACAACAAACCCATTCAAGTTCTTAAAGGAGGACATACTTAGTAAAATACTTTATTCTTTAGGAACACACATTAAACAATGCTTTTGAGTTCTTACTTCCTGGTGAAATAGAAATAGATTAAAAAAATATATTAAAAAACCTTAATTAAAGGTAACCACTAGGGGGCGTCTCATGGAGTGAACTTCACAAGGTCCGAACTATACAAATTACAAATTGTATAACTCAATTTAGCAGAACACCTTGAATTCCCCAAAGACACAAGGAGATAAGGAAAGGAAAAGACAAGTAGCTGAAGAGACAAGGAGACAAGGAGATGAAAAGAAGAGGAGAGAAGGAGCTGAAGAGAAGGATATGAGGAGATGAAGAGACAAGGAAACAAGGAGAGGAGGAGAGGAAGAGACCAGTAGACGAGGAAACAAAAAAATTAGGAGACGAGGAGACAAGGAGCTGAGGAGATAAGTAGATGAAGAGACAAGGAGAGGAGTAAATGAAGATACCAGGTGACAAGGGAACAAGGAAATAAGGAGAGGAAGAGACAAGGACATGAAAAAACAAGGATATGAGGAGAGGAAGAGACATAGAGACAAGAAGATGAAAAGATCTCTTAACCTGCTTTATGGTCTGTTTGACTCTAAATGGACCATCATGTACTAAATGAACATCATGCTGTATTGAAGAAGACTTGAAACTAGAGATTGAGACCATAAACTCATGTTTACAATGTTTACTGAGGTAATAAATCAAGAGAGAAGTAGAGTCATTTTCTCATAGACTTCTATACAACCAGAGGAGTCGCCCCCTGGTGGACACTAGAGAGAATGCAGCTTTAAGACGTGAAGCTTTGACTTCACTCTTTAAAGAACCGGAGGTTGTCTCCTTCACTAAATCAGTAACATTGCACCAGCAGGGAGAGAGCACAGATTATTTTTATTGTTGATTTATTATAATTATTTTAACAAATTTATATTTATAAATGACGATCACGTGTTCCCAGAGTCCCGGGTGAAAATAAAATAATTCACATCACGATGACATAAAACAGAGAAAAGCAGAAAATCCTCTGAATCCAGAGAACGGTTGACGTCTTTGCTTCATAATCAAACTCTCCGTGAATAAATAAATCCCTTAAAAACCAGTTGAGGATTAAAGCAGCGATCCCAGACGTTTAACGGAGAAATTAAGAACATTTAACGGATGAAAGATCGTGTTGGTTTGTGAGGAAGAAGAAGAGATGATCCTCTGAGCCTCTTCACCTGACACCTCCGCCAGCCTCTCAAAGAGACAAACAGAAGGCCTGTGTGTGTGTGTGTGTGTGTGTGTGTGTGTGTGTGTGAGATCTCGTCTTATCTGAGCTCGTGTGATCACAGTCGCTGTTAAACTCCCACGGCAAATCACAGAGAGAAAGTATCTCCCGAGAGAAAGCAGAGAACAGAGGCAGCCACAAAAAATAAAAAATAAAAAAAATCCCCAAAAGCACCAATTAACATGTCAGAGGAGACGAGAAGAAGAGTGTGTAACTCCAAAATACTCCAATATCCCCTGTGGAAATAAAACCACTCGCTGGGTTTTCCATAAAAGTTGAACAGGTGTCATTTATCAATGTGTGTCTGAAGATATCAGACGATGTGTGAAGCTGTAAAAGAATAAAATAAAACCTTTACAAGAGAAATAAATGATCACATGAAGGAAGGTTTCAGTCAACAGGTTGAAATGGTCTCAGAGTAACAAAAGAAATGGATGTTTCAATGGATTGATAATAATAAAATGTATTGATTTTATATAGAAAATGAAGAGGTTAAATGATGTGCATGGCCCTTTAAATGAATACAATTATAACCTTCACAAGACGTTAATGGGACCTGACATGTAGTGTTGTTAAGTACTGTTAAATAGTTTAGTTGGAGCGTCTTTGGTTGGCGGACTCAAAAGAGTCTTCTGCTTTGGTGTTAATAAAGTAGTAATAAAGACTACAGAAAGAAAAAAAGAACCACAAATATAAAAAAGAAAACATTTACAATAAAAATATGAAAAATTAAAGGAAATAGATATGTGAAGAGGTGGCTCGAGAATGGTACTGAGCGTCGTAAAAAATTATCTTTATTATCATCGGAATTTGATCCTTTTGGTTTAAAAACATTTGTCAAGAAGAGTCGGATCATTACATCGTTCGATCTCATTATTGTGAGCAGGAAGCAAACAGGAAGTCAGTCGGCTCAGCCAGAGGACGACTTGAACCTGCTGAATGATCCCAAAATCATCTGAAAATGTTTTACGAAGTGAAGTCGATGCTTCATGTGTTGAAGCTGCATTCTCTCTAGTGTCCACCTTTCATTGGAAAGAATGCAACTCCATCTTCAATCACACAATATTGTTTTTCTTTAACACATCCGTGAGTTTATCCTCCGACCACCAAAAACGTCTCTACGACTTTTCATGGAAATCCATCCAACAGTTGTTGAGATATTTCAGACTAAACTATCGATCCGGTGAAGATGTCCCACATCGTACAGTCGCTTTCATTCCGTTGTTTCCTTTCCTCTAAAAGAGAGGACGTAGAACATGACAAACCAACGCAGAAATGACACTGTAGGGAAGGAAATGATGAGTAGAGAAGGAGGCAAGAAACAGAGGGAGGAGGTGTCAAAGGAAGAAGTAGAGAAGGTAATAAGGAGGCAGGAAAATAAATAAGGGAGGGAGAGAGAGGAAATAAGAAGACTAGAAGGAGGTACAAAATAAAAAGGTAAACGAAGGAAGGGAGGGAGGAGATATGGGCAGCAAGGAAAGGAAATAAGGAATCAGAAAGGAGGATGTAATGAAGGAAATTATTAAGGTAGAGAAGGATGCAAGAAACAGAAAGGTGTATATGAAAGTAAAGTTTGTGAGTGGGGCAGGGAAGGAAATGAGGAAGTATTGGAGGAGGTAGGAAGAACAAGTTGGGGCGATGATTAGGAAATCAAAAAAGGAAAGGAGGAGGGAACATAGGAGGCATAATGGAAATATGAGGAAAGGGAGAGAAGGAAAGGAGGAGGTAGGAAAGGTAATGAGGGAGGAAATTATCTCTGCCTCTCTCTCTCTCCGTCTCTCTCTCTCTCCATCTCTCTCTCTCTCCGTCTCTCTCTCTCCGTCTCTCTCTCTCCGTCTCTCTCTCTCTCCGTCTCTCTCTCTCTTTCCGTCTCTCTCTCTCTCCGTCTCTCTCTCTCTCTCTCTCCATCTCTCCGTCTCTCTCTCTCTCTCCGTCTCTCTCTCTCTCTGTCTCTCTCTCTCTCCGTCTCTCTCTCTCTCCGTCTCTCTCTCTCTCTCTCTCTCTCCGTCTCTCTCTCTCTCTCTCCGTCTCTCTCTCTTTCCGTCTCTCTCTCTCTCTCTCTCCGTCTCTCTCTCTCTCAAATCAGAAAAGGAAGAGGGAACGAAGAAAGACAATATACAGATTACAAAGAGGTAAGGGAGAGAAGGAAAGGAGGAGGTAGGAAAGGTAATTAGGAGGGAGGAAATACACAAAAGGTGGAGCAAAGGAGGGTGGAAACAAAAGGAGGTTCAGAAGGAAAGAAGAAGATGATTGAAGCATGTCAGCAGGTTAACTTTCATGAAGTGCAGTAAATATAAGCTGAGCGGCGGCATCGTGTCCGTGGGTGTCGTGATTAAAACGTTTCTTCTAAAAAGGTTAAATAAAAAGAGGCCTCGAGCCGCCGTGTAGATGTTTCCTCTCGACAGGCGTGTGATCCCGTCATCCTGATCAGTCAGAAAACCAAACCCCAAAAAGCTCCGCTCGGCTTTATCAGAGGAAATCATCAGCCTTTAATAGTTTTTTAATGAGTTTGTGGAATGCACTCTGGTGACAGTCTAATAAAAGGACAAGCTCCGCACTGAGACTCGGGCTGAATAATGCATAAGGGCAGAGGTAGCACTAATGAAAAGATGATGAGAGGCATTCCTGAGAGAGGAAAAGGTGCCAGGGAAAAAAGTTGAAAGAGAGGCCCAATTAATCTTCATGTGCTTACAGAAGAAATTAAACAAACGCGAGGAAAAGAAAAGGACGAGCGAGAGAATAGCAGTTTGAGGGAGAAAAGAGCAGCGAGACCTGCGGAGCTGCAAGAGAGCGACGAGGTGAACAAAGAGACTCTGAGATCCCAGTTAATGATTCCAGAGAAGGAGGCGAAGCTGAGAAAAGGAAAAAGGAAAGTTACGTCAACTAAAGGAAAAACACCAGAAACTACCTCTGTGAGGAAAGGAAGCAAGAAGAACAAGAAGTGATGCAGGGAAGGTGATAAGGAGGCAAGGAAGGAAAGAGGCAGAGGTAAGGAAGGAAACTATGCAAAGAGAAGTAAAAGAGGAGGTAAAGTAAACAGTAAGGAGCTAGGAAAGGACATAAGGAAACAGAGAGGAGGGAAGGAAATTATGTGGCAGAGAAGTAAAAGAGGAGGTAAAGTAAACAGTAAGGGGCTAGGAAAGGACATAAGGAAACAGAAAGGAGGGAAGGAAATTATGAGGTAGAGAAGGAGGCAAGGTGAGAAAGGAGGGAGTGGTAAAAGGAAATGAGAAGGTAAGGAACGAGGTAGGAAAGGATATGATGTTGATCTTGTTTGAAGTGATCCAGGGAAGGTGATAAGGAGGCAAGGAAGGAAAGAGGCAGAGGTAAGAAAGGAGGGTGTGGAGATCTAGGCAGGAGGAAAAGGAAAGATTTGGAGGAAGGAAAGAAAGGAAAGGAGGAGGCAGTGAAGGAGAGAGGAGAGAGTTTCTACCAGGAGGAACCTCCTCAGAGGACAGACTTGTGTCTCCTAAACGTCCGTTCAGCAGCAGGTTTTTAAAACTTTTTTTTTTTTCGGGCAGCGATTAAACAGTAATGAAAGCGTTGAGCGGGGGGGCAGCGGGAGGTTGGGGGGGAGGATTAACGCGGAGGTTATCGCGCCCCAGGTGAGAAAGATCACCTCTCATTTCCATAAAGTGCCACTTACGGCCGTGTTCGGGCCTCTAACACAGACTCAATTATTCCTCCACAGCCAGCCGCCGGGGTCAGAGGTCACGGTCCAGATAAGCTGCCGTGACCTCAGGAGGTGAAGTTTGTTCTGGAGTTCAACCGTCAACCCAACCCGAAACAAAACACAGCTCTGATGTTGAAGCACTTCATTAACATGATTTTAAAGGAGCTATTTAATAAAGTTCAGACCAAAAGACGTTAGAAGTCATGAATAGTTATATATACAAATATTCTCAAAGAAATACATGACAGTTTAAAAAATAAACAGAATCCCCAAAAACAGAGCAACATTTCTCCATTCACTTGAATGGGGTTTTCGGCGTGAAGAGAGCAAAAGAACACTTAACTTTGGGCCCATATTGACGAGCCATACTTTAACGTAGAAAACTGATTTTAAGTTTAAAACGCTGGACTTTATTGAGCCAAATGGGCAGTATGATAGCTAGCACAGTTTTCAAGAAGTCACAGATTAAGTTTCAGGAACATGTTGGGTCCGTTTCAGATTTGAATGGGTGTGTATTGCACGGAATGTTAAGAGCTAGAGTGATGACATCACTGTCAGAGTGATGACATCACTGTCAGAGTGGAGCGGAGCAGGAACATATTCTGTGATTTTTCAAAACAAATTGCTCCAGCTCCCACAATTTTTATACACCATTTTTGGCCAAAAAGCTTGGAAATGTGCTGTCGCTCACAGATGTCATTGGAATCCAACAGACTTACACATTTGGTTCAAAGAGCCGCAGAGCGACATGAACTCCAACCAACTGCTCCATTAGACTCCATGTTAAATATCACCACTCATCTCTCAAAGAAAGCAGATGATACCAGTTTTGTATATTGCTCTGGAGCTCACATGTTTAACACCACAAACATAAAAACCACATCAACGCGTTCGGCAGAGTCTTCTCTTTCTCATGATACCCAGATTTTGGCCCTCAGACTCCTGCTTTTTGTTAAAAGGAGGAAGTTTTGTTCAAAATCACTGTTTACTGTAACGTTTCTTAATCAGTCTGCCTCTAACACCAGGTGTGTCCTCACCATGGCAACCAGTTACACCAGTCTTTGGGCAGTAGAAGCCACACTGTCAACATGTCAAGTTATTATTACTATTGATGAATTGGTTTTAATGCAAAATGTTTTTAAATGCTGGTGTGATGGAGTTTTCTCTCTCTCTCTCTCTCTCTCTCTCTCTGTCTCTCTCTCTCTGTCTCTCTCTCTCTGTCTGTCTC
>JAVDOI010000054.1:839044-849044 GCA_032191485.1 Leptoclinus maculatus | reverse complement strand
AAGTCTGAGTAAATATGCCCCTGAAAGAAAATTAAACATTGTTTTATTTATTTAGTTTAATTAAATTAATTGAATGTTGTTTATTTGGTTTCTCCACCAGAAAGGTCTCATAGTACTTTTTAAAGTGACGTTTAAGTGAACTCTTCAGACACCGAGCTGCTGCTGCTGACGTAAATAAAACCAGGAAAAGAAACAACAAGACAGGAAGTACACAGCAGTATGATGTCCCCCCCCCTCAGACTCCTTATGTGGACCAATCGATGGCCACGTTTGCTCAAAGCGCTGCAGAGTTTACTCAGTCAGACTGATCGATGCTGGAGTTCACTGAAGAGATTCTCTATATTCATGTGAATTATTAAGAGGATATTAAATCATTAAATAATGAATAGGAAGAGGTCAAAGGTGTAAACAAGACAACATTAAATATGACAAATTAGAAACAAATGCTGTTTTTTTTCTTTTTTCTCTTCACTTCCTGTTTTGGGGATTCACATCGGTCTCTAATTAAAAAATACGAAAACAGGATAAAACGAATTAATCCTTTGGATCCTCGGTATCCCACAATGCACCCTGTTTTAATGACACGTCCAGGTAATCCTCATCGACCCAGGAAGTCAAATATCTTCCTTTAACTTCAAGTGTTTCTGTCAATTTAAACATTTTTGTTGCGATTTTTTCCTTCACAAAAGAGCTTTTGAATCGTCCCAATTCCTAAAACAGAAATCCACCATTTTCTCCGTTTACTCTTTACAACAAGGACTGATTATTAACCTTCTTAATTAAAAGGCTCTGACCTCCAGCTTCTTCTTTTGTGGTAATTTAATTAAGCGCTAAAATAATGAGGATCCTGCATCTTGACCTCATTTAAACCAACTCAGCACATGAAGACAACCATGACAATCAATATTCACTCCTCACGGTCTAAAGAGTGAGACACAGATTCATCGTTGTACTCCTTTATAAGTGACACAAGAGGGTGGAGCTGAATAACAAAAATATTATAATTAACTTTCATTAGTGGTGTAACGGACCTCAGTTGATCCATGATCCGTACTGACCCTCTAACCATCAGAGTGTAAATAAGGTTTAACGTTAACCATCACAGTGTAAATAAGGTTTAACATTAACCATCACAGTGTAAATAAGGTTTAACATTAACCATCACAGTGTAAATAAGGTTTAACGTTAACCATCAGAGTGTAAATAAGGTTTAACGTTAACCATCACAGTGTAAATAAGGTTTAACGTTAACCATCAGAGTGTAAATTAAGTTTTAATGTTAACCATCAGAGTGTAAATAAGGTTTAACGTTAACCATCAGAGTGTAAATAAGGTTTAACGTTAACCATCAGAGTGTAAATAAGGTTTAACGTTAACCATCAGAGTGTAAATAAGGTTTAACGTTAACCATCAGAGTGTAAATAAGGTTTAACATTAACCATCACAGTGTAAATAAGGTTTAACATTAACCATCACAGTGTAAATAAGGTTTTAACGTTAACCATCAGAGTGTAAATTAAGTTTTAATGTTAACCATCAGAGTGTAAATAAAGTTTTAAAGTTAACATCACGGTGTAAATAAAGTTTTAAAGTTAACATCACGGTGTAAATAAAGTTTTAATGTTAACCATCACAGTGTAAATAAGGTTTAACGTTAACCATCAGAGTGTAAATAAGGTTTAACATTAACCATCAGAGTGTAAATAAAGTTTAATGTTAACCATCAGAGTGTAAATAAAGTTTTAAAGTTAACATCATGGTGTAAATAAAGTTTTAATGTTAACCATCAGAGTGTAAATAAAGTTTTAACATTAACCATCACAGTGTAAATAAGGTTTAACGTTAACCATCAGAGTGTAAATAAAGTTTAACGTTAACCATCAGAGTGTAAATGAAGTTTTAACGTTAACCATCACAGTGTAAATAAAGTTTTAAAGTTAACATCACAGTGTAAATAAAGTTTTAAAGTTAACATCACGGTGTAAATAAAGTTTTAACATTAACCATCACAGTGTAAATAAGGTTTAACGTTAACCATCAGAGTGTAAATAAAGTTTAACGTTAACCATCAGAGTGTAAATAAAGTTTTAAAGTTAACATCACGGTGTAAATAAAGTTTTAAAGTTAACATCACGGTGTAAATAAAGTTTTAAAGTTAACATCACGGTGTAAATAAAGTTTTAAAGTTAACATCACGGTGTAAATAAAGTTTTAACGTTAACCATCAGAGTGTAGAGTGTCACACACGTAGAGGGGGTCCACCCTGGAGTACATCCAGTCCTCCCACACCTGTTACACACACAGACCTGTTACACACACACACCTATTACACACACACACCTGTTACACGCACACACCTGTTACACACACAGACCTGTTACACACACACACCTATTACACACACACACCTGTTACACGCACACACCTGTTACACACACACACACACACCTGTTACACACACACACCTATTACACACACACCTGTTACACACACACACACACACCTGTTGCACACACACACACCTGTTACACGCACACACCTATTACACACACACACACGTTACACACACACACCTGTTGCACACACACACCTGTTACACACACACCTGTTACACATACACACCTGTTGCACACACACACCTGTTGCACACACACACCTGTTACACACACACACCTATTACACACACACGTTACACACACACCTGTTGCACACACACCTGTTACACACACACCTGTTACACATACACACCTGTTGCACACACACACCTAAATCTGTTGATATCCGGCAGTCGGAAAGTCCGACGTTTTTAGCCTGAAATAAGTGATACGACAGTGGCTAGTGGTGTTAAGTTATCCTGGTTTTCGCCTCCCTAAGCGTGCTGAGACGGTCTTGCGTGTAGATTTTGGGGATGCGTTCGTTACCGAGGTCAGAGGTTATTGAACAAGCCGTCTCCCTGCAGCTAGGCTGTACACCTTCTCAATATATATAATGTATAATACAAATATATATAATAAAAAAATATATAATACAAATATATATAATACAAAAAAATAATATATATATAATAATAATATATATAATACTATATAATAATAATATATATAATAATAATAATAATATCTATAACATAAAACACCACACCTCACCGACAGCCTGAAGGTCAAAGACAAAAAGAGACAAAACATTCCAGAGAGTGACGACAATGATGAAGACGAGTGTGTGTGTGTGTGTGTGTGAGTGTGTGTGTGTGTGAGAGTGTGTGTGAGTGTGTGAGTGTGAGTGTGTGTGTGTGCGTGTGAGTGTGTGTGAGTGTGTGTGTGTGTGTGTGTGTGTGCGTGAGAGTGTGTGTGCGTGTGTGAGTGTGAGCGTGTGAGTGTGTGTGAGTGTGAGTGTGACTGTGAGCGTGTGAGTGTGAGTGTGTGAGTGTGTGTGTGTGTGTGTGTGCGTGTGAGTGTGTGTGTGTGCGTGCCTCCCTGAAACCAGAGCTCATTCAAAGTTAATCAGGCACGCTGCTGACTTCTAACTTATTTAAATCTGCTCTTCTTCTTCTTCTTCTTCTTTTTGGCTTCCTCTCTTCACTGAGGCTCAGAAACTGAAACCTTAAACTACAACATGGATCCATAGTTATGAAGTAAATATAACCAGCTAAAGGAAAACATCCCCATCGAGGAGCTACAAAAACCTACAAAATAAAGCTCCGTAATTCGTAGATATCCCACGAAATGATATCGTACGTTATCCAAGTAGTCACGAACCAGGAAGTAAGTACTCGTCACACGGTGGCTTTTCAAAATAAACTAACAAAAAAAAACTACCTGGTTAAGGTTCAGGATTGTGGTTAAAATAAGGTAAAGTACTGACGTTGCGCAACAAAAACTACGGTAAAATAAGTCACTTCACGTACATATACAGCGGGTAAAATAAGTATTGAACACGTCACCATTGTTCTCAGTTAATATAGTTCTAAAGGTTCTATTGACATGAACTGTTCACCAGATGTCAGTAACAACCCAAGTAATCCATTCATACAAAGAAAACCAAACTAATAAGTTCAGAAACTAAGTTCTGTGTAATAAAATGGAATGACACAGGGAAACACGCTGTTGAACACGCTTATTGAAATGTATTTAATACTTCGTACAAAAGCCTTTGTTGGTACTGACGGCTTCAAGACGCCTCCTGTGTGGAGACACTAGGCTCATGCATTGCTCAGGTGTGGTTTTGACCCATTCTTCCACACTAACAGTCTTCACATGTTGAAGGCTCCGTGGTTCCCTCCTCCAAACTTCACTGTTGGTATGGTGTTTGTGGGGTGATGTGCAGTACCATTTGACCTCCAAACATGCTGTGTACTCAGAAATCTTGCGAGGAGCACCTGGCTGTGGCCAGTTTATGGTGAAATGATGTTCCTTCCACTTCTGGATTATGGCCCCAACAGTGCTCAACTGGTTTCAGAGAAATAAAATGAAGCTGCTAGAACGGCCCAGACGATCAGCTGACTTGAATCCAATAGAACATCTATGGAAAGAACTCAAGATCAGAGTTCATAGAAGAGGCCCACGGAGCCTTCAACATGTGAAGACTGTTAGTGTGGAAGAGTGGTTCAAAACCACACCTGAGCAATGCATGAGCCTAGTTTCTCCAAACAGGAGGCGTCTTGAAGCCGTCAGTACCAACAAAGGCTTTTGTACCAAGTATTAAATACATTTCAGTCAGCGTGTTCAATACTGTTTCCCTGTGTCATTCCATTTTATTACACATAACTTCATTTATTAACTTATTAGTTTGGATTTAGAACTATATTTACTGAGAAAAATTGTGACGTGTTCAATACTTATTTTACCCGCTGTATGTGTATATATATATATATATATATATATATATACACATACATACACATATATATATACATATCAAATAGGGGTGTAACGATACGCGTATTCGTATTGAACCGTTCGGTACGAGGCTCACGGTTCGGTACGCATGACGAACCCAACAATACGTTCATACTAGTGCATTTGGAAATGCAGAAGCTTAAATTGTGTGAAATATTATGTTTTCGGTGGAGTCACTGTTCTCAAACTGGCAACACACATGACGTAACGGACAGCGTGCTCTCTGACACGCCCACCACCAAAGAAACACTTCCTACTCCAGTCGGCACTTTGCGCCGTGAGACACGCTACACGAAGCTAACGTTAGCTCGGTGCAACATGGCTAATAGACCAGGAATAAAAGATCCTCCAACGGCCTACAGGTCTGGTGTTTGGATCCACTTTGGTTTCTCTGTGAACTATGAGGGCGATGGTGAGAGAGTGGTGGATACAAAAACAACGCGATGTCGCATTTGCTACACGAGTG
The DNA here is from genome assembly GCA_032191485.1 of Leptoclinus maculatus. Taxonomy (NCBI): domain Eukaryota; kingdom Metazoa; phylum Chordata; class Actinopteri; order Perciformes; family Stichaeidae; genus Leptoclinus; species Leptoclinus maculatus. The sequence continues at coordinate 843,683 of JAVDOI010000054.1, read as the reverse complement.
TCGGCTACATCAGTGGGAATATCTCAAACATGTTAACACATTTACGCCGACATCACCCCAGTGTGGCAGTGGGTGGAACTAAACGAAAACCTGGAGCAGCACACGCGCTTCAAACTCTCCCGAAGATTTAAGCAGCTGTTCCCTGCCGATGAGGGCTAAAGCGATCACCACGGCGATTGGTACACTTACAGCGGCGGACATGAGACCCGACTCTGTAGTGTGAAACGCTTTATGAACCTGCTGAATGTTATTGAGCCCGTTACACTACTCCTTCACGAGCCCATTCAGACAAACCGTAACTCACGCTTTGTACAAGAAAACAAAAGCACAAGTAGAGAATCACATGTCGAGGCACCCGCTGCTGCTCTGACAACGAGGGCTACACAACGCTACCTGACTGTAACACACATTACCTCACCACTGAATGAGATGAAGAGCCATGTTCTTCAGACACAACGCTACCTGACTGTAACACACATTACCTCACCACTGAATGAGATGAAGAGTCATGTTCTTCAGACACAACGCTACCTGACTGTAACACACATTACCTCACCACTGAATGAGATGAAGAGTCATGTTCTTCAGACACAACGCTACCTGACTGTAACACACATTACCTCATCACTGAATGAGATGAAGAGCCATGTTCTTCAGACACAACGCTACCTGACTGTAACACACATTACCTCACTACTGAATGAGATGAAGAGTCATGTTCTTCAGACACAACGCTACCTGACTGTAACACACATTACCTCACCACTGAATGAGATGAAGAGCCATGTTCTTCAGACACAACACTACCTGACTGTAACACACATTACCTCACCACTGAATGAGATGAAGAGTCATGTTCTTCAGACACAACACTACCTGACTGTAACACACATTACCTCACCACTGAATGAGATGAAGAGTCATGTTCTTCAGACACAACACTACCTGACTGTAACACACATTACCTCACCACTGAATGAGATGAAGAGCCATGTTCTTCAGACACAACGCTACCTGACTGTAACACACATTACCTCACCACTGAATGAGATGAAGAGTCATGTTCTTCAGACACAACGCTACCTGACTGTAACACACATTACCTCACCACTGAATGAGATGAAGAGCCATGTTCTTCAGACACAACGCTACCTGACTGTAACACACATTACCTCACTACTGAATGAGATGAAGAGTCATGTTCTTCAGACACAACGCTACCTGACTGTAACACACATTACCTCACCACTGAATGAGATGAAGAGTCATGTTCTTCAGACACAACGCTACCTGACTGTAACACACATTACCTCACCACTGAATGAGATGAAGAGCCATGTTCTTCAGACACAACGCTACCTGACTGTAACACACATTACCTCACCACTGAATGAGATGAAGAGTCATGTTCTTCAGACACAACGCTACCTGACTGTAACACACATTACCTCACCACTGAATGAGATGAAGAGTCATGTTCTTCAGACACAACGCTACCTGACTGTAACACACATTACCTCACCACTGAATGAGATGAAGAGTCATGTTCTTCAGACACAACGCTACCTGACTGTAACACACATTACCTCACCACTGAATGAGATGAAGAGTCATGTTCTTCAGACACAACGCTACCTGACTGTAACACACATTACCTCACCACTGAATGAGATGAAGAGTCATGTTCTTCAGACACAACGCTACCTGACTGTAACACACATTACCTCATCACTGAATGAGATGAAGAGCCATGTTCACTCAGGTATACTTCCATCATTGTTCATACTACAATGATGATGGAGAAGATGTAAGTATCAATACTACATTAACGTTACATTTTTTAAGGAGCAGTTTTAGTTTTTTATGCTCATGTGTTGGTAAGCAGGTATAGTTCCATCATTGTTCAAAGTCAAAGAATAGCTTTATGATGTTAGTTTTAATGAATAAATATATTTTAAAATCAAGTACGTTTCTCTGGCATTTATAGTTTTCTACTGTATTGAAAACGTACCGAAACGTACCGAACCGTGGATTTTGTGAACCGTTACACCCCTAATATATGTATATATATATATATATATATATATATTAGGGCTGCAACAACAAATCGATAAAATTCGATTATTAAAAGAGTTGGCAACGAATTTCATTATCGATTCGTTGTGTCGCGCGACTATTACGCCACTCAATAAGTCGCGGAGATGTTTGAGTATAAAAAAGTTGAGTTGAGCGCAGAGCGGAGGTCGAGGAAAGACCACCGGAGACCCGTAACGATGTTCTGAAACACATGGCGGAGGCAGAGAAACCAGTACGACCTCAGTCATCCAAGGTGTGGGAGCATTTCACACCAGTGGAGCTGGTGGAACATGTTCTAGGTAGGGCTGTGACACATCCAATCAATGTCAGCAAACATCCCAGAATGATTTAATGCAAACAAATTAAGGTATCAAACACGTATTACTACTTTGCAGTTAAATATTTAACCTTTATTCCAACATGAAAAAAAGCAGTAAATAACACTTTGATAAATACGTCAGGACATCTTATTAATGTCACCCTCACAGGATTCAGTATAATATATGTATATATATATATCATATAATAATATTCAGTATAATATAATAATGTAGATCATATAATAATATATTTATAACTATATATCCATTTATCAGACAGGTGCTTCATGTCCCTCACTCCCTAACTGTCCATGCTGGATCTGTCCCCGTTGTTTTAAAAAGCTAAATAAGTTATTAGCATGACGTCATCCAGCTAGCCAAACCTGTCTGGTGTACAGCTAGTAGAGAAGCTTCATGTGCTGCTTCCCTTTCCCGCTAGTCTGCTGTCTGATTGTGAAGTCAGGCTGATCTGATATCAGCTCTTTGGCCTGAAGTTTCTCCTCAAAGTTCTCCTCTCACACGGGTCACGTATTTGTCATTTCCAATTTCTGGTTTCAACCGGAAGTGATCCTCACTTGAACCTTTAACTTCCGGTTAGCCGATTCAACCGGAATCGAGGAAATGACAATTAAGAGACTTGAGAAGTACTGGTACCAGTACTTCTCAAGTCTCTTATTTGTCATTTTCCTCGCTCCTCGATCGATGTTCTGCGCCGGTGTTCTGCGCCGGTGTTCTGCGCCGCCATATTGACGGCCGTCCCTAAGCTCTAATGTAGCTCTGAGGAGCGAGGACCCACGAGAACAGACTTCCAGGAAGTGTTTTAACGGCCGACACGCCCCCTCATTGTTCATCTGTGATGTGATTGGACGCTGCAGCCGATCGGACTGATGAGATTGTTTTCATGTAAACAGTGAAGACAGATCACAGAATAAACTCTAGTTTATATTTGATTAGTTTTCTGATTCAACATCTGGTTTAAATATTGTTCATTGTAGTCTGAACAACAAAAGGACCACAAACAACTTTCTTCATTTATTAGAAAGATTTGTGTTTTCATGATCTGATATTTCCCTCAATAACTTTATTATGAAACAATTAAAATCAGAGCGAGCTGGAGAGACTAAACCCTTTATATATATATATATATATCTATATCTATATATATCTATATCTATATCTATATATATATAGATATATATAGATATATATATAGATATAGATATAGAGAGAGAGAACTGAGAGACAAAACACTTTTTACATCATTCATCATAATTTCATTCAGTCACGTGAGGCTGTTCATTCCTGATTGTCGGGTTTGATGAGTTTTGATGACTTGGGAAATTAATGCTTTTTTGTTTTTTTATCCGATTCATCGATTAATCGAAAAAATGATCGACAGATTAATCAATTATTAAAATAATCGTTAGGTGCAGCCCTAATATATATGTATATAATTATAACTTTGTCTGTGAAATAAAGACATCCAAACTCTAGAGGTCAAAGGTGAAGCAGCAGACTCGGGTGTTACATCATCACATCAGATTATTACTGAATGTAATGAGACAATTACACTCTTTACAACTCACCTCTAATGTCAACACACACAGACACACACACACAAACACACACACTCGCCCGAGCAGCACTGGAGGCAGTTAAGTGTTTCTCTGAGGTGTTTAGGGACTTTCTGCCTCTTCCAGCTGTCAGAACCAAAATTCAATGATGGACGATGATTGGCTGTGGCTGCCAAGCGTGTGTATACACACACACACACACACACACACACACACACACTCAGAGTCTCCAGCACACACACACACTTTCCTGAAGCTGCTGGTGAAATATTCAGTGCTGCGCTCACTAAAGGCAGCTCATCTGCCTCAAGACATTTACACCTCATTTTGGCAATTTAGTGTGGCATCCCTCCTCCAGCCCGACACACACACACAGACAGACACACACTAAAGTAAAGCTAGTTAATTCCAGCCTCAGTGTACTTCTACTGTGTTAAACCCACTCAGTAGTTCTCTAAGGCGGCGCTCATACCGACGCTAATCGCTAAGCTAAAGTATGTAAACAAACACACACTCGTGAATTTATTGTGTATTAGTACATTATTGATGTAGTTTAAAGTCAGCGAGCAGAAACACCGTGTTTACATCAACAGCAACTAACCTGTTAGCTGATGTGCTACGTGTACAGCTTGCTACCACTGAAAGGATATCTAACATGCTAACCTGCTA
>JAVDOI010000054.1:826544-834044 GCA_032191485.1 Leptoclinus maculatus | reverse complement strand
TGAACTTAAACTGTGAGCTGCTCAGTCAAGTCCAAAGAAAAAAACAGTGAAAATGGAAAAAACAACAAAAACAACAAAATAAATCAGTCACTCTTCTTTGTCACACTTCAAACAAGCTGATCCGAGCGTAAAGAGCAGCGTTAAAAGAAACCTGTATAATAATAATATGAATAAAACTCATCTGCTCCTTCATTGAACCCACAGTGACAGAACCAACATGTAGAAGCTGAGGATAGACCCATATGGGATTATCAACATGTTACACCTTCATATATCCAGAATATTAAACTTTTGTTGTTTTTACTCGCTTTGAAATAATTAAACACTGTAAGAATTGAACATTTTAACAACAAAAATCAACACAAAAACAAAACAGAATATATAAAAACAACCCTTTAGATATATTTTCTGGATCATCAGAGTTCATTTTTCAAAGGGAGGTCACCAAAAGATAAATATTGGTAAGCCCATATTTGGTCTATCCCTTGATGGTGTGAGAAAACAAATTAACAGAAATGGAAAAACACAACTAAAACAATGAAAACAGTGCAGCTTTTGGCCAAAATAAGTCCCAGCGTGACTACCACACCTGATTGGTCCAATAGATGTTCCTGTTGTTGTACATTGGCGTGTTTGCGTAGTCTCCTACCTGTTTGCTGCTGTATTTGGGCGGGTTGGCCTTGTAGCTGTAATCCGAATATTGGTCGGAGCCCGTGGAGTTGTTGTCACCCGTCCCCACGAAGGTGTTGGTGGCGGGCAGGTCCTGAACGGCCTGGTGCTTCTTGGAGGCGGAGGGCGACTGCGGCTGCAGCTGGATGGACGGTAACGGCGAGTTGGAGCGGTAGTGGCGCCCCAGATCGGGGCTCCCCGGCGGGTAGTTGAGGGGCAGGTGGATTCTGGGGCTGTCGGTGACGTCCTCGTTGATGAGGTTGAACTTGTGGCCCTTCTGAAGGCCGGCCTCCACGTCCTCCTCCAGCGGCTTTGCCGGTTTGGGCGCCTTCCCCTTTTTGCTCTTTTTCCCCTTGCCGTTTTTGGGACCTTGCTTCGGGGCGTACAGGTCCTTGCTCTCCTTCTTGCCGGCCTGGTAGCCACTCTTGGTGTCCTTCTGCAGCCGGTGCCTGATGACCACCACGGCCACGATGACGAGGATCACGCCGGCGATCCCCGCCAGGCTGCCGTACAAGATGTTGCTGCGCTGGGCGAGGGCGTAGTTGGGGTCTCCGGCGATGTCCCGGTCCAGAGGGGTGTAGAGGCTGTGCCCGACCAGCGCCTCGATGAGGGACACGTTGGACTTGGTGTCGTTGACGAAGACGTGGACCAGCGCGGTGGTGTGGCGCGGAGGTTTGCCCTTATCGCTGACCCTCACCACCAGGCGGTGCAGCCCGTTGTGCTTGCCGGTGAACTCCTGCACCAGCGTGATCTCCCCGCTGTTCGGCGATATGTGGAACAAGTCGTACGGGTTTCCTCCCGTGATGGTGTAGACCAGCTCGGCGTTGGGTCCGGAGTCGATGTCCTCGGCCTCCACCACCTCCACACTGGTGTCGGGCGGGGTGACGGGCGACATGTACGTGTAGGAGGAGTTTGCCGGTTTGGTGACGTAGGGGGCGTTGTCGTTCTCGTCCAGGACGTTGATGGTCACGCCCACGTAAGAGAACCGAGGCGGGTCGCCGGCGTCCACGGCCTTCAGGCGGAAGGTGTAGGTGCTCTCCTTCTCACGGTCGAAGGAGATGCTGGACAGGATTGTCCCTGTGCCGTTCTGGATCAAGAACTTCCCGTTGTCCGGTTCCACGATTAGCCTCACCCGGGCGTTCTCGCCCTTGTCGGCGTCGGTGACCGTCACAACGCCGACGGGGTTGAGCGGCGCCATGTTCTCGATGACGGAGAAGCTGTAGCCGCTCAGCATGAACTTGGGGTCATTGTCGTTGCGGTCTAGGACGTTGACCACCACGGTGGTGGTGCCGGTTTTGCTTGGTACGCCCTTGTCCGCCGCCGCCACGCGGAACTCGTAGCGCTCCGTCTCCTCCCGATCCAGCAGGTTCTTCACGCGGATCTCTCCGGTGTCGGCCCCGATTTCGAAGAGCCTCGTGGCCGCCGGCTCGACGATGCTGTAGGCTAGCTCCGCGTTGGTGCCGCTGTCCGCGTCCGTCGCCATGACGTCCAGCACCTTGTCGCCCGGCTGGTTGCCCTCGGCAAAGTCCACCTCGAGCACCGCGGGGGAAAAGACCGGCGTGTTGTCGTTCATGTCCGTCACCTGCACTTTCAGGGAGTTGGAGCTGGACAGCGCCGGGTTCCCAGAATCCACCGCCACTATTTCGATCCTGTAATCCTTGAGGCGCTCGTAATCCAGCGGGGTCGTCGTCTGCAGGAAGTACTTCCTCTTCCGGTCGTTGGCCGACTCGCTGGCGGGTCGCAGCTGAAACGGGACGTCGCCGGCGACCACGCACGTCACCACTGCGTTCTCCCCCTCGTCGCGGTCCGACACCTGGACCAGCGCCACGGGCGTGCCGATGGGCATGTCCTCGGAGATGTTGGCCACGCCGTCCTGGTGAGTCACCAGGCCGATGCCGCGGATCTCGATGTTGGGCGCGTTGTCGTTCTGGTCCCGGACGTTGATGGTCACCAGGACCTTGGAGCTCTTGGAGTTGGGCCCGCGGTCCTTGGCGACCGCGAAGAACTTGAGGAAGGTCTCCTCCTCGCGGTCCACCAGGCCCTTGACGTAGATGATGCCCGTGGAGCGGTCGATTCGCAGGAGCCTCTGGACGGCCTCCGACGCCTGATGGAGGCTGTAGTCGATCTCCCCGTTGGTGCCAGTGTCCGCGTCGTTGGCTCGGATCTGCAAAACCACAAGAGAAGACTTTTTATAACCCCAAAAAAGGTTGTGCAATAATCTCATTATACCCTCAGTTACTCTTTAGATTCTTTGACTTACAAAGATCATTACTAATGCAACACTACAAAGCTCTTTTCCTGATGGGGGGGGGGTGTATCTGTGTGAAACATAATAGACGATCAAAGCCGAGCACAACAACATCTAACGGATCATTGGCATCTAATGGGGCAGATGAGTGAATGTAATGTTCCCCGGCTCCTCGGGGCCCATTAGGAGAACCTTTGGACACGGGTCCGGCTTCGAAACCCCCCCCGGAAACCCAGAAGTGAATGGAGGCAATTATTAAGAAGGTACGATTGGTCAGCAGAACATCCCTTTATCGCGTCCTCGTTAGGACGCCGTTCCACCTGCACGTCTAATACTTTTTAACTGCATTCATTCATGCTACTGTTGTAGAAATGTAGGTCGCCGTGTAGTTTTTAACTGAACTAGTTGTTGAACAGGTGATTTAAATGCTGGTTCAGCGTTTTTTTTACAGGTTTCAACCTGGGACTTACAGCAAGGTAAGAAGGTTTTTTTTACTTTAAGGCCATTATTCCTTTTCTAAAGCAGAACTGGGCCAAGCGTGCTCTCAGCAAAAAATAAGCTCCTGGAAATTGAGGTACTGAGGTAAAATTGAGGTATTGAGGTAAAATATATATATTGCTTTCTTACAAAAAACAGAAAAATAAATGTGCCAGTGGAGAATATTTAAACCTATTTAAAACCTACCTACCAAAATATATATATAAAACTTGTGTTGTTTGAGCCAAGGACACTTTCACATTCTAGGTGAGAACGTTTTAAAGGAATAGTTTGATGTTTTGAGTCTCTGAATACACTTATTATAGATTGATGCCACTCTCATGTCTGTAGGATAAATAGCCTGTTAGCTTAGCTTAGCACAAAGACTGGAAACGGAGGGAAACAGCTAGCCTGGCTCTGAGAATTAAACATACCCCATATAATATGTGCTGGAAGGCCAATTTCATCAAGCTAGCTGTTTCCCACCGTTTCCAGTCTTTATGCTAAGCTAAGCTAACTAGCTGTAGCTCCATATATTACTGTACAGACTTGAGAGGGGTATTGATCTTCTCATAAAACTCTCAGCAAGTAATCAAATGAGCTAATTTCCCCAAAATGTTAAAATATTGTCTGTAAGACACCAAACATCTTAATGTTGAGTTACAATGTGGGGGAATAAATTGCATTTGATGGGATGTTTCAGCCATTAAATAATAATATTAATCTTTATTCATAGTTCATGTCATACAGACTATGTAGCTGTACATTTAAAAACAAATAAAAACAGAAAACCTCCTCGTACAAATAAAATAAATAAAAGTAGTAGGAAGATTATTTTGTAATTTTAACAGATGAATAAGAAGCTGAAAACATTTTACATTTAACAATAAAGCTTTAATGAAGAACCTTCTACAGGAAACATCGTCAACGTGTGAACATTTAAAAGGTCAAAGATGACAGAAAGATGATTCTCTCTCTCTCTGTCTCTCTGTCTCTCTCTCTCTCTGTTTCTCTCTCTCTCTCTCTCTCTCTGTTTCTCTCTCTCTGTTTCTCTCTCTCTCTCTGTCTCTCTCTCTCTGTTTCTCTCTCTCTCTCTCTCTCTCTCTCTCTCTCTCTCTCTCTCTCTCTCTCTCTGGTGAATTATTGACATCTTCTGAGAATATTGTGTATTGAACAGCTGGCTGCTCTCCAAGGCCGCTTGGCAAATAGAAAATAAAACACCGTTTATTTATCTTCTGGTTAACAATTAACCAGCTGGACTCTCTCCCATCAAACCACGTCTGTTCTCCACCAGTTTGCGTCATTGTTACCCTGAAATACGCTATAATTATCATTTTAATTGATTAATCAGCTGGGTGTCAAAGAAATATCTAATCTCTTTTATTGTCTTTCTTTTTATTTCATTATAGAGAAGAAGACTGTGTCAATATTCTTAATTATAGGTCTTGATTTAACGAGATTATTCTTCTGAAAAGGGGAAATAAACCAGAGGAACAATGTCGTGTTATCAATAAGTCAAAGAGCTCCGATGATTATTTAGTCGATTAAAGGACCTGAAAGCTGTTTTTCTCTTTCGCTAGTGGAGTAGGCGGAGCTAAGTGTGTGTGTGTGTGTGGGTCACATGACACGGTGCACCAATCAGGTGCAAGAGCAACGTTTGAATTGAAAATGCGACGACGGTTGTTTGACAATCAAATATTAATATCATGAGTGATAAACTTTTAATTTATAAAAATATATCTTGATGTTTCTTAATAAAAGTGAAAGATGGAGTTTATTAAATACTCATATGACTAAAGTGAGCTGAAGTTAAAAGCTCCAGAGAGAAGATAGTAAGTGGACCTTCAGCCTCATAAATAACTCATGATTATTTTAAATATTAACAGACGTCCATTGAGACTTTGACTGAAATAAATAAATGGAGAGAAAGCGGGTTAGATGATAATAATCTCATGACTGACTCAGATTAAGTCATGCACGGCTCTACTGGAGGGTTAAAGTTGTGTGTTTGAGTCCGGGCTCAAAGGTGAAGTTGAATCAGTGGTTAATATGTGACTAACCTCCAATCTGTCCACACGGATAACTGAGCAGCGGATTATGTGCAGAACAGAAAAAGGTCCCGCTGTAACTCTTTGAGGCACATTTATGTGGAATATTTGCTCAGGATTCTGGGAAATGTTGCTCAACTGGATCCTGTTGTGAACTTCAATCTAGAAAAGCACGGCGGTCTCACAGGTGGAGCTTTAAAAACCTGATTTTACACCTTAAAATGGTTCAAATGAACATTTATAGACAACTAAACTACTTAGTTAGGTTGAGACAACTAAACAACTTAGTTAGGTTTAGACAACTAAACAACTTAGTTAGGTTAAGACAACTAAACTACTTAGTTAGGTTGAGACAACTAAACAACTTAGTTAGGTTTAGACAACTAAACAACTTAGTTAGGTTGAGACAACTAAACAACTTAGTTAGGTTGAGACAACTAAACTACTTAGTTAGGTTGAGACAACTAAACTACTTAGTTAGGTTGAGACAACTAAACTACTTAGTTAGGTTTAGACAACTAAACAACTTAGTTAGGTTGAGACAACTAAACTACTTAGTTAGGTTGAGACAACTAAACAACTTAGTTAGGTTTAGACAACTAAACTACTTAGTTAGGTTGAGACAACTAAACAACTTAGTTAGGTTGAGACAACTAAACTACTTAGTTAGGTTGAGACAACTAAACTACTTAGTTAGGTTGAGACAACTAAACTACTTAGTTAGGTTGAGACAACTAAACTACTTAGTTAGGTTTAGACAACTAAACTAGTTATTAAGTTATTACTATTAAGAAGCTGGAACCAGAGAATGTTTGTTATGTTTGGCCTGATAAATTACTTAATCCTTCGTCAGAGTTATTGATTAGTTTCCAATATTTTAGATATTGTGGCTGAACTAGAGGCAGGAATGATGGGAAAAAATTGTCTACACAGGTTTGTGTAAATGTGTGTGTGTATTTGTGTGTGTGTGTGTTTGTTTGTGTGTGTGTGTGTTTGTGTGTCCTGACCTGCAGCACAGAGTGTCCCTGTGGACTGTTCTCGGGCAGCTCGGCCTCGTAGTGGCTCCTCTCAAACTTGGGAGCGTTGTCGTTCTGGTCGGTGACGGTGACCCTCAGCAGGGCGCTGCTCGCCCTCGCCGGCTTCCCGCCGTCTACCACCCGGACGTTCAGGTCGTACGAGTCTTTCCTCTCGCGGTCCAGGTTTCCCATGACGACCAGCTGGGGCAGCTTCTCGTCCGAGTCCACAGCTACCTGAAGGCCGAAGAGCCGGTCGGCGTCCGGCCCCGCGGTCAGCGAGTACTCATCCACGCCGTTGGCGCCGGAGTCCTTGTCGGTGGCCATTGGGATGGAGAACAGCGCGCCGACGTGCGTGTTCTCGGGGATGGACAGCGTGAGGATGGGCGAGGTGAACTGCGGCGTGTTGTCGTTGATGTCCAGCACCTCGATGCGGCCCTCGATCAGCCGCGGTCCCGAGCCGAGGCTGTTCACCATGTCGGTGATCGACACCTCGAACTCCATGAAGCACTCGTCGCCCTCGAAAAGGTTGCGGCACTCCTTCAGCGTCTCGCGGTCCACGGGGATCTCCGTGGTGTAGATGTCGCCAGTCTTGCCGTCCACGCGCAGGTACGGCGAGCCCACCTCCAGCTTGTACAGGTGGCCCGTGTCGGGCAGGCCCTGGTCCGCCGCCAGGCTGCCGATCAGCGTGTTGGGCGGCTGCTCCTCGGGGACCCGGTACAGGATGTCGGAGGGCGCGGCGCCGCCGCAGGAAACCCGAAGGACGACCGCCAGGTAGAGCAGGAACGCTCGACTCAGCGCCGCCATGTCTCCGCCCGACAGAAGAGACCTGAGGAAACAGATCAGAGTTCTTTCTGTAAAAAGAAACTGTTAAGGAACAAAAGCACTAAATCTGTCTGTTTGAGTTAATAGAGGTTAGATCTACTTCCAATAAACAGTCATGTGATATTGAAATGTCCTCCTCTAACAGATAATATTATTAAAGTATTATTCGTCTGTCTCACGGTCACCACCTGAAGCTTGAAGACGTGTCCGTGCATCGTTA
>JAVDOI010000054.1:721544-821544 GCA_032191485.1 Leptoclinus maculatus | reverse complement strand
CCTTGTCATTGAGGGGTGATGGTGGGTCCTTGTCATTAAGGGGTGATGGTGGGTCCTTGTCATTGAGGGGTGATGGTGGGTCCTTGTCATTGAGGGGTGATGGTGGGTCCTTGTCATTAAGGGGTGATGGTGGGTCCTTGTCATTGAGGGGTGATGGTGGGTCCTTGTCATTAAGGGGTGATGGTGGGTCCTTGTCATTGAGGGGTGATGGTGGGTCCTTGTCATTAAGGGGTGATGGTGGGTCCTTGTCATTAAGGGGTGATGGTGGGTCCTTGTCATTAAGGGGTGATGGTGGGTCCTTGTCATTGAGGGGTGATGGTGGGTCCTTGTCATTGAGGGGTGATGGTGGGTCCTTGTCATTGAGGGGTGATGGTGGGTCCTTGTCATTAAGGGGTGATGGTGGGTCCTTGTCATTGAGGGGTGATGGTGGGTCCTTGTCATTGAGGGGTGATGGTGGGTCCTTGTCATTGAGGGGTGATGGTGGGTCCTTGTCATTGAGGGGTGATGGTGGGTCCTTGTCATTGAGGGGTGATGGTGGGTCCTTGTCATTGAGGGGTGATGGTGGGTCCTTGTCATTGAGGGGTGATGGTGGGTCCTTGTCATTGAGGGGTGATGGTGGGTCCTTGTCATTGAGGGGTGATGGTGGGTCCTTGTCATTGAGGGGTGATGGTGGGTCCTTGTCATTGAGGGGTGATGGTGGGTCCTTGTCATTAAGGGGTGATGGTGGGTCCTTGTCATTGAGGGGTGATGGTGGGTCCTTGTCATTGAGGGGTGATGGTGGGTCCTTGTCATTAAGGGGTGATGGTGGGTCCTTGTCATTGAGGGGTGATGGTGGGTCCTTGTCATTAAGGGGTGATGGTGGGTCCTTGTCATTGAGGGGTGATGGTGGGTCCTTGTCATTGAGGGGTGATGGTGGGTCCTTGTCATTGAGGGGTGATGGTGGGTCCTTGTCATTGAGGGGTGATGGTGGGTCCTTGTCATTGAGGGGGAGGAGTTCTTAATGTAAAGTACTTCAAATGTGTATCCATTCACAACCTTACTTCATAGCATCACACCAGTCTGCTGCTGTCAACTTTTTACTTGGTGAAAATCTATTTAATGACATAAAACCAAATATAAAAAGTCGTAGTCTAATCCCCGGCATCAGTTTTAATTGCAGTGATGTCGTTCTATAATTACACAGCGACATCATCGGACCAATTACAAACCATTAAAATATGACAACTATTTAAAATCTGGAAACAAAACCAGCCGGCGGCAAGAAGCCAAACTGGAAACCAGTTCTGAAAAAAACAAGTTTCTGTCTGTCTCACAGGTGTGTGTTTCCTTTACCTGTGTGTGTGTGTGTGTGTGTGTGTGTGTGTGTGTGCTTCCTGGTCTCACACACACACACACACACACCAGATCTGGCATGAATTAAATATCACACACACACACACACTGGAAATCAAAAGATGCTTTGATGGTTTCAGATCTCAGGACAGGATGTTCATGGTCGAGGTGAGCTCTCTGTGGACGGTCCAGTGTGTGTGTGTGTGTGTGTGTGGTCCCCCCCGCCCTGCAGCACAAAAGGGGATTACTCTAATGACTCCATTCACTACCATTGTTTGATCCAGATTAGCACACACACACACACACACACACACACACGCACACACCCTATTCAGATGCAGCAGCCAACTGTTGCCAGTATGTGTGTGTGTGTGTGTGTGTGTGTGTGTGTGTGTGTGTGTGTGTGTGTGTGTGTGTGTGTGTGTGTGTGTGTGTGTGTGTGTGTGTGTGTGTCTGAAAGGGCTAAAATTTACATTTCACTTTGTTTAACTTTATGATGTAAAATGATGAAATTAAATAAATGAGCTATTTGATGGCATTTAGTTGAACTCAACAATAATAACAATAATAGTAATAATAATAATAACAATAATAATAATAAGTCGGTCCCCTCTTATTTTGAAATGTTGTCTATACTTCGAAGGGTTCGACAAAGTTTTATGAGCTAACATACACGCAGTCAAACATGTCAAACAACGTCAATAAAGTCTCATGACGTGTTGTTTGATACCTACTAATACACTAAACACACCTGGCTCTCAGAAAGGTGATTCTTCAACACTTAGATAAAGTATAAAGGTTTCCTTTGTAGAGAGAACCAATAGAAAGGCTGCATGTGACACAGAGAAACACTACTACAGATGTCATAATGACATAATCATCTTTATGAACGCTTAGCTAACAGTCACACTGTAACGTAATGAGGATATTAGTGCTGACTGCATGTAAACGTCTGTATGTTAACTCATCTAAATATTTAAATATGTGCAAATAGAAGAGAGACACTGAGACCATGTTTGCGTGGCAGCAAAGTTAAATCTGCATTTTACTCTTTGAGGTTTTCTTTGTGCAGAACAAGGTCCACAACCTTAAAGAGGTATAAAAAGATATAAAAACGTTACTAACAAGTAGATATCATGTGTAAAATGTTGGAAATACTTTGATAGTATCTCCGATACAAACACGGAGTTTCTGCATCAACACAAGCTACAAACCATCTGATGAAACTAAAGAATCTAACGCTAGCTCCTGAGAGTTAGCAGCCTTTGTATAGCAACGTACGCTAACGTTAACCATCACAGTACAATACAACAATAATGTAACTTTATCAGATAATATGGATCATTGTGATCAATAATTGATTTTAATTTAAATGATCAGAGATCGAAAAGTTACATTTGCTGCTTTTTCACCGCTAACGATCACTAAAGTGTCCTCAACCAACGACGACACTAAACACATCATCACACACCTGATGTAAGAAACACACCTGTGATAAACACACCTGTTACACCTCGTGTGTCACCGCTGACGAGTGCGTGCACACCTTGTGTAAATAGTCTGTGAGCGTGAAAAAGAACGAGAGCCTCGAACGCACCGCCCGACTTCTCATGACGATCACTTTTGAGTCGGACAGGAAACAGATTTCTGTGAGCTGACTCACTGGTGTCTGTTTCATGACTGGTTTCTGTGCTTTGTGTCTCCTTCCTGTTGTCGTGCTCAGAGGCACTGCGGCAGGGATCAAACGTGACCTCACTGCTGACAGGAAGTGCTGTCTAACCCCCTGACCCCCCCCCCCCCCCCCACAGCAGCAGAAGGGGATTATGGGAGATGAACAGCCGGCTGAAGTAAAGATGAGGATGTTTAATCCACAGCAACATATTTACTCCACATGTCAGACTTCATGAGGACGAACTACAAACCGAACACCTGAACGCATCTCCACCTGCGAGGTGTTTAGTAAAAACCTGTTTATCACGTAAATAATTTATTCAGATTTAACTCTTCATTTGAACCTTTTTACAGTTGAAGAATAAACGTCAAAAGCATTTTAAAAAGTACGTTTGAAACAGTCAACGTTAGTGGAAATGAAATATGTAACAATAACTACAGACAATTCAATTACACAATTGACTCGTTTCTATAAGACGAACCAATAGTGAGATGTAATGTAATACAAAGTGCTTCTAGAGGCGCTTTACTGAGTCCGTCTGAGCTCACGGTGAAGGTTAGGATTCCCTCTCACGGTTTATTTATTACCTTTATGTGTTTTTAATCAAAGCGACCAGGAAGATGACGGCGGCTTCAGGTGAGCGACGTCGGATGTAAAAGCTGAAAAAACTAAGATAATGTATATTTCTTCAGATTTTAACTCCTAATTTTTGACTTTTTTATTCTCCTCAGACCCAAAGAAACACAAATAAAAAGGTTTTTACTGCTTTTACTTTATTTGAAGGGTCTGGAGACAAAAAGGTGAAATGACGGAGTGTAAACTGGTGTTTAAGGCCACCTGTACTGAACATACTGAACGTACGTACTGAACGTACTGAACGTACTGAACCTACGTACTGAACGTACTGACCGTACTGACCGTACTGAATGTACTGAACCTACGTACTGAACATACTGAACGTACGTACTGAACGTACTGACCGTACTGACCGTACTGAATGTACTGAACCTACGTACTGAACGTACTGAACGTACTGACCGTACTGAATGTACTGAACATACTGAACGTATGTACTGAACGTACTGACCGTACTGAATGTACTGAACGTACTGAATGTACTGAACGTACGTACTGAACGTACTGACCGTACTGAATGTACTGAACATACTGAACGTACGTACTGAACGTACTGACCGTACTGAATGTACTGAACGTACGTACTGAACGTACTGACCGTACTGAACGTACTGACCGTACTGACCATACTGAATGTACTGAACATACGTACTGAACGTACTGACCGTACTGAACGTACTGACCGTACTGACCATACTGAATGTACTGAACATACGTACTGAACGTACTGACCGTACTGAATGTACTGAACATACTGAACGTACATACTGAACGTACTGAACGTACTGACCGTACGTACTGAATGTACATACTGAAAGTACTGAACGTACGTACTGACCGTACTGAATGTACGTACTGAACGTACTGACCGTACTGAATGTACGTACTGAACATACTGACCGTACGTACTGAATGTACATACTGAACGTACGTACTGACCATACTGAATGTACGTACTGAACGTACTGACCGTACGTACTGAATGTACATACTGAAAGTACTGAACGTACGTACTGACCGTACTGAATGTACGTACTGAACGTACTGACCGTACTGAATGTACGTACTGAACATACTGACCGTACGTACTGAATGTACATACTGAACGTACGTACTGACCATACTGAATGTACGTACTGAACGTACTGACCGTACGTACTGACCGTACTGAATGTACGTACTGAACGTACTGACCGTACGTACTGACCGTACTGAATGTACGTACTGAACATACTGACCGTACTGAATGTACGTACTGAACGTACTGACCGTACTGGTGACCAGAATCTGTGGAACTGAACCAAACTAACAGACATAAACAGAAGAATGACACTAAAAATCGAATTAGTCGATTGAAGTTTCTTAAAAATCAACGTTTGTTTGAGAATATTTGTGAAGATGTTAAAGATGTGACAATCAGCCACCATCGAAGAAGAAATAAACTCTACCGATCGAGATCCTAACAGCTGATTGGTCGACCAACTGACTTTTTGACTTCCTCGTTCTCGTCACACCTGAACTAAAAATAAAGAAATAAATCTAAAAAACAACCTGCCGGGAAAACTCCGTAATCGGAAAGCGTGGAGCCGAGACGTGAATGTGTGTGTGTAGTGTGTGTGTGTGTATAGTGTGTGTGCTTCCATTTCACACACCAAACCCCCGTTTCCACTCTCATTTTAATGACGGGCATTAACCACACGGCTCGCTCAGATCTCCAATTTTTACGCAGAAATGTGCAGAACGGACTCTGTTCGACCTCTTTCTTTCTTTTTTTGGTCATTTCATCCTATTCCTCTCCTCCGCTGAATAATCCTCCCCCCTTTACCCCCCTCACCCTCCCACAGAGCAGTGAACGGCCGTTGAACGTTTGTTAAATTCCGGTTTAAAGAAAATAAAATTGGACCTCTAAAATTAGAGGAGGCAGGGAGGGAATCCCGGGTATCAAACCTCCGACCTCGCCCCCTCGGGGCGGTGGAGGCTCGGGTGACAGCAAGGGAGAGTTTCTCCCCCTCATATGCTGCAGAATAAAACCTGAATATATATATTGTACAGTGGCAGGAAAACAGAAGCTAAAGTCAGAGACTTTCATTTGCATTTCTGCAGCAACGTAGGAGGTGTGTACACTCCGGTCACTCCGGTTTACCTCCGACTGAGACGGGTTTCAGTGTCTTTATGTCAACAAATGATCGGGGGGATAAAGACTAAGGGACGGGGTCAAAGGTCAAGTGGAGGAACAAGCCGCCCCCCCTCCCAATGAAACATCTCCTCTACAAGAGGACGTTTTTTACAGGAAAAATGACCCACGGAGACGTGGGTGTTACACTGCTACAGCTCACTAGAAAAGAAGACGCAGTTTGCATGTAAATACCCGACTCCCCCCCTACTCTCCCTCTTTCTCCCCCCCACTCCTCCGTCTCTCTCTCTAACATGTAGAGCAGGTTGAACGCCCTCCCTCCCCTCTTTCTCTGGAGGACTGGAGGAACCGGACGGACTGGATTCCCCAGTGATGATGCATGCTTGGCTTGCACGCCGATGGTGGTGGTGATGGTGTTATTGGTGGTGGTGGTTTTGGTGGTATCGGTGGTTTTGGTGGTGGTGGTATTGGTGTTATTAGTGGTGGTGTACGTTCACTGTCACCTGTCCACCTTTTACAGATCACACTGAAACTCCACCTCCACCATTATTTGAACTACAACCACACAAATACTGGTGTTAAACGCGGTGCTACAGGTGCCAAACAGGGTTATTAAATATATATATATACGTATATATATAAATAATATATATGTGTGACCGGGTTTTGATGAGCGTGTGAATGTGACTGGTTGTATTGTTGCTTTAAGCCGGACCCAGCGGGTCCCTGAAGGCAGCTTAGCTCTAAACATTTAGCAGTAAGAAGATTATTTACTGTCCTTTTTATATTCTTGTGTAGAAGTCTTTTAACGCCTCCGATGGAGACATCATGATCCAACAGAAGCAGCTCCTATATGCACTATATAGGAGCTGCACTGCTGCACTGTTACACCATTACTGTACTCACATCTTTATTATTTTTATGCAGTTTCAGAGAGGTTATAAAACTAGAAATGACCACCAGGAAGCTGTGTTTAATGACTGATCGACATGGATCAATACGGATCGATACCACTATAGTGTAATGTGGGTGAAACACCCATTACACGCTGAATATGAACATGCAATCGGTTTATTTTGCACCAACAAGTGTTGCAGCTCGGTCTGTGTGCATGCAGCATCATTATGTGTGTTTTTAATGAAAATAAAATAAAGTGATATATTCTATCTATGTCGTTGGTAAAAGCGTCTACAGCCCCTTTATATTGAGTTAGATGAAAAAATGTAAATGAATCAGAGATGTTTATGTAAAAGATCTAGATTCTGTGAGGACCGGGTTCCTACCTGGACCTGGTGAGAGCCGCGCGGTTCCCAGGCTCTGAGCGCTCCAACCTCGGCTACAGGCTCCGCTCCTCCTCGGTACTTAAGATGGAGAGCCGGAGACGACGGGGAAAAAAGAAGGAAAAAAAAAAGAAAATACCTAAAATTAACAATCCACAACGCCGGGAGAAAAAAAAAAACACCGTAAAAAACAAATCAAACAATCCAGTCGGAACCGTTACCACCGAGCAGTTTGTACCGGCAGCAGCAACAGCATCCTCCGGTAGTGGTGTACGCGGAGCACCGGGACAGGAGGGGAGAGAGAGAGAAAAAAAACCCCAAAACGGTTAAAAACCCCACTAAAAAGCAAAGAAACACAAGGTCCGGTAGGTCCGTGGAGAGTTAACCGTCCGGTTTAAGTTTCCAGACCCGACGCGCGGTCACTGCTCTGCGGCTACAAAAACTCTGTCTGTCCGCCTCCTCCCGGTTCCAGCACGCACGGACCAGGTCGCGCGGCTGCACTGTGTGTGATGAGAAAGTGGAGTGATTCCAAACGACTGCGCTCGCGCTTCCCTCCCTCCCTCTCTCTCTCTGTCTCTCTCTCTGTCTCTCTCTCCCTCCCTCTCTCGCCCCCCCCCCCCCCCCTATACACTCTCTATACACTATACCAGGGGGGGGGGGGGGGGGGGCGGGGCTTCCACCCCAACAACTAACTCTAACGCGGATCTCCCAACATTTTCTGACATTTATTTTAACAGATATGGCGATTTCTCCCGGATGCCATTTTTTTAATGGAGCGTATGTGTTTTTTTTCACCGGTTAAACTGTTACTGTATGCGGCAGCTCGGGAGTCACAGGTCCGAGTCTCCCATTAAGCTGAAATTAAAATGTAAAAAACGAGTGTAACTGCGGTTAAAACACACTGAATCTGTATCCCGCCCGTTACTCTCTGATTCAAAATGGTCAACACACCAACTGTCAGGAGCCCGCATCCTTCATTTCCACTCGTACATACAGTAATAAATGTTTCCTCTCTCTTCTCTCCTCGTGAGAGGCGGGAAGTGGTCGTCTCTCGCGCTCTGAGCGCCACCTACAGGCGGGAAGCGGCACGTGACGTGTAGGCGGACGGGAGCGAGGCAGAGAGCTTCTTCAGGAGCAGCGCTTTTTTTTCCCGCCGCTGAGAGGAGAAGAGACAGCGAGGAGGATAAAAGTAACAAAAATGGAGTCTTGTAAAGTGTTAAAATGTGAACATTATGGCTGCTTTAACAGCAGCGTGTGTTACATGAACACAACGCAGCATGTGGCGGAGGGAGGCTGTGATTTAAAGCAGCTTACTGGACTGTGATATATTACACACAACACATATGGATTATGGGTTTTGTGTTGTTGTTGTTGTTTTTGCATATGGCCGCCTCATCTGTTTAGGGAGCTAATCCAAATAAATCATTAAAAAAAGATAAAAAAGCATAAAACTTAATTTCTGCTTTTTAATTGATCAGGACATGAATAGAAAATATATATTGTATGTCTTAATTGAGTTTTAAAGGGCTGATTTGAAGAAGAAAAAATAAACTTTATTTAAAAAATGCTTGGAACAAGTTTGGGCTTCATGGATATAAAGACTCTTATGACTCTTATTGAATAACTCAATAAGGAGATTATTATTACATTGACATATACTAACTGATATTTATTAAATAATCGAATCACAAATATTGTCATACAGGCTAGTTTATGCAAAAGTTTTACCGTTAGCATCCTGGAGCCCAACTAAAGGCCCCAAAACAGCTACTGTAGATATTAAATGAACAATGAATAAAATACAATACAATAAAATAAAATACAGGCCTGTATGAATGCATATCCGCTATTAAAAGTTTTACTCTTGATTTAACTGTACATGTATATATTTCTATAAGACACAAACATCCACACTCTGCTGAATCACATGTTGTTTCATCATCATTTCAATCATCTCCTTCTGGCCTTCGTCCTCACTAAACCCTCAGCTCGTCTCACCAGAGGACCAAAGCTCGTTGGTCTCCAGAGACTGAGCGAGAGGCTTTTGTGTCTCACTGTGGACGAGGACACATGGTGGTAAAACGAGGACACAAGGTGGTAAAACGAGGACACATGGTGGTAAAACGAGGACACAAGGTGGTAAAACGAGGACACATGGTGGTAAAACGAGGACACAAGGTGGTAAAACGAGGACACAAGGTGGTAAAACGAGGACACAAGGTGGTAAAACGAGGACACATGGTGGTAAAACGAGGACACAAGGTGGTAAAACGAGGACACAATGTTCACAACGTTCACACCTGGCTTTAAGCGTCTCTGATGATCCGACAGCTCGAAGTACAGGTGTGAATGCACCCAAGACACATTTAGGATGCATTGAGGTCAGACCACAACCTCAGGTGGTTTGGGCCTCGTTCTTTTATCAGTTTCCACTTGAATGTCAATCTTGCTGAGAGGCGACAGTGCTAATCACTACACCACCGTTTATTACCTCAGTAAACATTGTAAACATGAGTTTATGGTCTCAATCTCTAGTTTCAAGTCTTCTTCAATACAGCATGATGTTCATTTAGTACATTATGGTCCATTTAGAGTCAAACAGACCATAAAGCAGGGGATGCTTTAGGGGCGGGGCTACACAGTGATTGACAGGTCTCTACCAGAGACGTATACGGCGTCTCTACGTCACTCCTCCTCAGTCCAGATATGTAATATAAAAAATAATATGAAAGAAAATGACTTTCAAGCAACAACCGAACTGTACTGGAATTAATAAAAAAATACCAGTTTGTCTTCTTTCTCCCAGCGTCCAAGTGAACAGGTAAATAAAGTGAAACCCCTTGTGTCGATTAAAAGGAAGTCATAGTAACCAAAAACGTAAACAAACAATAATATCAATAAACAAATTAAATACAGGTTAAATACACATTTATATATATATATATATATATATATATATATAGTACCTTTAGGATGAATCAAGTGTCTGTATAACTAACTATAACAGACAGGCAGTGATTCATTACAGCGTCTTTTAAAAAATGATTTAAAAAAAAACACCCGGCTTGTCACTAAAATAATTAATAAAAAAACATGAGACACACAAGCAGAAACAGAAAGGAGGGAAGTGAATAGCCTTCATCTCTTACTTTATGCATTTTTAATGCATTTAGGGAACAAAATGTAACCTTGTCTCCCATCTTTTATTTCATTTGAAATGTGCTGGACACTTCTTCTTCTGTGGTTCCCTCTAACGGGAGCTGAGGGACGCTGTCAAACCTGCGAGCAGAAAAACCTCACAGACAGGAAAACCAGGCTAATTATCTCGCTATAAAAGAAACAACAAGAGTTATTATAATCCTCCACAGGATTAATCTAATCATCATTCATCATAAAACAAAGAGAAACTGTGTTTCTGCTTCATTGATTTAACAAAAGAAAGAAGGTAGAAGGTAGAAGTTAACTACGAGTCCCAGAGAGCGTTTCTGTTGGAAACATCCAATCAAGAGTTTTAAACAAAGTTAAAGTGAATTAATCCAAGTGGTCCAAAGTGAAGGTGTCAAGGGGGGGCAGGGACAAATGGAAAGACGCTGATAACAATATTAATTATTGAACTGAATTATTGAATTATTAATGGCAGGGAATGAATGAGGCAATTCAATGGTACAATATCTGAAAGTAAGGCAAAAAAATAATAAAGAGGCCCCGAATGAGGAATTCGGGGGAACGATTTGTAATTTCAGCGCACAAATGATTAATTTAAAGGGAACGATTATTTAAAAAAATGTCCCTCCAGGCACCTTTGTGGACTGAAAAGGACCCATGTGACCCGAGACGAGGCGGCCAAAAGTATGTGGACACCCTCCCGGTTTCAGTCCCGCCACCGTTGGGTCCAACGCTGATGATGGTGATCAGGTCTGGTGTTTCCAGTTCATCCCACATCTGAATGATTTTACTCTGCAATATTAATTGTTTTACCACACTCGAGTCATGGTGACGTCACTCGTTGGTTTGTGGACCGACGTTTTGAAGCTTTGAGTTCGACGATTTCGCCGTCGCCATTTTGGATTACGGCCGTCGCCATGTTGGGTATAACGTCCATATGAAACGAATCTGCACCTCACAACGTAGATCCAGTACAGAGAGTCCAGAAAAGACGTTGGTGTCCTGACAAAGACCTGAGAGTAACATTTTATCAACCGTAGCCATGAAATCCAAACCCTTATGCTGCGTTCACATCAAATGTGAAGCAAAGTCAATGCAAAGACGCGAATAGAAGGAAATTTGCGTGACGCTGTGTCATTGAAGCCTTTCAGCGTTGAGATTCTCCTCCTGTCAACGCTGACGTCCCGACGCTGTTGAATCAGAAATTGGAGGATAAAAGTCACGATACGTTGAATCTCAACATTTCTGAACCAATGATACATTTCATATCAACATTTATTACATTTGCGTATATTAACGTTATAGTGTTTTAACTGCTCGTTCTGTTTTTGCCGTTTCGAGACCACATTCTCCAATGTATGTTTAGGTTTAGGCAAAAATAAAAACTATTTGGTTAGGTTTAGTAGAAGATCTTGGTTTTGGTTGAAATAAGTGTGGACACAAACACCAGTCTCCTGGGTGAAAGTCCTGTGTTTGTCACATCCATCCACCTCATTGTCTGGTTTTAGGAGACCAGGGTGTTTAAAAGTACTGGATAACATTGATCTTCTGGCCTCTAGAGCCCCCTTTAGATACCAACTGTCTGAGAAGGAAGAGTCACGTTTTGGATGAATTGTTCACATTATATGACTACGTGATGATTTTATATCATTGTACGCTATATTATGAAGATTTTCCTTAATTTTGCGCTCACAAATATATACTTTACTTGCTTTTTAATGCACTGATTTGGTTTCTGAGAGATTTGTTTTCCTTTGATGGAGCTAGGCTAGCAGTTTCCCCTTGTTTCCAGTCTTTATGCTAAGCTAGGCTAAACACGCTGTCTTGACCTGTAGTCCAGCAGCAATAACCCCGGAGGTCAAAGGCGACAGAACAGAACAGCAGCTTCTTTGTCCTCCTCAGCGGGGATCGCCTCGGCCCTGCTTTGATGAATAAACTGTAATCTGTAATCTACGGCCGGCTACCTGCTGCTAACGAATTAATTAGACACGACGGTAAACATCTATCGATGAGATCAGATGAAGCGTTATTGATCCCTGAGGGGGGAAATAGGCGCTTTGTAGCAACAACAACAAAAAAGACAGAAAAAAACGGCGGGGGGGGGGAATTACCACATAGCTACAGTGGGAATGTACAACAGCCTATATATATGAATATGAATATGAATTACAGCTCTCAGTTCAGTGTCACAGAACAATGGAATGAGAATAAAAATGGGACCAAAGCTGTGACAATTAATTAAATATTTGCAGTATGAAAGAGTGACAAATTGCTCGCACAAACACACACAGTTTACAAATTAGATTAACCTCCAGAGCTGTTGTGAGTGTGAAATGTAGAGCATAAATAATGAATCTCTGCTGGAAGCTGATAATAATGGAGGCTCAGGGGAGGGGTACCTGTGGTGGGAGGTATCAGTGGGTCACTCAAATATCTCAACAACTGTTGGGAAGGATTAGCATGAAATTTGGTGCAGACATTCATGGTCCCCAGATGATAACGCCTATCTGACTTTTGGTGACTTTTCTTTAAGTTTCATGATGTTTACATTGGTGGTTTTGAGGGAAATTGCACAAATATAACTCCAATATTTCGCCCCTTTTTGTCTGAGAAGAGGGAGCATTTTTTACAAAACTAAATTAAAGAGGTTATGCAACACCTTGTCCAGTATTCATGGCGTTGACCTTCTTGGCGTGGACCTGGAGACTTGTTTATTGGGTAACCTTTCCAACCCTAAATATAGCCACGTGATGAAGCTCACAGAAATCTTGCTGGCCATTGCTAAAATATGTATTGCGTTAAAATGGAAATCAGATGTCTTTTGTAGGTATTTAATGGCTACGTGCCGTGTGTTTGTCCTTCAGAAAGCACAATAAAATACTCAAAAAACAAAAAGAAACTGTTGCGTAGATTGTCCTGTAATTTTATACCGACGTTCTTAGTTCCCAGAGGATGCATTGTAATAACTATGAACACAATATTTATCCTCTAGAGCCATCATCAGGACAATTTGTATATTACCAAATACCTTCAAAACTGATGACATTACCACCAACTCAGCTGTACTTTGTGTTTACGGCTAATTAGCAAATGGTAGCATGCTAACACACAGAGGCACCGTTCACACCTGTCATGAACGGAGTACGTCAGTTCACACCTGGCGTTAGATTGCGTCTCCACATGGGATCTGATCTCAGTTCCTCGATCTATATGCTCTTTATCAGAAGTGGACGTAGTCACTGTGGCGTCAACCATTTGAAAGCCTCGAGTTCGGCATTTTGGCTCTCGCCATCTTGGTTTTTGGCTGTCACTCTCTTGCTTTTTAGATTTCACCATCTTGGGTTTTGGCCATCGCTTTCATGGTTTTTGGATGTCGGATTCTTTATTTTGGGATGTCACCATCTTTGGTTTTTGGTCGTCGCCTTCTTGTTTTTTGACAGTCGCTTTCTTGGTTTTTGGATGTCTGTCTCTTGCTTTTGGGATTTCACCATCTTGGGTTTTGACCGTCACCATCTTGGTTTTTCGTTGTCACCATCCTGGTTTTTGCCAGTTGCCACTTTGGCTACTTTATGGTCTGTTTGACTCTAAATGGACCATAATGTACTAAATGAACATCATGCTGTATTGAAGAAGACTTGAAACTAGAGATTGAGACCATAAACTCATGTTTACAATGTTTACTGAGGTAATAAACGGTGGTGTAGTGATTAGCACTGTCGCCTCTCAGCAAGATTGACATTCAAGTGGAAACTGATAAAAGAACGAGGCCCAAACCACCTGAGGTTGTGGTCTGACCTCAATGCGTCCTAAATGTGTCTTGGGTGCATTCACACCTGTACTTCGAGCTGTCGGATCATCAGAGACGCTTAAAGCCAGGTGTGAACCGGGCCAACATTAAAATGGAGAAAACATGTTATCTGCTTTATCACCGGCATGTTAGCATTGTGAGCGTTTAGCTCAAAGCACCACTGAGCCTAAATAATGGAGTCATATCCGTCTCTCTGGGTATGAATAACATTTACTAGTGTGTGTTGAATATCACACTTTTCTAATTGTCTCAACATGTACAGCACCACGACTCAATGGAATAATCTGCTCTCTGATACAAAACAACATTCGTGGTGGAAAAGGGCTCCTAATGAGTCGCTTTTATAAAGAAACAGTAAACTGTGAGCAGCAGCAATCAGCGTTATTCTTTCCCCATTGGATGAATGTGATGGGCAGCAGTGGGGAGTTGATTGAACTTGATGTTCTGTGTTGTATGCATACATGCATCCTTTATTTTGTAAAGACCCCAAGGAAAATAAGCTGTTACAACAGTGCATTAATGGAGGTTTTAGATAATATTAACTAATTATTAAGAGTCACATTTGTGCGCTCGAGTGTTTGGTTTTCAGGCCTGTTTGAAAAGAATAAGAATAGACAAAAAAACACTCTTAAATTTGGACGTATGAGACGGAAATCTGATTTGTGTTCAGTCCGACCACATGTTGGTGCCCAATGTGAGATGCAAATCTAAGAGTACAAAGTGGAAATGTGAATCCAATCTGCACCAAACTGCTTATTATATATATATATGTATAGCTTCTAGTTTTCCCGATGGAGAGCTGGTCAAGTGGAAAATGTGGTCTGGTGGAGGTGATACAGGAAAGATCGGAGGGTCACCGAAGTCAAAAAGAGTTCATCCTCTGGGGATCATTTATACCCAATAACAACAAGTAAATCCAGCCTCTAGTGTTCCTCATCGAGAGCTGGTCAAAGAGAAAGTTTGGCCTGATTGTGGCGCCAGAGAGGAAACATGAGGAGGCAGCTGATGTAGTTTAGAACCATCCTCTTGGGAGCATGAATAATGCTCATGTTTAGAGTTTGATGGGGTTTTTCGTTGTAAGGAAGCTGATAACTGCTTCACTATCCTGCAAGGACCTTCAGAAACAGGAAGTGAGGACTCCTCGTGGCGTCCCCGTTGAACCTTGGCGGTTTCACGCTGGTTGAGTCTCAGGTGTCGTTGGGGTCCATCGGCGACGACGAGGACAACGACTCACCTTCAGTTCGCCACATAAAGCGCCCCCCCCCTCCGACAGAAGCCCACGCTAATGGTTCCTGGGTGACATTTAGATAAAGGTGAGAGGGAAAAGGTTCGGTAAACCTGCCGCTGACCTTTAACCCCCTCGTCATGGAAGTCAAACAGCAGCCAGTGAGCCTGACATTTCCTACGCAGAGCACTTTATTCAGCTAATTAACCCGTTAGCCAGATGACCTGCCGCACAAAAGGAGGAGGAAGAAAAGGACGAGACGGAGAGGAAGAGTTGGACGGACTGGACCCAGGTTTATTCATGGTTTTTATCAACTTATTCTTTAACTTATTGGCAGAATTGTAGGATAAAAATCTGAAAATAAGTAAAAAACAGATAAAAACATGCATCAGGTCGGTAAAAACTGTTTATATCAGTTAAACTTTAGTATGTTCTTCAGTCACGACATCCTTCTGTTATAGAACATTACTTTCTTTCATGGATGCCTTTTCACATTATTGATTTTATCCGTCTTTCACATGCACGAGATGCAGAAAACATTTGCTGCTGCGTTCATCGGCAACCTCGACTGTTTTTTATTCATTTTCTTGAAAGAAGCTACGACATCAGCGCATTTTGGACTCAAACTATTCTTGTCCCAAATTCTCAACCTCTGGCCTCCAAGAAGCTACAATATTGTTTTAGACACTGTAATGGAAAACATTCCTATACCCGCTTTGCGTGAGTCTTTTAATGCTGAAAGAACATAATACCAAAAACCAGGTTGTCTTTTAAGTATTTATTCTCTGCACAGAGAAGGTTCAGTCATCACAACAGAATGCGTACAGTCTCCGTGAGGAAGAACCAAGAACAAAGTGAACAAGCTTTCTTTATACAGAATGAGCAAAGGTGGGGGCCAGGGGCCAATGTTACAGACATTTCAGTCTCAGACTTTTGGTCTCAGACTGATAATAATGGAAAACAAACAGTCAGCAACCCAAACAAGCGGCCCAAAGGCCTTGGTGCTGGAACATTCTCATACAACACAGTTAGTTATTGTGAACAGAGAGGGAGAACTCTTCTTCTGCACAACAGAGACACGGTGAAGTTCAACAAAATTCAGAGCAAAATTACTTATGCATGAATACAATATACTGAGTAGAAATATATGCTACGTAAAAAATTACCGTTACAACATAAAGATAGAATTCTTATTGAAGCCACCCATAATGCTTCTAATTCACAGTTATCATGATCATTATTATTATTAACATTATTATTAGCAGTGCAACGGATCATCATCACAGTTCGGATCAGTACAAAAGACAAAAAGAGAGAAAATATAACTTTTGGAGATCCATGATCACACTATTTCATTGATGACCCAGATGTGTTTTTGTTGTTTTGTTCTATCAGCTGATCTAAAAGGATCCAGACCACCGTCCCACAAATCATTTCAACTGCAGTCAGTAAACCATCAAAAATGACTTTAGTTATCTATAATAGTTATTTACATAACCACACAATTGAAATGATTAAGATATAAAATATAGTATTTTTATTGATTAAAACACATTATTTTTAATGGTGTATAATAATGAGCTTAGAGCTCGTGTTAGGAAGTTAAACAGCTCATAATTCATCTCTAGTATCTATTTTATATTCATGTGAAAACATCTTCAAACAAACGTGAACACATAAACGACGACAGAAATGATACAAAGTAAGACAAAGAGAAAAGCAAACTGAGGATTAATAAGGTCTGTTTAATTAATAAAGACTGATGGCTGTTCACACTGAAACTTATCAACAGAAGGTAACAATCAGCAGCACGATTTTACACTATGATGGTTAAACCGTGTAATTAATCTGCTATACCGCTAATTATTATTATTATCACTATCTATTTTATCACTCTTCTTATCATTATTGTTATTATTATTCTTTTTTTGCTTTGCAAAAAGAAGACAAAGTGACTTTATTAACTCAAGCCAGCGAGTCAGCCAATCAGACGACAGAAACATCAACAGCGAGGGGGCGGTGGGCGGGGCTTCGGTCGCTGCGGGGGGGCATCACCGAAACACAAACACATTGTGTTCACCTCCTGCTGATTATTTCCTCATTTTGTGACCCTCCATCACTTACGTCCCTTTAAGTGCAGTGATGAGATGTGACTGAATGAATCCAGGTGATCGATCACGAGACAGCAGGATGACGGCCGATAGACAATGCTGAGATCAATAGAGTTCAGTAGAAGTCTCTCTCTCACACAGATCCATGCTAGAAGAGAAAACAATACATTTAAAAACACTCTTAGAGGGAAACAGGTCGACATTATAAATTATGATATATATAATGGACCAATTCAGTGTTAAACGATGGAGACCAAAAGGTGCCGATTGATATCTCTTATATACTGTATATTATATTTAATCTATTATAAAGCATATTTTATAAGTTATTTCCAGGAAAAGTGAAGTCAGTGCTTCACGTGTTAAAGCTGCATTCTCTCTAATGTCCACCAGGGGGCGACTCCTCTGGTTCTATAGAAGTCTATGAGAAAATGACTCTACTTCTCTCTTGATTTATTACCTCAGTAAACATTGTAAACATGAGTTTATGGTCTCAATCTCTAGTTTCAAGTCTTCTTCAATACAGCATGATGTTCATTTAGTACATTATGGTCCATTTAGAGTCAAACAGACCATAAAGCAGGGGATGCTTTAGGGGCGGGGCTACACGGTGATTGACAGGTCTCTACCAACTCCTCCTCAGTCCTAATATGGTCACTTCCTGTTCACTGGTTGCGGAAAAACAAGATGGTGACGGCCGTAATCGCTGAACTCAAAGCTTCAGGACATCAGTCCACAAACCGATGAGAGACGTCACGATGTGTGCACATCAAACATTATCTAAGGAGCTGAAACTATTCCACAGACGAGTCTTGTGATACGTTGACCACAGAGACCTCGAGTATAACGGCGTGATCCCACGTCTGGGTCGTTACGTTTGAAGATGTTCTTAGGAGTAAAAAGTGACGAACAGGATGGAGAGGAATCAGCGTTTTCAAAATAAAACCACTTTTAGTGTCAAATCGTCTCTCTCTCTCCTGACCATCTGTTACCATGACACCCACTGCAAAAGATATTGCCAATCAATCTGCTGGCTCCGCCCCCAAAACATGAACCACACACACTCACTCACACACACACACACACACACACACACACACACACACACACACACATTAATCGGCCGCCAGCTACAGAACTGTTATGCTTAAAATTAAACACACACACACACACACACCCTTGAGCCACCAGTGAGCCATTTACTGTATATGTGGGTGTCATCATCCTTTCTCATTAATGAAACACACACACACACACTGTTATTGTGTTTGCATGTTGTGGTCTCCATGGTAACAGCAAGGTCAACCACCAACTGAGGGCTGATTAGCATTAATTATGATTTATAATTATTCAAGGCTTCATCCACCGTTCTACATACCCATCCATCCGTCCGTCCGTCCGTCCGTCCGTCCGTCCATCCATCTATCTATCTATCTATCCATCCATCCGTCTATCTATCTATCTTTAAATCTATACATGTCCATATATATCATATGATAAGTATCGACTAACGATGTCTTATTGCTGGATTGTTGTTTATCAACTACAATCAGCAACATTTATGTTTCATGTTCATGTTCTTCAGAATGATCCGTGACAGAAACCAATGAACCAATCTGTAAAGACTCTTCATCTGAATGAAGACCAAGAACAGTAGCCGAGCCGATATTCACGCTCAGTTTCATTTTACATTATTGATGAATAGAAACTGACCGATTCCATGAACACTCGTCAATAACTGAGAGCTCTCTTGAGACAATTTATCTTTACACTGAGTCCTCGAGAGCATCCTTGATCCCACTTTAACTCTGTCACTTATTTCTATTCACACAAAGAAACCTAATTTTCTGCTTTACCTTCACAGAAATGATGTGCCAGACTGTATTTGACCGATTAAATAGAATTATTTCTACCATCGTGTGTTCCCTGCGATCAATAACCATCACGTTAGAAAACATCAAGTGTTATTCGTCATTCAGTGAAAGTGTCATGTTGTTGTTGTTCCTCCTGGCATGAAATCATTTAGCCGTTGAAGTCTAGAAGTGTGACATGTGCACTTCATGCTGGAGAGGCTTTCATTTTAGGATTTTAGACCAAGATTGAGATTTTGGACCCAATTTTATAGTGACTTCAAGTACATTGTTTATCAACTTTGCTGTTCTGGTTCACAGGTACTCTGTTCTCTACCTGTTCAGGTACTCTGTTCTCTACCTGTTCAGGTACTCTGTTCTCTACCTGTTCAGGTACTCTGTTCACTACCTGTTCAGGTACTCTGTTCACTACCTGTTCAGGTACTCTGTTCTCTACCTGCTCAGGTACTCTGTTCACTACCTGCTCAGGTACTCTGTTCACTACCTGTTCAGGTACTCTGTTCTCTACCTGCTCAGGTACTCTGTTCACTACTTGCTCAGGTACTCTGTTCACTACCTGCTCAGATACCCTGTTCACTACCTGCTCAGATACTCTGTTCACTACCTGTTCAGGTACTCTGTTCACTACCTGTTCAAATACTCTGTTCACTACCTGTTCAGGTACTCTGTTCACTACTTGCTCAGGTACTCTGTTCACTACCTGTTCAGGTACTCTGTTCACTACTTGCTCAGGTACTCTGTTCACTACCTGCTCAGGTACTCTGTTCACTACCTGCTCAGGTACTCTGTTCTCTACCTGTTCATGTACTCTGTTCACTACCTGTTCAGGTACTCTGTTCACTACTTGCTCAGGTACTCTGTTCACTACCTGCTCAGATACTCTGTTCTCTACCTGTTCATGTACTCTGTTCACTACCTGCTCAGGTACTCTGTTCATCTATATATATATATATATAATATATATATATAGCTGACATGGTTCATATATGTCATCATTTATTATCTAAATCGGTTTCCATTGCACTTCGTCACATTTTACCTTTATCAGTCAAGAGGGAAAACTATTCAACAATATCTCATGATTATTTCTCTGTGTTTTTTTTTTTCAAACAGACGGATGAAAAACAGTTAATGCCAAATAACAGGTCAACATATGTCTACGTTGTGAAAAAGAGCTGAAGCTTCACTTCAGGGCTGGAGATGCTGGCAACTGCAAGATAAACATGTAATTAGTAGAAAACAAAGTGTCTGTAGCAACGGCACACAGGGTCAGACAATGATATATAGTAGGTGTAAATGTCATTAAAAAGAATATAATTATACCACAGTGATCATATTTTCTGCTATGGATTAGCAGCTACTGTATTATTGTCAGTGTAAATAAAAGATCCCTGATTATATTTGTGTGTTGAGTGTGAAGTCTACAGACCACAAACACTTGTGGTTAGTTGTATCAGGCATTTGAACAAATGAAAACGTTTTTTGTATGAATACTTATGTATACTTGAATCAATTCTGAATGTACTGTATTGTACAATAAAGCAAGTCTTATATTTCTGCAGACCGTGACTCTACGCTCTTCTTCTGTGGACACTCAAAGAATAGTTAAATGGGAAAGATTATACAATATATCACAATTGATGCCACTCTCATGTCTGTATAGTAAATATGACGGTAGCCGGTTAGCTTACCTTAGCATAAAGCTAATAAAAACATCAAATCCACCTATTTGGACCAGAGAATGTACCTTTAACACAGATTGATGCTGCAGCAATGAACAGATTAACTGCCAAAAAACCCTTAACAAACACACACTTTAGAGCACTTTAGGTTGGAGACCAAGTCTTCAACCTAAATATAATGATTTACGTTATGGGGATGTGCATTTTGTCTGCAAAAGAAAGGAGTCCCGACAATGTCACTGTATAAACAGATGTCCCCACAACGTGAGTAATACACGCCTACACACACACACAGTCAGTTTGTCACTTGATGCTTCAATCCACCACACAGCCAGCTGTCAGTCATCCTGACAGCCATATTGTTAGTGGTGGCCCAGAAACAAAATGGCTTCCAGAAATGTGTGATTGTGTGTGTGTGTGAGATTGTGTGTGTGTGTGTGTGAGTGTGTGTGTGTGAGTGTGTGTGTGTGTGAGTGTGTGTGTGTGCGTCAGAAGGTGGCATGTCAAGATGCACTGACAACATGACTGATTTCCTGTCCTGTGTGTGTCACTCAGTAACACGAGGGAACGCTGACGCAAGACTTCATCTCCCAGAATCCTCAGCACGCTTGCATTGAAAATTATTATGAGACTTCCAACCTCGACTCAAATGTTTAAAATATTGATTTAATTACTGTTTTTAATTGCTTTCCTTCTGTCTTCTTGTCCATGTATTACTTGTTTCAGGTTTTATATTATATCTATTATATATATATATATATATATATATATATATATATGTTTCCCTTATAAGGACAAGTAGCATTATATTGTTTAGGAGTTAATGTCAGGTGTGTAACATCCACCTGAACAAACACAACACTCACACACGCATTGTTATTGTTGTTTTTATACATCATATATTGTTACAACACTTTGTCATCAATATGTATATTCATTTAATTTGTTATATTATATCTGTTATGTTTGTGTTTTTTTTTAATTGTTAAAAATAAACTACCTTAAACTAAACCTCATTAATCAAAGATAAAAACACGTATTACTGCAGAACTGACCTGAGAATCTTCTTGTTTTGAAGTTTCCTTCAGTCTACACATTTAAAAGTTTAAACGTTTGACAACCTTTGCTCTTCAGAAACCTTACTAATCATTCATTACTCTTAACTTTTTAAAATTCTGTATTTTACTCAACTTGCAACGGCTGTGTTCGAAGTGTTGTAGAAGGTTAAAAACACTGAACTCTTTGATAAAGTTTTACTGTTTTCCAATTCAGAAATGCTAATGTTAGCATGCTAGCTCTGTTTAATTTCAAATCTCTCTTGTCACTTATGGACCGACTGAACATCTTTAATCTGAAAGTCGAGCCACGTTTTTGTCGTATTTACCAACAAAAAGACGGAGTTTGAAAGCCAAGTCGACACATTTATTGTCCTAAAGATCATCTTTATGTGATATTTACCATCAATGGAGAAGCAGAACTGAACTTTTGTGAGTGTTTGATCATAATTGCCATTAATTAAATGAAATGGTCTTTTATGTACAGTACCATCTGAAAGCTGAGTTTAATGTCTGAAATAATCTGTTTTGAGATGAAATGTTCCTTCTGTTGTACTTATTGTCCTGAAACAACATTTCTTGCCGTGTTTACAATAGAAACATCGAAGTGGACCTCAATAGTTTGGCAGCAGATACTGTCCAAAAAAATGATGATTATCTATATCACTCAAAAACTGAGCCAAAGTCGTTGGAAGTATTTACAATCCCAAATGTACCATCTGAAAGTTCCTCTGTGTTTTTTGGAGGAATTTACTGTCCAGAAGCTGAGCTTAACTGTATTTTCCACTCAAACCGTGAGCTTAAATGTACCTTCTGTTGTATCTATCGTCCTAAAGCTGAAGCCAAACAGTATTACTGTAGTATTTACAGTCTGAACAGTAGGCTGAAGGGAAACTGGCTTTTACAATCCCTCCCAGACACCTTGAATGCACCATGAGCCACAGCTGGATGGGGGGGCATGATGGGAGACGGAGGCCCTTCTGCCCGCGGCCGTGTCAGAGCCCGGGTCTGTAGTCCGATTCCCACGGGCGCTCATTAGAGAGCCGCCACTCAGAAAAAACACACCTGCTGGCAGCCAATGAGACGCTGCCCTGCAGCCCACACAGGTCCCGCCTACACACCAACCAGCGCTCGCTAACGGCGCTAACACACACACACACACACACACACACACACACCTTCAGAGTGCTCGGTTCGGCCTCCAAGTGTTAATCTGGTTTGTCAGCAAGGTAGAAAAAATAAATGAAACTATTACAGACTATTACATCTTCATCTCTATTGGTGGTGAAATACACTTCAACCTCTAATCTGTCTGATTTACACTCGATTATATAAAATACTTAGTTTTATCTGAGGACAAGTAATGCAGAGCAGAAAACACCTAAAGTACAAGAAATTATAGCTCGCAACCAGACATGGACAGAAGAAGTGTATCGGTACAACAGCTGAGAAGCAAATGGAGTGAAGGTGGTGATCCTGACTCAGAGAAACTTAAACGTATTGATCAACCTGTTTGTGGAGAACAGAGCTGGACGAAGTGGACATTTTCACTGTGACGTCACCCGTTAGTGGACTACGGCCGTGAAGCCTTGAGTTCACGATTTTGTCTGTTCTCGTCTTGTTTTTGTCCGTCGCCATCTTGAATTTGTGGTCAACGCCATGTTGATATCTGGCCGTCGCCATTTCTGAAAGCTCTAAAGTGGAAATTACTAAAACTGATAATTGCCCACAGACATCTGAAACACGACCCCAAATCCACACAAGCTATTGAGATGTAAACCAGCAGTTTAATCCTGAACAACGTGTTGTATTCTATGTGACTTCAGGCTACCTGAAGGAGTTATGTGCTGTTTGCTTTATATTCCATCACTTCATCTCCACATTCAGCCATTAGATGTAAAGCTCACGGTGTTTCCAGCCATGTTCTCTTTGTGTCGACCACATCCTGACTCACTCTCACAGTATTTCACAAAATGTTTGAACTCTGCCTATAAAAGTATTTTTCCACCTCCGTCCTCGTGGGGGGGGGGGGGGGGGGGGGCAGACTCTTATTTCAGGGGCTGAAAAATGATGCTGATGTGGTGCCTGAGGGGGAAAATTGAAGGTGTGATGAGGGAAAAGGAGAGTGAATACGAGGGGAAATAGAGAGAGAGAGGGGGAGGTCAGACCTCCTTTCATCTCTCCATCTCGACTTCAAAGGCGACATCGATGCTGCTTTGATTCCATCAGCACCTCCTGTCTGAGGAGGAGGAGGAGGAGGGAGGAAGAGGAAACAGGTGGGCCCACTGTATCACATGGACTCTTAATGCTTATCGATATTGTTTCTTATTAGTTCGTGAATAATCTGGGTACTAAAACAGAATAAAGAGCAGATTATGGTGATTCAACTTGGATGTGATCCAGGAAGTCCAGTTTGAGTGACAGGTTCAGGATGTTAAGGTATTATCAGAACATAAAGCATTTAATAACCCTGTGAGATTACTCTCAGTGTAAACAGAAGAAATAATACAGCGTTTATTCTACAGGATGAAGAACGCATTTAACGCATTGACCAACGCGGTGCAGCGACGGATGTTCAGCCAACTTTGTAACTTTCTTTTCTACGTTTTGGAGTAGAGAGTAGAGATGATGTCAGAAGAACAGAAGGAGGAACATCATGAAGGACTTGGACATCATCAGGTTTCTGGAGATGAACAAAAGCTGTTTGAAGGAATGAACGAGGTCCAACAAGTCCTCCACCTCTTTAATCAAAATATGCACGACTCCATGAAAACAGCATTATTAGTGGAGTGAACAGTTTATTAGGAATATTGATTATCATAATATTTGGTGCATGTAACAAAGTCATATAAAGGAATGTGGAGTCTGTAAACATCACTATCGGTGGCCTGAACCAGGACCATATCTGGATTCATTAGACCTTGTATACTATAATCTTGACCTCTACTGGTGTCGCAAAATACACAAAATACACTATTTGAGTATAATTTTGGAGGTACTTGTACTTTAGCTGAGTATTTCCACTCCACTACATGTAAGAGGTAAATAGTGTACTTTTTAATGCGCGATATTTATCTGACTGCATTCTGGGGTTCAGAGTTAAACCGTCGGGGGGTCGGGTGGTGAAGGGTTACTTTTAGTACTTTAAATATATCCCAATGACAATACTTCTGTAATCTCTTTAACTTCTTCCACCAATCACAAGTCCTGCTTCACTTCCTTTAAATGATCTGCTGGTGTTCGTGGTCC
This sequence comes from Leptoclinus maculatus, assembly GCA_032191485.1. Lineage (NCBI taxonomy): Eukaryota > Metazoa > Chordata > Actinopteri > Perciformes > Stichaeidae > Leptoclinus > Leptoclinus maculatus. The sequence continues at coordinate 796,324 of JAVDOI010000054.1, read as the reverse complement.
TCAGAGGATGAATCCTAGTGATTCTTGAGGTCTCTTGACTAAACATTAGTTCTAACTAGAAAATTCCTAAAGAAATGTTGACAGTGTGGCTTCTACCCGAAGCTTCTGCCCGAAGACGTCATAATATATATCCACTCCGATGTTACCGGTAGTGTCGTTCAGGTTCGATTGAGATAGCGCTTCTCTCTTTTCTGCATTTTAGATTCATACTCTTGGATTGAATCTTGTATTCTGTACGAACCTCATTCTGAGCTTCATGTTAAGATACGGTTACTCTATGGGGCTTTTATTTTGAAAGGGTGGGACTGGGTGGGTGAGAGAGGGGGAGAGGAGACATATTCATAATGTTTGACACACAAACACAGAGGTTATTAAATGACAGGCTTCATCACAAGCATTCCAGTTAGAATTCACTCTTATTTTTAAATTGGGGGGGGGGGGGGGGGGGGATCTGTAAGACCTGAATGACTGTATGAGAGAGAGAGAGAGAGACAGACCGGAGGTCTAACAATGTCTTTGACTGAATATCTCCAGGTCATGTGTGTGTGTGTGTGTGTGTGTGTGTAGAGAGAGAGCCTGTGTGTGTGTGTGTAACTGGTTGCCATGGTGAGGACGCCTGGTGTTAGAGGCAGACTGATTAAGAAACGTTACAGTAAACAGTGATTTTGAATCCTACCTGCTCGTCTGCTTTCACTTCAACTCTTTTAATAAAGATAATTAAGATGAAATGTAAAACAAAGACCTGGAGGACTTTTACTTCAGTCCTTGAGAGAGCGAACAAGTGAAAGAATTATTATATATTATACATATATAAGTAGATGATTCAGACAAAGAATGCAGCTCTGACTACTCAAACTTTATGCATTTATTATATATGTGTATGTATTTATTATATATGTATGTGTGTATTTATTATATATGTGTATGTATTTATAATATATGTGTATGTATTTATTTATTATATATGTGTATATATTTATTCTATATGTATGTGTGTATTTATACAACAGGTAGTTCATACAAATACATATATACATAAACTTAGCTTGAAGAATTATGAATCTTAACTTTCAGTCTAAACGTTATTGATAAGAAGGACGATGTTTTGTTTGTCCGGAATTTGATTATTCTTAAAAATAATAATAAAACGGTAAATTCTATAAAATCATAGAAATGACTTGTTTCTGATTCAATTCAGTTAGTCAATTTAAGATGATCTTTTTTTATTTCAATATTCCTGTCTGTTTTTCAGGAGTCTTTGATCAGAATCAATAAAACATACCTCTGAGTCTGAGGTCACCGTGATGTCACTTCCTGTACAAACACTCGTCGTCTCGTCCGTTAACACGTCGGCTTTATTTCTACAACAGTAACGAGCTGAATGAGAACACGTCTGACCTGAACAGACCTGTTTTTATTCCGTCTGTTTGAACCGAGTCAACAGCGAATAGATTTCCTTTATTAACTCAAACGACCAGAATCAACAGAGAGAAACGTCTTCTTCTTCACGTTAACAATCACCAGAAAACTAAAGGAGTGTGAAGTATTACAAGTAGCTGCAGATGGTCAACTGAGCCCAACTGATCTATTCATGTGTTCACATCAAGTCATCAACTGAACGAGTCTTTTATTGTTTCCCACATCAGGAAATCAACACACGGTTTCAATTAAACAACAAAGATTTTCTTGGAATATTGTGCCGGCAGAAAACCAAATATCCTCGACAAAGAAAAATAACATAAAATAATTCAAACAAAATGCCGTTTAGCGGGTTTTAAACCACCTCCAATGTAAACACATCAGAACAACTAATGTAGAATAAAGAGAGAACACAGGAGGCTGCTGTTTATATTAATGTTCATTATAACTTATACTTTACAGTAGTTTTGTTACGTAATTAAACATCAAAACTAAGTAAACCATAAACCAATAAAGAGAATACAGCGTTGGATCTACATTTACTTTAGTACTCTAGTTAAGTACAATTAAGATTATTATTTACTTGATTATTTTAGTACAAGTATAATAGTACTTCATAGTAGTACTCAAGTATAATAGTACTTCATACTAGTACTCAAGTATAATAGTACTTCATACTAGTACTCAAGTATAATAGTACTTCATACTAGTACTCAAGTATAATAGTACTTCATACTAGTACTCAAGTATAATAGTACTTCATACTTGTACTCAAGTATAATAGTACTTCATACTTGTACTCAAGTATAATAGTACTTCATACTTGTACTCAAGTATAATAGTACTTCATACTTGTACTCAAGTATAATAGTACTTCATACTAGTACTCAAGTATAATAGTACTTCATACTAGTACTCAAGTATAATAGTACTTCATACTAGTACTCAAGTATAGGGCTGCAACAACGAATCGATAAAATCAATAAAATTCGATTATTAAAAGAGTTGGCAACGAATTTCATTATCGATTCGTTGTGTCGCGCGACTATTACGCCACTCAATAAGTCGCGGAGATGTTTGAGTAAAATAAAGTTGAGTTGAGCGCAGAGCGGAGGTCGAGGAAAGACCACCGGAGACCCGTAACGATGTTCTGAAACACATGGCGGAGGCAGAGAAATCAGTACGACCTCAGTCATCCAAGGTGTGGGAGCATTTCACACCAGTGGAGCTGGTGGAACATGTTCTAGGTAGGGCTGTGCCACATCCAATCAATGTCAGCAAACATCCCACAATGATTTAATGCAAACAAATTAAGGTATCAAACACGTATTACTACTTTGCAGTTAAATATTTAACCTTTATTCCAACATGAAAAAAAGCAGTAAATAACACTTTGATAAATACGTCAGGACATCTTATTAATGTCACCCTCACGGGATTCAGTATAATATATGTATATATATATATATCATATAATAATATTCAGTATAATATAATAATGTAGATCATATAATAATATATTTATAACTATATATCCATTTATCAGACAGGTGCTTCATGTCCCTCACTCCCTAACTGTCCATGCTGGTTCTGTCCCCGTTGTTTTAAAAAGCTAAATAAGTTATTAGCATGACGTCATCCAGCTAGCCAAACCTGTCTGGTGTACAGCTAGTAGAGAAGCTTCATGTGCTGCTTCCCTTTCCCGCTAGTCTGCTGTCTGATTGTGAAGTCAGGCTGATCTGATATCAGCTCTTTGGCCTGAAGTTTCTCCTCAAAGTTCTCCTCTCACACGGGTCACGTATTTGTCATTTCCAATTTCTGGTTTCAACCGGAAGTGATGCTCGCTTGAACCTTTAACTTCCGGTTAGCCGATTCAACCGGAATCGAGGAAATGACAACTAAGAGACTTGAGAAGTACTGGTACCAGTACTTCTCAAGTCTCTTAATTGTCATTTACTCGCTCCTCGAATTTACTCGCTCCCGGTGTTCTGCGCCGGTGTTCTGCGCCGCCATATTGACGGCCGTCCCTAAGCTCTAATGTAGCTCTGAGGAGCGAGGACCCACGAGAACAGACTTCCAGGAAGTGTTTTAACGGCCGACACGCCCCCTCATTGTTCATCTGTGATGTGATTGGACGCTGCAGCCGATCGGACTGATGAGATTGTTTTCATGTAAACAGTGAAGACAGATCACAGAATAAACTCTAGTTTATATTTGATTAGTTTTCTGATTCAACATCTGGTTTAAATATTGTTCATTGTAGTCTGAACAACAAAAGGACCACAAACAACTTTCTTCATTTATTAGAAAGATTTGTGTTTTCATGATCTGATATTTCCCTCAATAACTTTATTATGAAACAATTAAAATCAGAGCGAGCTGGAGAGACTAAACCCTTTATATATAGATATCTATATCTATATCTATATATATCTATATCTATATCTATATCTATATATATATATATAGATATAGAGAGAGAGAACTGAGAGACAAAACACTTTTGACATCATTCATCATAATTTCATTCAGTCACGTGAGGCTGTTCATTCCTGATTGTCGGGTTTGATGAGTTTTGATAACTTGGGAAATTAATGCTTTTTTGTTTTTTCGAAAAAATGATCGACAGATTAATCGATTATTAAAATAATGGTTAGGTGCAGCCCTACTCAAGTATAATAGTACTTCATACTAGTACTCAAGTATAATAGTACTTCATACTAGTACTCAAGTATAATAGTACTTCATACTAGTACTCAAGTATAATAGTACTTCATACTTGTACTCAAGTATAATAGTACTTCATACTAGTACTCAAGTATAATAGTACTTCATACTAGTACTCAAGTATAATAGTACTTCATACTTGTACTCCACTACATTTCATTTGTCAGCTGTAGTTCTTTTCACATTATTAAAACTAATAAACAATGATTTATTAGTTTATGGATAAAGCCACACTATATGAAGTAGTTAAACAATCAACAATGAAGTGATGAACACATTAATGCATCAATCATTATAATCCAATAATATACTTTTGGTATTGATGCTGAGTAGTATTACTACATTGTATTTCAGTGTAAGATCAGAGAACTTCCTCCACCACTGTGTTTACATGTTAATATGTTCCTAACGGATGATACAACACAGTGACGTCAAATATAATCATATAATCATAACAAAACAAAGTAATCACAACAAAAAAAGAATTCTGAGAAAAACACCAAAACAAGCGTAAACAGAAGCGAATGCGTTAATGTAGAATATTTAGGTTAAGAACCGCATTAATGTAAGTATGGTAATAATCCAAACAGAGGTATTTATGGATGTAACGTCAGCGCTAATCCTCCATCACAGACAGATGTTCGTCTTCATGTATTTAATCGGTTCAGTCTGAACTCTCTCATTTGTTTCGTTTCACTGCAGAACATTTTCATTGAGTTTAAGTTTCTTCTCCTGCAGACTTAAAGGTGACCTGTGGACGTTTCACACTTCATCCACAGGGGGCGATACTGAGCCGAGAAGGGCAGCGATGCTCCAGAGAAGTCAGAGAAGAAGATGACGGCAAACTAATAAACTTTGGAATCAAAAATACTCAAAAACTCTTGTTTGCAAATGTTTTATGAGGGAATCCCTTCAGGGAAACGCTCGAGGCGTTTTGGTGAAATCCAAACATGCAACATGTTTAAATGGTTTAATAAAGACGCCATGGTTTGGTTTAAAATGACTTCTCGTGGTAGAAGTCTGTTCTTTGACCTGAGTGATATCTGAGTAATGCACACAATGTGTTCCCTCCACACATCTCTCACAATGCAGCTCGGTTTGAACAGGACAGAGATGGAAACAAAGCCGTGAGATATTTAAACGTGTTTAAAAGTTCTATAAACACAGATTCATGAGAAACAACAGAGTAGTAAACTAGTGATTACTTCTTTGTCTTTTTAAAGAAAACGTTTGCTGCCACAGTCTGTTCATAATAAACTGCTGTGGTCATTATCCAGATGTGCTGGTGGAAATATGAGGCTCAGTTGCTTTTGTGCACAAAAACCAAATCATTCGGGGAATCATGTATTCATTGCCATTAATAAAAGTAGACATTTGTACCTCCAAGTATAACGAAGTAAATACTTTGGTTTATGACTAAATATCTGCAAAGCTGAAGTTAAAATATGTGTCTCTCCAAAACTAAACATTAACACAAACAGCATGCAGGAGAAAATAAGGAGCATGTTAGCGCAACACATGCACAGCATGAGGAGTAACACTTTACAGAAGTACAAATACCTCGTTAGCTAACAGATAAAGTGTACGAGCAGCATCGATTCTGGGCTCGCTGCTTCATGACCATGTTGTGAGTCTGACTCACGAGAGAGAAACCCAACGAGACGTGAGCTGAGACTTCAAATTAATAGCACTTTAATAAAGTGTAAATAACAAATGCAACTTAAAAACATTCTCAATGATGACATCGTTCTCAGGAAAAACAGTTACTCCCATCAGCCTCAGCTGTACTTTGTACTAAAATGCTAAACAGCATATATATATGTATATATATATATATATATATGTATATATGTGTGTGTGTGTGTGTGTGTGTGTGTGTGTGTGTGTGTGTAAGAAAACACTCATTTCTACTTTTGTAGTCAAGACTTAATAGATTTCACAACGTCCTGGAGTTTTCTTCTGACAGTTGGTGTGTTTCTACACATTTTAAATAATGTTTCTAAAGTGTGTGTGTGTGTCTGTCTGTCTGTGTGTGTGTGTGTCTGTGTGTGTGTGTCTGTGTGTGTCTGTGTGTGTGTGTGTGTCTGTGTGTGTGTGTGTCTGTGTGTGTGTGTGTCTGTGTGTATGTCTGTCTGTGTGTATGTCTGTCTGTGTGTGTGTCTGTGTGTGTGTGTGTCTGTGTGTGTGTGTGTCTGTGTGTGTGTGTGTGTCTGTGTGTGTGTGTGTGTGTCTGTGTGTGTGTGTGTGTGTGTGTGTGTCTGTGTGTGTGTGTGTCTGTGTGTATGTCTGTCTGTGTGTATGTCTGTCTGTGTGTGTGTCTGTGTGTGTGTGTGTGTGTGTGTGTGTCTGTGTGTGTGTCTGTGTGTGTGTGTGTGTGTCTGTGTGTGTGTCTGTGTGTGTCTGTGTGTGTCTGTGTGTGTCTGTGTGTGTCTGTGTGTGCGCTTGCATCAAGCCGGTGTGGTCCCAGAGTCCACCATCACACGCTGACAGATATCAGTGTGACGAGGTCTCCAGGACGGTCCCACTGTGAAACTACAAACCGCTGCAGGGCTCGCTCAAACTTTTCCAGCCCTTCATGCCTTCACTTTGTGAACACCTGCACGCTGAGCTCACCGTACCTGTGGGACTGAAACCCAAAGCCTTCTTATGTTGAACAGGACACAAGGGATACCGGTGGAGGCCCAGAATATAAATAAATATATACATATATATATATATATATACATATATGTGTGTATGTGTATGGAAGACGTTTGCAGGTAGGCAGCAGCAATGTGTCTATTTATTCTGTTTCATCTGATTTGATCAAATAACACATACATTACTGCTCTATATACATATATATGTATATCCATCCATCCATCTTCCTCCTCTTATCCGGGGTCGGGTCGCGGTGGCAGCAGGCCCAGCAGGCTGACCCAGACTTCCCTCTCCCCCCCAAATGAAATACTCTTGACACGCTTCGTTCACGTGAACACACTACTGCTTTATATCTGTTCACTGACACTTTAAATTGATATTCAGGGACTTGTTACTAGAAAAGGAACAGCAGCAGTAAAACTTTACACACTATGATGATTACACTATTAAAAAATAAAAAATAAAATAAATACTCAGTTGATCCGTTACACCACTAATATATATGTATCGTTGTATGTGAACGTTAATCTGCTCAGGTTAGGTTCTTCAGATGGTCACCAGATAAAACGTTGGTGTTGTACACTTCTAAAGAAGCTTGTCCTAATGAGAGCTCACTCTTGAGCCACATCTTGGCGGGTCACGACTGAGGAGGCGGGGCCTTGAGCGTGATGCCGCCTCTCCTCGTCCTCCCACACACGGGGTTAAAGTTAAAGTTAAAGTTACCGCCCTCGGACCTTCGAGATGCATTCAGGAAGACTGCGAAAATTACAGCGCTTCTTCTTCTGCTCCCCCCTCTTTCCTCTCATCCTCCTCCCTCTCAGCTGACCCTTCCAGGAAGATGGCGGCCTCACAAGCGAGAGGGCAGATTTTGGGAGGCAGTTTGGAGCGTTTGAGAGTCGATGTGGGAGGAAAATAACCACAGCGGAGCGGCTCCTTCTGACATCTGATTGGCCGTTTAGTTTTTCCGACTTCACAAACAGTGGATGTGATGTTAAACAGCAGCTCTCCCTCTTCACACCGACCTCTGACCTCGCTCGCCCACCGAACGCTCACACTGACCACGGACGAGAGGAGCAGCCCACAGCGGGAATTGAACCCTCGACATTCTGCTCCACAGAAACTAACTCTGGTTGAAAATATGCCGAAACGTTGCAGCTGCTGATGAGACGCTTGTTTAGCATCAAGGAAGGAGGAAGCACTCTAGTGAGGAAACAGTTTGGAAGAAAGGAAGCATCCTAGTTTGGGAAGAAGACAAAATTAAACAAAAGGAGCAAGGAAGCAGCAAGAAGGAGAATTACACTTCAAAGCTGAGAAAACTAAAGATAAAGGAAGACGAAAGTTTATTTTGAAAAGCCTGTATTCGTGTAACGAGAAGGAAATTGACTCGTGTTGCTGAACTTTCGTAGGAAAACTAAATACGGACATAAGACATCGTACAAACTGTCTGAGGAGAAGAAGACCAGCGACGACGTCAATATTTAATCAGGAAGAGCAGCGAGTTCACATCATAAAACACATTAGCATCGATTAAAGCGGATAAACAGGAGAGCGAGTCAATAACACGGAGCAGGTAATGGTGAATAAAGAAGATATTAAATGAATATTTCATCTTTTTGTCCCTTTAATCTTTTATTTTGTTGAGCAGCGATCGTTAGCGTTATTAGCGACACCTGCTCCTTTTGATGGGATGTTCTCCACTCGTCTAGAAGCAGAAGGATCTACTCCTGGAGGAACGACTCCAGAGCTGCAGGTGGGAAATAATTAAAGGAATTAAAAGAAAGAGTTCTAATTAAAAAGCTGTGGGTCCAATAATAATAATGCAGCTCCATGAAGCCTTCAGTGAGGAGGAGAATCATCTGATAAATGCTATGCTAACGTTATTTAAAGGAGGCGACCTTTAACCTCGTCGGTAGTCACAGATCCTGATCGGCAGGTTATTTCTGTTTCAGACAAAGTGCTCTGAAGAGTCGATGAAAGCTGCTGCTCCGTCTCAAGCTTCATTGTTGTCATTATTATTCATATTTGATAGATTTTCATGTCGTTCTGCAGCATCCTACTGATGTTTCTTTTGTATTCACATCCAAACATTCAAATGTACAAAGAACACGTGTTTAAGTGTCAAATGCTATAAACATCCTAAATATGAAAGGATGCAGTACTTATTCATCTTTATACTCAGCGTATTAGCTACACTAAGTCACATGGGAGTCGGGAGTTTGAAGAAGAAGAACGGCGCAAAAACTAAATCCTACAAAAATAAAACAGTCACCTCTGGTGTTCTGAGAGGAGGAACGAGTGGTTTTATCTTTGAAGACAGCTTCACTTCCTCCACAGAAAGGTCCGTCTGATAATAAATCAAAGTCCTAAAATATTAATATTTCTATTGTTACTATTGTTTCTATTGTTTCTATTGTTATTATTGTTACTATTGTTACTATTGTTTCTATTGTTACTATTGTTACTATTGTTACTATTGTTACTATTGTTTCTATTGTTTCTATTGTTACTATTGTTACTGTTGTTATTATTGTTACTGTTGTTATTATTGTTTCTATTGTTACTACTATTTCTATTGTTACTATTGTTACTATTGTTTCTATTATTACTATTGTTACTATTGTTTCTATTGTTATTATTGTTTCTATTGTTACTATTGTTACTATTGTTTCTATTGTTACTATTGTTTCTATTGTTATTATTGTTACTATTGTTACTATTGTTTCTATTGTTACTATTGTTATTATTGTTTCTATTGTTACTATTGTTTCTATTGTTACTATTGTTACTATTGTTATTATTGTTTCTATTGTTACTATTGTTTCTATTGTTACTATTGTTACTATTGTTTCTATTATTACTATTGTTACTATTGTTTCTATTGTTATTATTGTTTCTATTGTTACTACTATTTCTATTGTTTCTATTTCTATTGTTTCTATTGTTACTATTGTTATTATTGTTTCTATTGTTACTACTATTTCTATTGTTACTATTGTTATTATTGTTTCTATTGTTACTACTATTTCTATTGTTACTATTGTTTCTATTGTTTCTATTGTTATTATTGTTTCTATTGTTACTATTGTTACTACTATTTCTATTGTTACTATTGTTTCTATTTCTATTGTTACTATTGTTTCTATTGTTACTATTGTTACTATTGTTTCTATTGTTACTACTATTTCTATTGTTACTATTGTTTCTATTGTTTATTTCTATTGTTACTATTGTTACTACTATTTCTATTGTTACTATTGTTTCTATTGTTACTACTATTTCTATTGTTTCTATTGTTACTATTGTTTGGGTGTCTGTATGATTTCCTGCTGCTTCTTTACAACCATCTGATGCTGAGACATCGCTTTCCTCAAACACACCAGACTCACAGGATTATAAATACAAGCCCCACAATGTAAGAACATCTGGCTGAAGAAGCGTCCTAGTTACAAAACTCGGACAAATGAAGCTTCCTAGTTAGGAAACGAGGACAACAATAGATTCCTGGGTAGAAAAAGAGGACCATGGACGCTTCTTAGTTAGGAAACAAGGACCAACTAAATCTCCTAGGTAGGAACTGACGACTAAATAAGCTTCCTAGATAGGAAACAAGGACAAAGTAAAACTTCCGTTTCAACTCTTATATGTCGACCTGTAACATGTACAGAAGTGATGAAGGTGTCGAGATGTATCCTGCTGTCTCACACACCCACACACACACACATCCACCCACACACACACACACACACACATCCACCCACACACACACACACACACGAGGATGATAATCTGATGAAATATAAAATAATGTGTGTGGGTCGGGGGGGTCGGTGTGTGTGCCGTCTGGTGTTAATTGGCAGCAGAGCGATCATGAAGAATTCATGATGGAATAACGGCGGATTATTCTCCTTTAATTAAAGATGCTGAGTCGTCGTCGCCGCAGCGGCCGCATGAATATTTAACGAGCGACATCGCTAACGCAAACTGATTACTGAGCCTCCCGACATGTGACGGAAGCAAGCTAGCAGCTGCTTTTCACACACACACACACACACACGATATATTACAGCTGATAGTAACACCAACTCTCAGCGTTTAAACATTCATGATGATGAAAGTCAGAGCTCGTCTTCAGCACGATGACGGAGTCAAGTTTAAAACGATAGAAATGTTTCACGTAAACACGTCTGTTTCATGTTGTCTTTGTGAAAACTTCTTATATATTATAACCGGACTCAAATATTATTATGTTCTGTCTGTAATACGCCTTCATAGCTGCTCTCTGAAGGTGTTGATGTGTTACGATTGTCGAGCAGATTTAAGGATCATTTATTGTCATTCTGTCCTCGGCCTTCTTTGTTATGCTGTCACTCATGATGACACGCCCCTCTCAGTTGAAGCCACGCCCCCCCACTCTAGATCAAGGTCAAAAGTCTGAAGTGAAAAAAAATTTGAAACCGAAAAAAAAAAAATTTGAATCTGAAAATATAAAATCTGAAAAGTATAAGAACTCAAATATCAAAATATATATGAAAGTGAAAAATAAAAAAAAATTCAAAATTATATTCAACCCAAAAAAAAAAAAAAAAAACTTTTCATTCACTTATTTCTATTTTGAATAAATTGCTGTATTTTTCAATGTTCAAGACCACAACTTGAACTCTCAGGTTCACATTTTTTTTTCAAATGAACAAAACTTTTGACCTGGATTTAGCTCCATAGAAGTCAAAGCCCAAAAAACAACAATTATACTAAACCACTGAACACAGATATTACTTCAGTACCTCACACACACACACACACACTGACGTGCATTTTATACCTAGGCCTTCACTGCTGTCCTGCAGCACGTCAAAGAATACGCCCAACATGTCAAACTAAAGATCTGATTGGTTGAACACTATGACAATCAACAATATCGTCCCCATTCACTTAAACTGCACATGGATTCACTTGTGAGTCTGCAGGCCTCGGGCCTCTCTTCTACCTAGAGACACAGAGGTGACATCTGATTGGATAAAAGCTCTACTTAAAACAAGCTGCACTGGAAGCAGAGCAACTGAGGAAGACAGTAGCTGTGCAATGAGAACATAAGATAATGGGGAAAATATTTAAAAAAAATTATAATACATGTAGTGTATTTAAGAAAAATTATTAAATTATAAAATAGATATAACTTTGTGATTCTGTTTAGGCCAGCAGAGAAGGCTTTGCAGGCCCTGACGGCCCACCACTGACACACACACACACACACACACACACACACACACACACACACACACACACAGTGGATCAATACAGATGATTGATGGAGATTGGAGTCAGAGGTTAACCCTTCCTCTGCTGACCTCCAGTACAATAAGAGCTAGAAAAGAAAGATGAGGACGGACATCTTTTCTTCTTCTTCTTTGTGTTTAATGTTACGTCATTGCCTTTCCCACACACACACACACACACACACACACACACACACACACACACACACACACACACACACACACACACACACACACACAGTTACATAAATGCGTGATGAGAGAAGAAGAAGCGGGGGACTGAGGGAATATTATTGTGCTCTCACATCACTGTTAGTAATTAAAGTCAATCACCACTTGAGCAGGTTTGAACAGACGCGGAGAAGAGCTTCCACACAGTACTGCTGTTATTATGTTGGTGTGTGACTGATTGAGTCACACACACACACACACACACACACACACACACACACACACACACACACACACACACACACACACAGTAAAGCAATATGTTCCAGTAATATGAGGTTTCACTGCAGCGTTAAAAGAGAATCAAGTGCATGTACTCATGTACTTTCAAGCATTTTTGAGGTACTTGTACATGATGTGCTTTACATTTTCTGCTACTTCACACTTTTCAGAGGGAAATATTGTTGTTTTTACTCCACTACAACTTTAGTTTCTTCACAGATTCATAATACAAACTATGATAACTAATACATGATATTAAATATGATTATATTATGTATTATTAGTAGGTAAGATAACCAGCAGCTAAACAAACTCTGGACTTTCAACCACGAGACCGTTGTTCGATTCCTCGTCTCCCAAAGTGTAACAATAACTTTAGTTATTTTAAGGTTTTGTTTTTTGTCCAAATCTAAATTAGTCCCTGAAGACACAAATACATTTAATTTCTTTGACTACATTTCAAAAAACTGTTTTAATTGTTTCATCCGCTACGTTATGAACGTACTTAATTTAAGTTAAATGTTTGTTTGTAGTTTTATTACCAAAACTTAAGAACACTTGTCGTGTTGGTTCAGACCGAGTCTCCGTGTTGTTGTTCGTTCCTCACATTGTGATTGGTTGATACGCTTCTTCACGCTGTGAAATAAATAAATTAACTACAAAAACTTTAAAAATGTGCCAATTAATCCTGAAAGATTTAAACTACTAGACGTCAATGGAACGATTACCCATAAGTCCTAGCGATAAGTTGGACACAATTTAAATACACGCTAACATAAAAACTAATAAATAAACGGTTCTGTTAAGTTCTAACTTCATGACAGTTTAATGTTATTTTTTAATGAATTTAAATTAGATTTATTTTCAGGTTGTCGTTTGCTGCTGAATTATATTTGTTTCATACCGACAGACTGTTATATATATATATTATATTATTGTTATAATATTGTCTCTTGATGGTATTTGTTTCTTGATATAAAGTACATTGTGCTACTTTTAACATTAAATATAATGAATAAAGTTATTTATTTAAATGTCTGACGGACTCTCTGCCCCTGACTCTCCACCAGTGGCGGCTGGTCCATAGAGGGCGCCGCCCCCCCTTGAGCTACAAATAATACAAAATAAAATTAATAATAATAATAATAAACTATACAAATTGACAATATTTGTGTTTTTGAAACATGGAATCACCCAGTAATATGTGTAAAATATGATATCTGCGGTAAATATATGCTTTTCCTGCTCGTCCTCTCCTCGTGTGCACGTCTCAGCTGCTGGGGCGCTGGAGAAACTGCCCCAAAGAGGCGGGTCTATGAAGCAGTTTAGCCAATGATGCTTTAATGCTGACTAAAGATATAAATGAGTGACATACAAGTTAGCCAATCAGCGTCCTCAAATAGATTCAGCTTGGGGCAGATTTCATTCTGCCCCAAGCTGCGCGTTCTCGTCGGGACTAGTCTCTACAGGAGAGCACTGCTCCTCCAAGACCCGTTTGAGAGGAGAACTGAGAGGAGAAACTACTGAAAGAGCTGATATCAGATCAGCCTGACCTCACAATCAGACAGCAGACTAGCAGGAAAGAGAAGCAGCACATGAAGCTTCTCTACTAGCTGTACACCAGACAGGTTTGACTAGCTGGATGACGTCATGATAATAACTTATTTATCTTTTTAAAACAACGGGGACAGAACCAGCATGGACAGTTAGGGAGTGAGGGACATGAAGCACCTGTCTGAGAAATGGATATATAGTTATATATATATATATATATATATATATATATATATATATATATATACATATGTGTGTGTGTGTGTATATATATATATATACACCTGTGTGTGTGTGTGTGTATATATATATACATATATATATACACACACACAGGTGTATGTGTGTGTGTATATATATATATATACACACATACACCTGTGTATATATATATATATACACATATATATATATATATATATATATATATGTATATATATATATATATATACACACACACACATACTGTGTATATATATATATACACACACACACACATACACCTGTGTATATATATATATATACACACACACACACACATACTGTGTATATACAGCTCAATCACTATCAGAGTCTCTCTCGTCATCCTGTTTTTTTCTTGAATTACCAGTCGAGTGTCAGTTTACGTCCGTAATATCCTCACTTTTAGATATTTGTGTTTAATAATCTTGATTAGCAACATAACTAACATGTAATCGGTTCATCTTGAGGAGAATATTGAACCTTTATACTTCTACTACTTCATAGCTGCACACACTGCTGTTAAACGGGTGTTTATTTCATCACTGAACCAGTCCCACAGTATCTCTGCACTATTTGATGTTTTTTTTAACTTTTTAATTCATTTCACATTTAGTAGTTTTGGAGGAAGCCTGCGAACAAATAATGAAATCGTCACACGACAAATAAAAGCTTCAAAACTTCCCGGTGGCTTTTCTTCTGGAAAAACAAACTCAAAGATATTTTAAGTTAAAGTCGAGAAACTAAAACACAGAATCAGTGAATCACTCTCGCTGTGGGGAACCGGTCGGGGGTCTTAATGGTGGCGGCATATGTCAGAGCATTAATCTGATCTGGACGGCTAAAAGAGACGGAGAGTTTGGGGGGGGGGGGGGGGGTATTATGGATGAAGGGTGTTATGGGCGGAGCACCGGAGGTTAAAACAGATTGTGTTCCTCTGATTTGTTAAATGTGGGTCAGCGCTCAGTCTGTGAAGGATCAGACTAACGCTCTCCTTTTCATTTAGCTAGGCTAGCAGTTCCCCCCTGATTCCAGTGTTTGTGCTAAGCTAGGCTAACAGACAGAGATGTAAACGTCCCATCTGCCTCTGGGGTAAAGTTTTTATATTAAAAACATGAAACACAAAGTGTTTGTTTCTATGTAATCGTTCAGTAGATTCACTCGTTATTTGCTATTTAAAGCGATTGCTTCGCTGCAGAATCATTTTGAATCTGTGAGAATTAAGTAATAATCCTGTGTAATCATGAAATCCGTTAAGTCAAACCTGACAACCCTTGTTTTTAGTTTCCATCACTGAGACTTCATGGTTTTTACTCCTCGCCAGGAAAATATTTAAAAATCACTTTTATTATGTCAAATATGAAAAAAGCATCTTTTTTACATGTTTGCCTAAATTCTCAAACTTTTTACAACAAATCTAACAAAAAAATGTCTTTACATCGTCGCCTTTCTTTATTCAACATCCACACATTAAAACTAAAGATGTTTTTGTTGAATATGCAACATGAATGAGTTTTAAAGATATGTGGGCAGATATATAAACATAAATCAAAAGTTAAATGTGTTTTAATTAAATGTAGATATTTAGGATTTCTTCATGTACCAACGTAGTTACAGACGATATCAAGGTGGCGTTTGTGTCCGTCTGCGTTACGTTAACCTTCATTTAAACAGAGACCTGGTTATGTGGACGTAAACATGAATTTATGTTTATGAATCATTTTACTGAATGACAGAGGATTAACTAATCTGTATTTCTTAATCGGCAACAAACACAAATCTCTTGTTCCTTCAAATTACAGCTGAACTTTCCCCCAAATATCCCTGAGATCTGTTCTCTCCGATTGTCAACAACAGAACAAACCAACAGAGGGTCGAAGGTGGTTTTTAAGTATAAATTAAATTGCAGCCAAACAAATATTTGCAGCGTCTACACTCATTAAATAAAACAGGACGAAGGTTCAGCAACAACATTTCATTAGAAATAATGAGCGACTTATCTTCATTGTTCTTTCTCCGTACAAACATGTTCTACCTCATCAGAGGATACAAAGTAAACATGATAATGAAATAGATGATGTGTATAAAAATGTAAATAAGAAGTGTCTTCCTGGTGATTCACGATTAATGTTTCATCCAATATTTGTCTGACCTGTTTGTCACCCCCCCCCCACGACCTCTGACCCGAACAAAAGGAAGCAGCTGGATTAATCAGCTCCCTGGGGGGGGGGGGGGGTGCAGGCAGATGAGGCGTTAATCCGCTCTAATCCACCACATTAGACGATGCCGGCACACTCCTTTTTTTTTTTTTTTTTTGGTGTTTTGCGGCGGCGACGTGGCCGCTCTGCTGTAATGACCATCGTGGGATTAAGTGAGAGCGTTTAAGCCACTTCTCGACGTCGACGTGAACAACAGCGATTTAAAAAAAACAGACATTTGGATTTAATAAAGTGACACAACAGGAAAACAGTGTTTACAGCTGGAGAGGGGGGGGGGGGGGGGGGGTTAAGGTACAAGGCGTAATCCCGCCACAACAATACGGCTCACACAATTAAAAACCACAACGTCTGTCAATATTAGTATGAAGACAGATAGCAGCCGTCACTTTAATCCCTGATAAACCTGCAGCTGTTAATCCTTCATTGACTGCTGCATCCCGACACATTAAACATGCATTTACTTTTCTTATTACGGACAGAAAGTTTGACATTGTTTCTGTTTTCAAGTGTTTTATTTTTAAATAATATAAAAAAGACGGTCTGTTCAACTTTAAATCCAGGAAAACCTCCTAATACTGATTATTTTATTAAAAATGTTTACAGCACAATTAAAATAGAAGGAATCAGCTAAAAGAATCGTCTTTAGAGACAAATAGGATCATTTCCTCTGCTGCGTTCACTGGGAACTTTACATTTCAGCGTTTTGAATGTTGGTCATACAAAACAAGGGATTTCAAGTTGTCACTTTGGGGAATTGTTGTCTGCATTTTACACTATTCTTTCACATAAACAAACAAATATCGAATAATAAGAATATTGGTAATTGAATATTGGAAGTAACTTTAGTTACAGAGCTAAACTTGTACTGTTAAACTTCTTCAGTATAGTCCACACTTTGTGTTTTATGGTTGAACAGTTTCTCGACCCGGATTAACGGCAGACGGTCAGATTGAGAAATGACTGATGAAGAAAAAAGTTGTTGTTAAAATCTTCCTCAGCTGTAGAGAACATTATTTATATTTATATATTTGAAACAGCGTCCTGCAGATTTTATAGGTGTGTAACGTCTCTAAGAGCCTGCAGTCATTCATAACTAACATTTCTGTTTGTGACAAGCAAGAGGAAATATAATACGACTTTTGTAGATTTAATTCAAGACTTTTAAATTTCTTTTAAGGCTTCCTTTTTTGAGGGAGCTGAATAGAAGTCTATGAGAAAATGACTCTACTTCTTTCTTGATTTATTACCTCAGTAAACATTGTAAACATGAGTTTATGGTCTCAATCTCTAGTTTCAAGTCTTCAATACAGCATGATGTTCATTTAGTACATGATGGTCCATTTAGAGTCAAACAGACCATAAAGCAGGGGATGCTTTAGGGGCGGGGCTACACGGTGATTGACAGGTCTCTACCAGAGACGTATACGCCGTCTCTACGTCACTCCTCCTCAGTCCAGATGTGGTCACTTCCTGTTCACTGGTTGCACAAAAAACAAGATGGCGACGGCGAAATCGCCAAACTCAAAGCTTGAAAACATCCACAAACCAATGAAAGACGTCACAACGACTGCGTCCACTTCTTATATAGTCTATGGTTGTACTCTACATTATTAAAAGTGCATTCACATTTTAATGTAAAATTGCGAAATCGTTCTCCCGTCAGATGCGAAGACAGATATTAGTTTTATTTCTATGCGTCCAGTAAACTACAGAGACACGTTTAGCTTAGCTTAGCACCAAAGGAGGGATGAAAGAAATCAATCAGAACAAAATATGTTTGGAGCTGATTTTATCTGATATAATTGATCATAAGTTGAATTGTTATGGTGTTGATCCATCTGTAGCTGCATATACAGTAAATAGACAGCATATTATTCTACTGGTAGTTATTCTGAGGAATGGGCAGTAAAGAGAGATGTTTTTCATATTTACTAATGATTAACCATTCATTTTGATTCATGCCTCACTGCAGTGCAAAGAAATGATTCCACACCAACTAAATCATAAATATCTAATTGTGTATCCATATAATTTAGTGATGGAGATGGAGCCATCCCACATTGTTAGTGGTTGAGGTTTGTTGCTTTATTGATCATTTCTCCAAGAGGTGATATAATTATGTGGAGCAATCTGTGACACTGCCAGGTATTTAATCATCATGTTGTCTGACTTCATGCTGTGTCGTCATTTATAAGTTCATTTCCTCTCAGTCTTCACATTTCATTTTTAGTGTTTAAGTTACGATATAAATACAATGTCTGAGTGCAGGACTTGTAATGGAGACGGTTTCTATTGTTTTACTAAACATTTGATGTGGTTAGTTTTGGTTACACGTTGTAATCATACGAGCGTGCTAAAGAACGTTACGTCCGGTCGTCATCGCCTCATTCTTTAGATTTGTGATTGGTCGATGGGCGGTCGATGGGCGTCGGCATGTTGTCGTGTACAGGTGCATCATAGGATTGACATGTGATGACCAAGAGAACCGATCAATCCCATTGACAAATACTAACACTATGACATAGACACAATACTACCCACATACAAACACACACACACACTCATGTTTACACACACACATACAGTCCTACATTACAAACAGTGGACCACCAAATTAAGTGTGGACCTCTGTTTCTGGTCATTTTAAGAAAAACAAAAATAGAATCGAAAATTATCTTTAAAAGGTCTTTTCACAGAATATTACTGCAAATGTGCTTTTTCATTGTTATTGCAGACATTTTCAAGAGGGGAGTCATGTCTACCTACCAAAGAGGGGCTCTCCATTGTTTTACATTTTTGGAAAAGAAATTATCAAAGAAATTCAACTTGCGTTTTTTTCCTTTTTACTAATTTATGTCATTGTAACTGTTGTTCTGCACTAAAGACATGTTCTAGTTCTCTCTACTTCTAGTCATGATGGTTCTGTTTCCATAGAGGAGCAGGACTTTAGATTACAGTGTAAATCGAGACCACAGAGAGAAGAATGTGACAAACGCACCGAAAGTGCTCGATGTTCAGAGGATTAAACGTCATGGACGTCGGACAGAAAACAGACGACCAGTCTGACTCCCAGTTGCTCCCTCACAGATTCACAGTTTCCTCTGCCGCTCTCAGTCGAGCGTCAACGTGACAGCCACTTAGAAATTAAGCAGCAGATTAAATTAGGGCTTTAAAAATCTCTTTTTGGAGTCGTTCATTCAGACGTGAAAAGATTAAGGGGCGGCGATGAAAAGGGATTCTAGTTAAGACCTACATTATCGCAGACCTCGGAGGCCAGACAAAAAAAAATAAAATGCAGCGCATTTGAGGATCAGTGTAAATGATTTCTTTGTGGACGAGTGAATGAAATTATAGAGCAGGGACCTCTCTTTCGCTTCTCTCTGTTATCAACCTTGCAAATGGACAGGGCCTGTGAATCAGACACACTTTCATTTCTGACAAAAAAGGGCTCAGGGACAGAGGAGCCGAGACACCAGGTGAGGTTATTCATCTCGAGGTGGTATTTACCGAGACGGGGAGAGAAATTCAACCTCACCAGGAGCTGAAAGACGGCTGATGGATGGAACAAACAAACTGAGACTTCAATTAAAAAATAAATGGAAATATCTCATCCACCCCCCCTCTCTCACAGATTGGATTTATATTGCTGGAGTTTGTTGCCTGGTTACCTCTCATTGCCCCGCTCATTTCAAAATGTTGATTAGTTTGGAGGCTATAAATCGATGGCTATGGGGCCTACATTGTTTCCGGGGGAACGCTAGTCTGCTCGAAAGGGAAGTGGACCTGAACCACGATGTGACCGCCATCTTTAAAAAACACTTCAGGAGGGTTGTTGAAGGCGTAGACGTCACAGGTGAGAGGGGATTAACAATTTAGTCAGAGGTCAAGGGTCGTCCAACGTCAGAAAACATCTGACGAGCGTAGGGGAGCACGTCCCTCGACCAAGACTGCACATCCACTGATGTAACTTTTTTTGTGAAGGGGACCCACGCCAAATTTCATAACGAAACTAAAATCAAGCTAATTAATATTCACAAAAAACATGACTGAAACGAGTAAAACTGATCAGAACAGTGCGAAAACCCCGCCCCTTCCAGCCTGACGCATTTGGTTTCTGGAGATAGAATTACATTGACATCAGCCTGTGATCGTTTCTTTGTTTCATGTCGTGGGACTTTTTGTTTGTCGTCTTTTATGGAAGTTGCGGAGGAGAATGCAGAGCTTTGGTCTTGAAATCTTCACTTCTTACCTGAATGTGCACATTCCCGTGCAAAACTACAACTGTGTCAGATCCTGACCAGTTATTACATTTTAGGGTTAGTGGTTTTATTTCTGTGGGTAGAAAAGTCATTAGTAGTATTGATAGGTGGACGAACACACATCTATGTCAAGTTTAAATTTGATCTAAAATATGTTGATCATTTGAACACACATTTCTTGTACCTTTATTCTCAATGAGTTGCAGAACTGTCTCATTTAAAAGCTAAGGGTATTGTGCGTAAAAAAATACAAAGTAAAGTTACGCTTTCCTTCTTTGGTTTTTAATTGAAAATGTTTCCACACATGATTGATTGATGTCATGATTTTGTTCAGCTAGTTTTCGCAAAGAGAACATCATTTGATAAGAAGTTCATGCAAAAGGTCAGACAGACTGAATTTGTATTATTTCCCGAGTTCAAACAGGATGTTGGTAGAGAGCTCCAGGAACGAGTCCTAAAACCAGACATGAGTCAGCATTTTTTAACACTTCCTGTTCTGATGTTTGAAATAAGGTCTGTAGTTAACACAAGCTGAAGATAATTTAACGATTTATTAGATAGATTCATAGATGGATGGATAGATTGATTGATCAAAACATATATAGATAGATTGATCTATAGATAGATTCATGGATAGATATTTAGATAGATTCATAGGTAGATAGATCTTCAGATGGATGGATGGATAAAAGTGGAATGGAGATACTGAATATGTACTTGAGGCTAAATGTACTCTGTCTGCTGAACTGCACACAGAAACACATTTAAACTTCACATTTCCATTTCCATTAGCTGACACTCATCCAGAGCGAGAGCAGTGAATTCCCTCCTCACTTTCTACATCTGGTGGAATAAAATGTCATCAGGCTAAGAGAGAAAAGACAACTCTCCTCATCCAAACATTTTATGCTGTGCTGCCTTCGATAGAGAGTCAGAGAAGCTGTTAATATCTGATCATTGGCCAGTTTCCTTCCCTATAATCTCACTGTGACAGACAGCATTACATAAAGGTAGGATGGAATAAAATATAAAGCAGCTGTCACATATCCAACAAGTTGTTGGAGAGCAGGAGCTCGGTCTGGACCAGTCAATGAAGTCTAAACTACTTCTCCAACACTGAGGCTACTCTGTTATTTTGCTGCTATTGGAGTCCCAAAAGAAATCACTGGAAGCGGTCAGAGTTCGAAGCAATAGAGTTTATTCTTTGAGCAATAAATAAACCCGAGCAGACCCCGGAGTCCAACTGATTATCCTGCTCTGAACTCGGTTTTATATAGTTCCTCCGTCTGGGGCCAAAGCTCCACCTTCTATTTTAAACTCCTCCGTTGTTTCCTGAAAATAATGGTATAATATTGTTATGGTCCCACCCAAGTTTCTTGTTTCTAGTGGTGTCTTAAAAAGTCCCAAACTTTTTCCTGACACCAATATTTACAGGAGTTTCCAAACTGGATTTTTAAAAACTTTAATTCTTTCCAAGTTATACATTGACTCCAACAGGTTATAAGTTAAATCACTTAAATCATACTACATTAACAGTAATTCTGATGTTCTGATTTCATCAGTGGTGGGCCGTCTCTGCTGGCCTAAACAGAATCATAAAGTTATAGCTATTTTGTAATTTTTCATAAATACACTACATGTATTGTAATTATTTTTCCGATTAGCTTATTTTCTCATTGCACAGCTCCTGTCTTCCTCAGTTGCTCTGCTTCCAGCACAGCTTGTTTTAAGGAGAGCTTTTATCCAATCAGATTCAGCCCCTATGTCTCTAGGTAAGAAGAGAGGCCTGAAGCCTGCAGGAATCCATGTGCAGTTTAAGTGAATGGGGACGATATTGTTGATTGTCATAGTCTTCAACCAATCAGATCTTTAGTTTGACATGTTGGGCGTATTCTTTGACGTGCTCAGAGCTGTCTAGGTGGCCTACAAGTACGTCAGCATTAACGTGCGCTGTGATTGGTCAGTGGGCTAGCGTGACTGTTGTGAAACTGAAGCAGAAGTTAGTAGTACGAGTTCAAGTTGAAAGATATGTAAGAAGTTATGACATTGACATGACGTTTCGCTTGGTGAAGCTTTGTTTTTTTAACACTCAATGGCTGAAGGAGGAGAAACGGATTTCTCGAGAAGGACATTTCAAGAAAAGCTGGACATCAGCCCTGACCCAGCCAGGAAAAGGATGTGTGCGCCACTTTCAGTCCAGCAACTACGAACAGTATTCCTGCTTAACAGCGTCGGAGAAGCGTTGCACATTTTATGGCTGAGAATCTTGGTGTTTGGAGCTACGCTGGATTTCCTAACCTGAGTTGGCTAACCAAGGCAGCAACACAACACCATAGCACGGCAGGACACTTACAAGCTACGGTGCTTTTGAAAACTTTTGCAGAGACCCGAGTGGATCTACAACTCAACGAACACGTTCGCAGGAGGACCTCTGGCTGGAACTGAACCACACCGATGTTCTGTACAACCGCGTCATTAAACTCTTCATTAACAAAGAAAGGAGGATGGACTTTGTCTTTAAGTGAACAGCAGCTTTGGTAAGTGAACTGCTTTTGTTTTTTTTACATGTGCAGTAGCGTTACTACTGTGTTCATTTGTCTATGGTGTCGTTTTTATGATATGGTTAATATTGTTAATACTGACGACGGGGTGCGTTCGCGGCGCCAGCGGGAAGCGCCCGCCTTTCGGAACCTGAAAACCTAGTGCGGTGCGGCGGCCTCGTCCTGGCTGTCCGCCGTGCGCCTCCGGGTACCCAACTCTCTTATGACAAGAAATGTTGTCATTTTAAAATCTACATTAATGCAAGCGTTTTTGATTAAAAAAGAACAGCAACTACATTTTTTGACGGAGCTCCATGGTGACTAGTGCTATTTTTAGAACATGCCTTGCGGGCGACGTGGTGCCCGCGGGCACCGTGTTGGCTACCTCTGCGTTAGTCTATAAAGGAACTCCACCACGGTCACATGACTTCACATCTCCACCACTAAGCTAAAGGAGGACTAGTGTTCTAGTGAGGACGTTTAGTCGTCTCATTAAGACTTTTTAAGAGTCACCAGAGGGGCGTTCAATGACCTGTTTGATATCAGACAACTAAACGCTAACATCTCTTCAGCTCGTGTTTTGCTAACGTTGTAGCTAAAGTTCGTTAGCTTAACTCAGTGCAGAGGCACCGTGAACAGAATCTCAGTCAGAGAAATACTCCACTAAATTCAGCATTTTGTTTCTCACTTCTAATCAAAACCACTCCACTGGTCCTTTCGCACTTTATTATTAGAAATAAAGGTAACTGTACCACCTTAATTATTTTCCTGTCATTAACCTAAAAGTTTTCATCGTTAAAGTTTCTTTTCAGACCGATGAATCCTGACTTCTCTACCTTTGGTTGTGTGTTTGTCATCTATTAAAACCTTCCAGCTCGTGCAGCCTTCTCCTCACTGTCTGTGGTTAACGAGCTGTTGTTCCTGTTGATAGATGACGAGCTAATTAACAAACAGGTGTGACAGCAGACTCAGGTGCTCTCATCAACATGACAGCAGCATCACCGCTGATCCATGAAGACGAGCTCTGGATTCTATGTTAAGAAACTAGAGGCCTTCTTTTTTACTGTATATCTGACAGTCTAAGTAATATTTGTATCCTTTATTATAGCTCTTTTATCCACCAGCTTTCTCTAACTTTTTACTGAATGCTTTCATCACTTGTTTTATCGGGTTACATTTTTGCTGTTCTGTCCTGTAATTGTAATTCTGATATTGAACATATATTATATTCATATATAACAATCTTGCAGAGTGTTGCTCTGAAAACAACCTGCTGCTCAAACGTAGTTCTTAATCTCCTTTAAGTGACAAGCCCGAGTTTTGCTTAGCTTTTTTTACATTTCTTTGAACTAATTATTAACTGTCTGAATCAGGTAAACACAGTTTAATGTTAGTGTCGCCAGCAGCATCATGTACGGTTAATGTGTTACTGTCAGCGAGGAACATGTGACGAAAATAAAATATGTTTTCAAAGAAAAGGGTTATGGTTACATTAGGTATTTATATCGCTACTCAAGTGTACTTGTAAATGTACTTGTACTTGGTCTGAATAATAGTGCGTCCCTGAGATCATTTTGCGTGTCAAGAAAGTTGCACTTTGTCGCAAAACTGTGTAAGTATAAGACCGTGAAAGTATGTAATTATAAAGACTACACGCAGCAGGATGTTCATAACGGTGCAGATGTTTACCAGTTACACGGTTGTTGTTTTTGCACTATAATGTTAACGTAACGTTTTATTGTTGTACTATTCTCTGTGTTTCAATACGGTCACGTCAATAAAGCCTCTTAGCTCTCTCCTACATAAAGGTTCCAGTGTCGTGTGGATCCATATGCAGTTTCTTAAAAGAGCCTTAAATCCCGAATCCATATATAATTAGATTAGGTCTTTCTGGAGTCAACAGACCTGTCATGTAATCGATTAATTGATTACTTTCCAGATTTGCTGGCTAATTGAAAGAGGCCAAACTTTGAATACGTCACTGACAAGACATTCAAATAAAAGTGATTTGGCGACATCCTGCAGTTGATTCTCTTCACTGCCAATCAATCAATCAATCAATCAAGTCCACACACATCATCCCACAGACCATGTGAAGTGATTTACTTCTTCTGCAGCTTCAATCAGCAAGAACGTATACATTCATACAGACTCAGAGGATATGTATATGTTGTTTATAAGAACATTTGTTATTTTATATGTACGCACTTTATTTTGCATGTTAACAGACAACCCCAATTTATTTTTAAGCATTTCTATTTTGAGGATAAAAAGCACTGGATCACGTGAATATGACATTAGGTATCAGTAAAGCACTCACTACTACGTGTCACCTATGCAGCTTCATATTCTATCATAATTAACACAATAGTTGTTTGAATTGCTTTTATTAAGCATTGCTACCTTGTTTGAGATACTAAACGTCTCGAGGCATATTAGTGGACACAACCTCAAATAAACTACAGAAGAAGTTCGAGTCATAATGTCATCGTGACTTTGCATTAATGCCGGTTCTATTAAAAACCCATACTATGCTCATTTCCACTACATTTTCATTGTCAAACAAGATGATGAACAAACAATACTTCCCATATGAGAGGTCCATCTTACTCTCTCGGGACATTCAGGAGAGCCTCACATCTTCTAGTGTTTTATCACTTTAAATGAACATTAGATGACCGGAAGCGAAGATGTCGTATTAAGAGTTTTGCTGTTTCTAAAAGTGCAAAAATTAAGATATAACAAATATAAGGAAAAGGTTATTATTTCCCGACAGATGTATGTTAATGAATGAATACATTTGACTTGTTGGTCCGTCTTTATTGTGAAAGCAGCTCCTGATATTTCCCAATGAATTTAAAGAACCTGCAGTTCTCTGACAGGATTTATGTCGTTGGGGAACGAAATGAAACTTCTTTCTTTGTTTCCTTCCAGAAGCTTCAGGCCTCCAGGTTTCTACTTTATTATTCACACTTCTCCACTGAGAACAAGCTTGGACGTGTTTGTATTAAAATCTGTGCCCCCCTTAAAGAAATGTTTCGCGGGGTGGCCATGGCCAGCGGGCGCCTGACCTCAGACTCTGGACTGGAGGGATGTACCTGGCGGGGGCCCGGAGGATTGCGGGTAAACCTCGGTGGCCCTTCGGGGCCGGCCGCTACAAAGCTGCTCTGACAAATCAGCCGGAGGGGAGGAGGAGCAGAACCAAGGCCAAGAGGCCCGGGGCGATGCAGAGCACTGCTCGCTGTCTCTGGCTCTCACTTCACTTATTTCTATTTTCACCACCGCTGATGAAATGAAAAAAAATCGTATAAGAACTCTTTGCATTACAGGTTAACATGTCAATCGTTTGCTTCTATTACGTGATGAATCCTTTAGTTCATAAAATGCCAAAACTAATGAAAGTTGTCTTCAAACTGCTGATTTAAACGGGATGTATCATGAATAATCTTTACTAAGACGCTACGAATATGAACTGTGTTTCATTTACATCTATTTCTTAGCAAACATTTAGGCTGCTGGTATTGTTTTGCTGAGACACCTTGTTATCCTCATGTAACCAAGAGCAACCTCCGAGGAGTGACGTAGAGACCTGTCAATCACTGTGTAGCCCCGCCCCTAAAGCATCCCCTGCTTTATGGTCTGTTTGACTCTAAATGGACCATAATGTACTAAATGAACATCATGCTGTATTGAAGAAGACTTGAAACTAGAGATTGAGACCATAAACTCATGTTTACAATGTTTACTGAGGTAATAAATCAAGAGAGAAGTAGAGTCATTTTCTCATAGACTTCTATAGAACCAGAGGAGTCGCCCCCTGGTGGTCACTAGAGAGAATGCAGCTTTAACACATGAAGCTTTGACTTCACTCGACAGAACCGGAGGTTGTCTCCTGGTTCAGAAACAAAGTCAATGGAAAGAGGCAGCATGGCTTCCCTCCCTCTGTTGAGGATCTCATGAACAACCACCGCTGTGTTCCTTTAGATCAATCAATCCTCCACCGCTCAGCTCACCTCTTCATGAAACCAACGGGTGAAAATGTGTTTTGTTTCCTGCTGCTGCGAGCATTAAGGTTTCATGTCAGAGGAACCTAATCTGAACATTATCCCTTCTCTCTTTCCTCTCTGAGGTCAGCCAGCAGCCTCCAGTAGATCAATAAATCAGCAGATCAATACATCCTAATCAGTTTCCTTGTGTCGGACGCAAACAGACATGAAGAGAAATGCCAAGTTGACATTTTGCAGATAGAAAGCGTTTCCCCTCGACAGCATGTAAACATGTGGAAAGAGACGTAATAACCGATTAATTCCCTGTTGATTTTAACACTGTGACGAGGGCCGTATAAGAAAAGTGCATTATGGGTAACTACACTAGTTAAGAGCTTCGTAAACGGGGAGATTCTCCAGAGACCAATATGAGATGATTGAATGGTCGTGTTTTATGACAGAACTATACGTAGAACATGAGTCGAGCAGATCTTACCTGTTGTTTCTGATTAAGTAGATTCTTGTGTTTTATTTATTTAAATCTGCAAACCACGTACGTTTAAATGTTACCTCAGTTAGTTTTAGCATATTCATATTCAATGCTATTCATTCTAAATGAACTATTTACATTTTCATGGGCTGTTTGACAACAATTCATAATACATACATATTTAAATAATTATGAATCAATAGATAAAATACACACAGGTGTCATTTTGAAGGGTTTATATTTTTACATGCAAGCTAATGGGAATCGCTTTTTTCATGTATTCCTGGTCGTTTCCTGAATTTTATATTTAATATTTATATTTAAGGAAATAGTATTATATTACATAACATTATCTCTTACTGTGTTCATTCTTTAAAAAGTAAGAAAACTCTTCGTAAGATCAAACTGCAATCTGATCACCCAAAATGCATTTAAACACTATTTCATATTAATATTTAAATAATTACAGATCAATAAATAAAATGCTAATTAATTAATTAAATTTGCATAGTGATTTGTACATAGCTTACAGACGCCAGGGAAATAATTCAATATCTGAAATGTAATACTATAACCTCAGGGTAGAACAGAAGCTGTATCACAATATTAGTAATGAGTATAGTCCTATTGTTCACATATAACAATAGTACATACCCAGCATACCTGTAATAGGACAAATAAACCCGTTTTAAGTACCTCCAGTGAATATTGTTACCAGAAGCTCATTTTTTAGTGGAGCTGCCGTCTTTACATCCAGTTGTTAAAAAGATGACAACAATTGTTTTCACAGATTTAATGTTTTTATTCATTTACATTTATTACATTCAGCCATCACATTGTTCTTGTGGTGCTTCAGGTGTTTCTTATTTGATATGTGGTGATTTAATGTTAGTATTAGAATTTGTATTGTTTGGTTCCATAAATGTCTTGTGATTTGTCTAATAACATCTTGGAAATATGGTGAAAGTAAATGTTATTTATTTTATGTCCACGATCCATAAATAAATATATTTTTAAAAGTATATCAAATTGTCATTGATAAATTGTGGTCACACCTGGGTAAGGATAAACAAATGACCATCTGTAAATCAACCAATCAGCTCGTCGCCTTGAATTCTTGAAAACATTTTTCCCGGATGACTCCGCGTGAACAAATGAATAAAAACAACTGAGAAAAGTCTCGATGATTTGCTATAAAACCAACGCTGTCGGCTCAGTTTTTGCTAATTTAGTAACTTCCTGACTTGATTCATTGACTTATTGAGACCTGTTATCTGAGACCGGGGTTCATTTCCTGACGTGTTTTTGGGATCAATAAGGTGCTCGTGGACTCTATTCATTGTACACGTGTAGCGGGAGCAAACCAAAATAAACACATTTTGCTGTGATTTAATGGCAACAAAGGGATCGTTTTAATATATTTGTGATGGTTTACTGACTTCAGAGCAGTTGAAATGTGTTTGGGGTCCGGATCCTTGTAGACCAGCTGCTATAATCAAACAACATCTGGATCTGTTAATATGGATCATCAATGATGATCAATAAGTAGTATTGGCGGCAATAAAACGTGAACAGAGATGCAACATTTTTAAATTTCCAAAACTCTGGGGTTTAGTTACTCTTTAACCTTTTTCATATTTGTGAAAACTAATAACTTTAACTCTTCACAATTTAGATTATGCGCAATAATTTAAGTATTCATCAAATTCATTACCAGTGAAATGTGATGTTTTCTTCCAGCTGAGTAGTCTTGAGAGCATTAAATACTCAGAGTTTACTATTAAACAGCCGGTGAAGTGGACTGTAAGGATGTACTAATCAGTCTTTTAACGGACTAAAAGTCAAAAAGGAGGCAATTAAGCTTCATGTGCGACGTGTTTTCATCATGGAAATTAAGAGCATTTCCATCCCATTCACACACACACACACACACACACACACACACACACACACACACACACACACACACACACACAGTGCTGTGTCCGTTTGGCTGTAAAGGATTACAGCGGTGTAGCAGTAATTAGTTGTGGCATAATGAACATTTGGCCCTGTGGCGAGGAATAATTAAGCAGCACTTTGCGGTGATCGTAACGAGGCCAGAAAAACCTCACAAGTTCACCGGTGCTCTCGCTTAATGGGATTCATTAACACCGCCCAACTTCTTTCCCTTACACACAGTGCATGAATAAAACATACATACATGTACTGTATGTAAATAATGCAGTCCTCCTCTGTGTCCTTTCTACATGTGTGTTTTTTCTATAGCGGGAAGTGTTTTTTGGTTTCAGTGAATAATGAAGATGACACAAGCAGCAATGAGGTTATTTAATCCGAAAGGGTTATGTTCTTACCATCAGAATACATTTACTCAACTCTTGTTTCTGAAACATCAGGTTTCACGTTAGTTTGGTATGGGAGTACTACAATACCCATGAGCATCTTCTGCTGTTGCTATGGATCCTTTTTGCAGCTGATGTCAGCAGAAAAATATATAGGAAACATCTGGTTGTATAAATGTTAAATTACATTAAAACTGGTGTTCAGTTGTCAATCAATAGTCCAACAGTGGACTTAATTTGTACAGAATTCAGACACGCGACAGGTGTTTCAGTTTAACCTGTGACCGTGTTAACTGGTGACTTACAGCCGAACGCATCCGTGGCTGGTCGTAGTAACGATGGACTGTGATTGGACGTAGTCATGGTGACGTCACCTGTTGGTTTGTTGATGTTTTGAAGCCTCGAGTTCGGCTATTTCACCGTCGCCATCTTTTTTTTTTTGCAACCAGTGAACAGGAAGTGACCACATCTGGACTGAGGAGGAGTGACGTAGAGACGCCGTATACGTCTCTGGTAGAGACCTGTCAATCACCGTGTAGCCCCGCCCCTAAAGCATCCCCTGCTTTATGGTCTGTTTGACTCTAAATGGACCATAATGTACTAAATGAACATCATGCTGTATTGAAGAAGACTTGAAACTAGAGATTGAGACCATAAACTCATGTTTACAATGTTTACTGAGGTAATAAATCAAGAGAGAAGTAGAGTCATTTTCTATAGACTTCTATAGAACCAGAGGAGTCGCCCCCTGGTGGACACTAGAGAGAATGCAGCTTTTAAATCACTTCTGCATCGGCTTCACCGTCAGAACCGGAGGTTATTGGTTGGTAGATCTGCACAAATAAGTCTGTATTTAAAACTCATTAAAAGGCTTTTACGAGTTCTGTTGTTTTTTTAACAGCTGCTGTTACTTCGAGCAACCGCGCCGCATTCGGCTAAGAGTCACCAGTTAACACGGTCACTGGTTAAACTGCAACACCAGCAGCGTCTATGGGAGCAAGCTATTAACCATGTTGACCACCACTTGACCAAACCTCTATCTGGACACTAGCTAATGTTTTCTACCCTCTGATAAAACACAGAGCAGGAAAGTCACTTTGTTGAGGTTTCATTCTCCATCTTTGGGGACAAGCTGTTGCACGATGCTAAATCAGGTTATTACAAAAAGTGATCGGCTAAGGGTACATCCTACAAAGCTTGAGGCTCTGTGATTGAATACATATTAAAGACATGCACCTTGGGAGTCGTAGTTGACTTTCCTCTGCATGTTTTGAAGACTACTGTCTTTTTTTATAATCAAACAACTTGACACTTTTTAAGCCAGTTCATCTTTTGGAAAGATTAATGTCCATCCAAGTTCCATCAGAAGTAATACGGTTGACAAAAAACTGAATAAGTCTTTTACTTCAAGAAATAACTCCTCGAACAAAACTACGCTACTACTAAACATTCTGCACAAAGTTTTCTTTGAAGGAGTTTTTAAACCAGTGTTGCCAACTCGTATCCAATGAAAGTAGCGTTCTCGATGAACATCAGGTCACACTGAATCCGACACCGATCCTCACTATGTCCTTTAGTACCAGTGGAATGTTTCTGAAAGACCAAATCAGGGACATGACCTCCGTCTATCAATTCAACCATGTGTTTCACTACTGAAGACCAGAATGGAGGCAGAAAGTCCCCCGAAAATCAAGAAGGAAATGAAGATGGCAGCAGTCCAGGCCTGGCAGAGCTTCAGTAGAAAAGACACCAAGTGTCTGCAGACGGTCTCAGACTGCAAAGGATTCGCCACCAACTATTCACCATGATGATTTATTTGTGCTCATGTCTCTGTTCTTTAACATCGGGGACGGTTAGATGGATCAAGTTTTGTTGATGTGAAGTGACACGTTTGTGACGGTTTTCCAAAATGTTCGTTGCCAAAATGTTTTATTATTATTAGTTATTTTAAGCCCAACCATGATGTTTTTCATGATGACTATTTCATTATTAGACGCTCAGAGAAAATGCTACGCTAGTGTGATGACAAAGTATAAAGAACGAAACGTCAACGGGTCAAACAAACAGGACTTTAAACCAGGAGACCGGTGTTCATGTTATTTTGAAGACCAACCATGATGTTTTTCCTTAACCTAACTAATTAGTTTTTTTTAAACCTCAGCAAGTGTTTTTGCTTGAATCCACAACATTACTCAGGTGTTAACTGCGACCGTGGCGGAGCGTCAGTTAGACAGCGACGGTCTGACCGAGAGTCGGTGTGAAAACGTGTTGGAATCGTGTCTGAGTTTGGATTTTGAACAGTTTGTTCAGATATTTTCTACATCAGATTCACTCTTCCACTTTCATGTTTATGTCAATTGAATAAAGTCCTTGAATCATGTTAATCAATCAGCGTTTGAAGCGTCGGAACAAGTACAGTTCCTTCTCACCGGGTTTCTCAGGATAAAGAAGCTTTTATGACTCACTGCAGGATTAAACGACTCCCTCATGATGGATATTTTTTGTAGTAAATGTCGACTTTTCTCAGCCTCTAATGTGCTTTACCTTCCTTGACATTGCACCATGCAACCAGTCAGATTGACTTGTGAATTATGTCAAAAAATATCCTGCAGATGAAAGACTCCTTTGAAAGCAGCAGTAAAAGAAATCAAGTCTTTCAGCCGGCGTTTGAACGTCGACGAGGCGCTGCCAGATCAAAATCCGCTCAAACAATAACATTTCTCCCCTTTTTTGATTGTGATTAGGTCTTATTTTCTGACAGCCACTAAAATAATTGTAAAAGTAATGAGATAGTGGCAGTTTTTCTCTCCTTTCAAATAATGAAAAGATGATGAAAACAGCCATGACTCCAGGAAGGAGCGTTGCTGGGTGGGAAAAGGACTTCAAAGGGAATGATAAGCAAATGTAGCCGAGCTTTCATTCTGAATTAAGTCAACCAGCCACTTTAATCAAATTGTTTCACAGGAATCAAACTACAAACACAGAACCAGAGAGAGAAAGAGATTGATTTCAGCTTTCTGCAACACACTGACAACCACTTCTTCCCATTTATGGTGATTTTTATGTATTTGAGTCTTTCTGTTGACCTCAGGGCCCGTCAGACCTTCTGTAACACCAACAGTTATATAAATTAGACAGAAGGAAGCAATCGTGCTCCATTATGCAGTTTCTCCACTGATTTGGCATGTTGACGTGATGAGGACCGAATCCACTTTGGTTATACATACAAAATTATATTTAAGATTTACTGATAATCGTTTGGACGAAGTCTGTTAAAGTCCAGATGTTTGCTTCAGCTCTTATTGGATGTTATTCCCTTTGCGGCCTCACAGCAAACGCTACAGCAGCACTGGTTCATCATGGTGCGTTCAAGCTGGACTTTATAGTTCTTCAAAGTTCAAACCAGCAGGCAACCTCCGGTTCTTTAAAGTGAAGTCAGAGCTTCATGTGTTAAAGCTGCATTCTCTCTAGTGTCCACCAGGGGGCGACTCCTCTGGTTCTATAGAAGTCTATGAGAAAATTACTCTACTTCTCTCTTGATTAAATCAATTCAATTTTGACGGAGCGCTTCTATTTTAACCGGCGCAGCTTTTCCAGCATTTACGGCACTTGTTCAGCGGTGCAGGAAACACACCGACCAATGCGGTGTAAATCACATCACGTGATGCAGCTCAGCCAATCAAATATGAGTATTCTGACAAGTTTCCTGACTCGAGTGAGATGTACACACACCGTGACACACGGGGGGGAGACGAGGAAAGAGAACGCAGAGCAGAAGAATAATTATGTGAGTTGTAAAAGTGAAATCACAGGACGATCTTCAAAAAGAGAAAAATGGCCAGAGAGACCAGAGTCTTTAACCAAGAATGGACAGACTCGTATAGGTGAATTATATTGTTTACATACTGTTTAAAAACAGTGTGTAATATTGAGTAACCGTACCCACTCACATCTGAAATGAAGACACAGAAAATAAATCTAAGAGCCCAATATGATCAGAATCCTAACTCATGAATTCACTGTTCAACAATGATGTAACCAGAGAGAATAGAACTGAAACAAGTGGTTTAATAACCACAGATAAAGTCCATGCTCACTAGTTTCTCTTTTTAGAAGATGAGAAAAATATAATATTGTGGCTTTTGATTGACATCACTTCACACCTGAATGAACTGAATTTAAAGATGCAGAACAATTCAGTGACATTAATTTGTAACTACTTTATTTTCCGTTACGTAAGTTATTCTTTAATCCAGTCCTTATTTGACTTGAAATGAGAAGAACATTTCTTTATGTATTGATAAAGCTGGAGCTTGTTTTAATGACTTTATATACAGATGCTAGTTTAATCTATAATAATTAGTGTTGGGCAAGTTAACGCATTATTATCGCGTTAACGCATTAATTAATTAACGGCGACAATTATGTTATCGCGTGTTAGCGCATTTTTTAATTTGTTTTTATTTTGAAAGTGCATTGCTCACTGGCAGCGGTGGAGGAAGTCTTCAGACTACGTTGATGCAGCGTGTGGGAGAAGTAGAGATAAACTAAAGACAAGCTAACAGATGCTACAGAGAAGTAGAGATAAACTAAAGACAAGCTAACAGATGCTACAGAGAAGTAGAGATAAACTAAAGCAACACAAGCTAACAGATGCTACAGAGAAGTAGAGATAAACTAAAGCAACACAAGCTAACAGATGCTACAGAGAAGTAGAGATAAACTAAAGACAAGCTAACAGATGCTACAGAGAAGTAGAGATAAACTAAAGACAAGCTAACAGATGCTACAGAGAAGTAGAGATAAACTAAAGCAACACAAGCTAACAGATGCTACAGAGAAGTAGAGATAAACTAAAGCAACACAAGCTAACAGATGCTACAGAGAAGTAGAGATAAACTAAAGCAACACAAGCTAACAGATGCTACAGAGAAGTAGAGATAAACTAAAGACAAGCTAACAGATGCTACAGAGAAGTAGAGATAAACTAAAGCAACACAAGCTAACAGATGCTACAGAGAAGTGGAGAAACTAAAGCAACACAAGCTAACAGATGCTACAGAGAAGTAGAGAAACTAAAGCAACACAAGCTAACAGATGCTACAGAGAAGTAGAGAAACTAAAGCAACACAAGCTAACAGATGCTACAGAGAAGTAGAGATAAACTAAAGCAACACAAGCTAACAGATGCTACAGAGAAGTAGAGATAAACTAAAGCAACACAAGCTAACAGATGCTACAGAGAAGTAGAGATAAACTAAAGCAACACAAGCTAACAGATGCTACAGAGAAGTAGAGATAAACTAAAGCAACACAAGTTAACAGATGCTACAGAGAAGTAGAGATAAACTAAAGACAAGCTAACAGATGCTACAGAGAAGTAGAGATAAACTAAAGCAACACAAGCTAACAGATGCTACAGAGAAGTAGAGAAACTAAAGCAACACAAGCTAACAGATGCTACAGAGAAGTAGAGATAAACTAAAGCAACACAAGCTAACAGATGCTACAGAGAAGTAGAGATAAACTAAAGCAACACAAGCTAACAGATGCTACAGAGAAGTGGAGACAAACTGCAGCCGGTTAGTATTGTGGAAGATGTCGGTCTGAGGAACGTTCTCAAGGTGCGTTCACGTCGCGTTTGGTGTGAACGCACCTTTAGGATTAACGAATGACGTCACGTATGAGCCTCAAGAATGAGCTAAGAAAGTTAGCGGAAAGATTAACGTGAGACAACATCCGGTTTCTTCAGACGAACATCCGGTTTTCAGAATAAGATGCCAACAAAGTATGAATTATATTCACATTAAGTATAAAACATGCTGCCTGCATCTCGCGAGTTAAAGGGAAAATACACCTACATTGTGCGTAAAGTGTCTTTATACTTTGATCGCTGGGTAACCATCATCACCTCTGAGTTACAGCATTATATTGATGAACAGTAGAGCTGCATTCACCTGCTCTGACTGTCATGAAGACACAAGACACACATTTAGATGAAACGTGCTGAAACATTGTGTTCATGTTCACAGCAGTGGAACGTTTCACATCCAGTCAGCACACTGAGCACAGATAGTGAAGAGATAGAACTCTACTGTGTAAAGGGAATACTGCTGTTAACAAGAACCGGATGTGTTTTAATAAGTGTTTGCAAACCAAATGTTATTGCTCTTTTGTTCATATAGCAGTACTTTTAAAATAAAAGAGCACAATACACTACTTTTGAATTCATTATTGAACTTTGCCATAACAATGAGATTAATCGCAAAAAATCCATGCGATTAATCGCGATTGCAAATTGTAATCGTTGCCCAGCACTAATAATGAAACATCATCATTTATTAATTGATTATATTTTATATTAAGTTTTAAAGCACATTTCAGCAACGTACTTGTAACTTATTCTAAAAGGACATTTACAGTAAATACAGGTAATATTATGGATCTGCTGACAGTTGACTAAAGCAGTAACCTCAAAACTGTATTTAAGTACAGTACTTTACTGTCATGTTACATTCTACCACTGCTTTCAACCACATCTAATGGTCGTCATCAGAAAATAAAATAAATCAAATGTAAATATATATAATTTATGCGTATATTGTTCGCACTCTAAAAAACAAGCCAGAAGGTGTTGATCAGCTTCCTTCTTTTCAGGTGGAGTTATTTTTAGAAGCGTTCTGACACCCTGGAACCTGCAGAGGGTTCAGAAGACACATGCAGGACGTCTGAACAGATGATCGTTCCTCCTCAGGCACGAAGCAAAAGACAAAGCAGAGCAAGACGAGCCGCGAAGCACAAGCCAAATATCTGTCTGAGAGAAAAGCAAACTGATGGCCGAGCATTAGTCCGCCTCCATCCTGAGCCGGTTAACCGGAGAGCCGCCATTACTCATGTCCTAACAGCCTGTAATGGAATTTTCCTCGGATGAGCAAAAGGTTGTCAAGCTGCTCGCTGCAGATCAGAGAGAAAAAAGCAGCTCAGTGGACTGGAAGTCCAACAGGAAGAGACGAACACACACACATACACACACATAAATATACACACACACATACATACACACATAAATATACACACACACATACACACACATAAATATACAGACACACAGACATACACAAATATACACACACACATACATACACACACATAAATATACAC
This sequence comes from Leptoclinus maculatus, assembly GCA_032191485.1. Taxonomy (NCBI): domain Eukaryota; kingdom Metazoa; phylum Chordata; class Actinopteri; order Perciformes; family Stichaeidae; genus Leptoclinus; species Leptoclinus maculatus. The sequence goes on along the minus strand of JAVDOI010000054.1, from coordinate 759,021 downwards.
ACACACACACACACATAAATATACAGACACACAGACATACACACACACACAGACACACAGACATACACAAATATACACACACACACACACACATAAATATACAGACACACAGACATACACAAATATACACACACACATACATACACACATAAATACACAGACACACACACATACACACACACACAGACACGTAAATATACACACATACACACACACAAACACACATACATACACATAAATACACAGACACACATACACAGACAGACACACATACACAGACAGACACACACACATACACAGGTTGAAGGTAGTGTTCAGAACACTAAACAGGTGAGCAGGGAGAGACGGGTCAGAGAGAGACGGGTACAAAGAGACAGACGGGTCAGAGAGAGACGGGTACAGAGAGAGACGGGTCAGAGGGAGACGGGTACAGAGAGACAGACGGGTCAGAGGGAGACGGGTACAGAGAGAGACGGGTCAGAGGGAGACGGGTACAGAGAGAGACGGGTACAGAGAGAGACGGGTCAGAGAGAGACAGGTCAGAGAGAGACGGGTACAAAGAGAAACGGGTCAGAGGGAGAGAAAGGTACAAAGAGAGAGAGATGGGTACAGAGAGAGATGGGTACAGAGAGACAGACGGGTCAGAGAGAGACGGGTACAAAGAGACAGACGGGTCAGAGAGAGACGGGTACAAAGAGACAGACGGGTCAGAGAGAGACGGGTACAGAGAGACAGACGGGTCAGAGAGAGACGGGTACAAAGAGACAGACGGGTCAGAGAGAGACGGGTACAGAGAGACAGACGGGTACAGAGAGACAGACGGGTCAGAGAGAGACGGGTACAAAGAGACAGACGGGTCAGAGAGAGACGGGTACAGAGAGACAGACGGGTACAGAGAGACAGACGGGTCAGAGAGAGACGGGTACAGAGAGAGACGGGTCAGAGAGAGACGGGTACAGAGAGAGACGGGTCAGAGAGAGACGGGTACAGAGAGAGACGGGTCAGAGAGAGACAAGTCAGAGAGAGACGGGTACAAAGAGACAGACGGGTATAAAGAGACAGACGGGTCAGAGAGAGACGGGTACAGAGAGAGACAGGTCAGAGGGAGACGGGTACAGAGAGAGACGGGTACAGAGAGAGACGGGTCAGAGAGAGACAGGTCAGAGAGAGACGGGTACAAAGAGAGACGGGTCAGAGGGAGAGAAAGGTACAAAGAGAGAGATGGGTACAGAGAGAGATGGGTACAGAGAGACAGACGGGTCAGAGAGAGACGGGTACAGAGAGAGATGGGTACAGAGAGACAGACGGGTCAGAGAGAGACGGGTACAGAGAGAGACAGGTCAGAGGGAGAGAAAGGTACAAAGAGAGAGATGGGTACAGAGAGAGATGGGTACAGAGAGACAGACGGGTCAGAGAGAGACGGGTACAGAGAGAGACGGGTACAGAGAGAGACGGGTACAAAGAGACAGACGGGTCCAAGAGAGACAGGTCAGAGGGAGAGAAAGGTACAAAGAGAGAGATGGGTACAGAGAGAGATGGGTACAGAGAGACAGACGGGTCAGAGAGAGACGGGTACAGAGAGAGACAGGTACAAAGAGACAGACGGGTCAGAGAGAGACGGGTACAGAGAGAGACGGGTACAAAGAGACAGACGGGTCCAAGAGAGACAGGTCAGAGGGAGAGAGATCCTACATCCTGCTGCAGCCAGATTAGGCTACCTAGCTAATTAACTACCCAGCTAATTAGCTAACTAGCTACCTCCTCCTTTTTGCTCGTGAAATGTGGATTCATCCTCCACTGGAAATAGTCCCCAACAAAGTGACTCTTTCCTCCTGTTTGTTTGATAAAACCAAAGTGACGAGCTGTTGTGTCTGTAATGATTTTGGTTTGAATCTGAGATTTTGAATCTGGTTCTGGTTCTGTACCTTTGGTCAGGACGGAGTTGGCATCACATCTCAGGCAGTGTGGGTTCTTGATCTGTCGTCCTGCAACGTGTTCCACCAGTTTACTGTAAACTTCAGGTCCTGGATCTCCACACGTGGCGCTGATCACTGCGTTACTGGCCAAGTTCAAGATGGCAGACCTGGAACACACAGCTAACTGTTAGCATCCAGAACAGACCTGGAACACACAGCTAACTGTTAGCATCCAGAACAGACCTGGAACACACAGCTAACTGTTAGCATCCAGAACAGATCTGGAACACACAGCTAACTGTTAGCATCCAGAACAGACCTGGAACACACAGCTAACTGTTAGCATCCAGAACAGACCTGGAACACACAGCTAACTGTTAGCATCCAGAACAGACCTGGAACACACAGCTAACTGTTAGCATCCTGAACATTTGACATCCGTGGTGTCTCTGAATTTAACAAACTGAGTTTTAAACTGGTTTTAATTCGTCTAGTAGTTCATTTTCAAATTTTTTGAGGCCTTCAATATTCTATTTTTAGACACCAGAACGTGTGAATGAAAACATGCAGACAATGTGAAGAAACACTTTTTATTCTACTTCTCGACACCGTCGTCTGTCAGCTTATAGTCAAAGAAAAAAATCTTTAATGCGAAGAGGAGGAAACGAGCATCGAACCACCAACCAGGACGACCCGCTCTGATCCCTCAGTGGTCATTCAAAGTATTTTGTATGAATGTAATTCGTCATTCAACATTAATAACCTGTTAGTAGCCTTGTAAGCGATTAAAACGAGCCTCCATGGAGTCGCCCATGAACCAATGACCCTTACTGTGATATTTAATGGAGAAACTTAATTTGAGATGAAATACCGTGTTTGCATCATACAATCAATTACTCAATGCCTGTGACCATGGAGACGCATAGTTAAGAACCAATCACAGGTTCAGAAAGTACATTAAAGGGTCTGAAGGTAGAAATATTTCTGTGCATGCTGTGTCGAGGTCGTCCGTGTTTGCACAGCGGATTGGGGGGGGGGGGGGGGGGGGGTCACAGGTCAGAGGAAGAGCAGCAGCAGGTGGTTTGCTGAACATGGCGGCCGACACGACCGGCCTTTGCTTTGATCAAACGCCGTGACCTTCTGATCTCTGAGCAGCGTCACGCTGACATTCAGGCCGGGTTCCCCTTTCATTGGAAGATGACACTTTGTCACCGGAGCACCATCGCGGCGGTGAGTAATGAACGATGTCATCCCGTTAACCCGTCTCACGGCGTACCTGCTGTCAGGTCGTCACCGGCATTAAAACGCAGCGTGAGCCCATGATCAGAAAACACGGAGGAGTCGATCACAATCCTCCTGCTGGAACAACATGAAAATGGTGGAGATTCACAGGGATGAGACGTTGGATGTTTCAAGCTTTGTAAAAGTCTTGGATGGAAAATATCAGGTGTCAAAAAGTCAAAGTAACCCGACTGTTGACATAAAAACTGAAGAAAAGCCAACTTGGCGAGTTGAAGATGGAGATTATATTTTGTAGAAAACATTCAGATTGTCAGTTTGGATGAATTTAACAAAAGATGGCGTTGAGTTTTGATCCCAGTAAATCTCTAGAAATATTCAGTTCTCCAGACAATTCAATTTCATTAAAAACAATGAATAGACAATTAAGGTTGTTTGTTTGTTAAATTAGTCAAAAGTTAGTTTGTGTGACTCTTTGCATGATAACTGAACACATGAACACATCAGGAGACGCTTCATGTTCGTCTACAGTGAAATAAATACCGACTGACTCTTTGTCCCTCTCGGTGTGTAGTTCTATGAATCTAGCTGTGATCCGTGGATGATGGTGATGTCTCGTCAGCTCAGTGGAGCTCAGGGACAAAGAGTTGAAATGCACCTTTAACCCCCCCCCACCCCTTTATTCTGAGCCATTTCCTATTGACAGCCTGCTGGGACTCTGAATTTAAAGGGCATGATCTTTTCCGAAGGCAGACAGGGGATCATACCGACACTATTTTCAGAACCACATCAAGCCAATTAGCACAGCAGCAGCTAAGCTGGTGCATGCTGGGAGCCTGCGAATGTGTGTGTGCATCTGTTTAGTGTAAGCTGAGCCATATGTTCGTATTCCGACTGTATGTGGTCGAGCATTGTGCCACGTGTCTCTTCGCAGCCATGCGGAGGTTAAAATGATCCGGGGCTCGTTAGCTAAAGCGTCCCAAGCGTCTGCTAATTAGCACATAATAGGACAGGAAGCGTCCGCCACAGAGGGGCCTGTAATTTAAGAATAAAGTTAATTTTTTCCTTCCAGAGACGTTCCTCTCCATTAGCATCGCTCTTCAGCCGTGAACCATCAGTTATTATTAGCTAAAAGTGATGTTGTTACACCGCATACAGCACAGGAGGGGCAGATCTCAGGGCGCCCGCTCTTTTTTTAATAAACATAATTCTTGTGTTTTTCCAGCTCATTTTGGTCTAATTTGTCATTTTTCAATGTAAGTAAAGTTGTGTTTTTTTTCCAGCCCTGAAATCTGACGAGTAGTTAGCGGAGAGAATTCAGGGGAGGCCTCCTCCTCCGGAGAAGTGAACAGGAAGCTGTGACCGTGTTGAAGGTGTGAGAGTGCAGCAGCAGCTGGAAATAGAAAGTTGATGAATCACATTCGGTTTGTTCTGTAATTGCAGCCGTCGGGTTTCCAGCGAGAGAGGAGTGGAGGACCGAGACAACACCGTGAAACTGAAGGAAGGGTTTACTGTACGTATCCAAAGACGCACACAGAATGTATCATCAAATATTCAAATGTTTAAATTAATAGAATAGAATAAACTAAATGTTTAAATTAACAATAAAATTACTAATTAATTATTTCTAATATTTGCATGATGTTAGTGGATGGAAACATTTCCTTTAACATATTTTTTCTGGTGTAAATTTGCGCTACATTTGAATGTAAACCTAGCCGTGGCAGAGCAAGGCACTGATCCTACGTGAAGGTTGAGGGTTTGATTCCCTCCTATTGAAATTTGTCTCACACAAATCGCCAGCTGATATTTAAAAATGTTCAGAAAGTGTAAAATAACGACAGCCGCCGATCGATCTGGGAGACTTCCACTAGCCCCGCCCACCTCAACCTTTACCGCCACTGGACGACAGGTCCATCAATCAACGTGACTGACAGCTGCAGCGGCTCGATTGCATGGATTTCCTCCTCTCAGACTCAGATATTATGACATCTGATGGTTGGTGGTTAGTATTGTGCTATCTGACATAAACACACACAGAATGAAGGTGGAGATCAATTTAGTGTCCGTCGTCGCTCAATAACACTTTGAATGGAGGATGAATACAAGAGGAGGAGGAGGAGGATGAATACAAGAGGAGGAGGAAGAGGAGGAGGATCGTGTCCACAGAGAACAAGATGAAGCATCGAGGGAAAGAAAACTGAAATGACTTTAATTGTAAAATGTTGAAACCAGCTTCAACAGCCACTTTTATTATTATTTATTATTAGAAACCAGCGTTTCTGCAGGTTTTAATATCCCATTTGTTACATCTTTAAAAACATGCAGCAGTTATTCATGATAAAACTAAATAAACTCATTAAATATGGAAGTTTCTTATGCACATTTTTGGTTATTATTATGTTTGTAATAAAACTGTAAAAAATCATCAGAAAACTATGAAGTTTGATTAAAGTGTCTTGTTTATATTAAATAATCTTAACGGATCATATTCATATCTCACAGCTTCATGTACTGCATAATAAAGTTCACGACCAGTTAAGAGTTAAAAACGTCTCATTCATGGTGTGAAACTAAATAAAGTCATTTAAAATAGTATTTCACAGTCTACAGTGACATGAAACAAGACACGACGAAGATGTGACTTCTCTTATTATTTACAATAATGCTGTTTGTGATGAATAAATAAATAAGAAACACACGATTACAGAATTACTCGTTTTCTTTTCAGGGCTCAGACTTCCTTTAGACGGATCGTTCATCACAGTTAAACCGGTTGACACTTTACATTTGGTAGTAATTTCTCAAAGTGACGGTTTTCAGGTTTGGTCCTTAAATGTTTAATAATCAGTGTGAAGGATTTCAGTATTACGAATAGTATTAGTATGATTATTAGCACCTCTTGTGGTGAATAGAAGTGTCACGATAATAAGTGTCACAATATGTTAGAGTCACAATATAGTTACTTATGGAATGTATTCTATGTTTACAGGTTCACTGATAGAGGATATTACATGTTACAGTATATGGACACATTGAATGTATTAAGCCATAAAAGCGTAGTCACTGTAGGTATTAAACACTGTGGAGAATAAGTCTTAAAGGGTCAGATATCGGGACATCCTGAGTGAGGAGCAGAGGAGCCAGTGAGACCATATAAGGAGATGTAGAGGTGAGCTCATCAAAGGACAGGCCGAGCCCTGAAGAGAGGGTCGGGCATTCGGCCGCGAGGCTGCTCCGAGGGAGTCGTGCCACAAAGTATCGATTAGGGGAGGAGCCAAGACGACCACAAGCCAATCACTGATTGGCTCAGACAATTGTTTTCAGCGTTCTGTGACAGTTCGAACACTTTCTGTCTTTTCAGCGATATATAAGTCTTTGTTTTAGAGAGCAGTACTCAGACCACATATGATCGCTTCTTTTCAGAACCTGCTTCAATGGAGACCTGTGAGAGCGGAAGTGTGTGATCTCTGTTGTGGAGAACATTACTATTGATAGTTCATTTAGTTTGCATTTGTTATTAAATACTTGTTCTACTTTTAAACCGGATTCAGTAACTCTTTGGGTGTGCCTGCGCAGTAAGTCGTACATAGAGAACCAGCCCAGTCCTGAGGCCTTCTACCCTCCACATCAGTAAAGTTCTCAGAAGTAGAAGTTTGTTGTCTGTCGCTGAAGTCTGTACACTGTGAGCAGTGAAGTCTGTACACTGTGGACACTCTCCATACCGCTGCGGTGCCTGTTGGGAAACATTATGAGCCATCTGAGGATGTTTATTAATGACCTTGGCATGGCTGGAGGTGGCTGCCATGCTGCTAATGCTATTCACTGGCACACAGCGAAGCGTGGCAGCGCACAAAGAGAGGCAGGGAGGCCGAGGACAAGGCGCCTGGTGGACATCCATATTAATACCAAGCTCAGCCTGTGTTCTGCTGCCATGAGCCCCAGCTGAAGTCCAGACAGAGCAGCCGGATCCCTCAGGACGCACTCCTTTATCTTCATACCAGCACATCCGCTCCGGCCCAAACTGTCACCAGACGTCTCAAAAGATGTCCGGAGACGTCCTTTAAAACGTCGTCAGATGTCTTCTGATGTTTTGAGAAGTTGCTGTGACGCGAGGGGAAAAGTTTTAGAGTCCACAGAGAAGATTTAACTTCACTTTGAACATTCAGATATTGAGTTGTGCATCAAATGTTGGAGTTATATCTTAATTTTCATGTTTGTATACGTCCCTTCATCCCGTCTCAGCTGGATGTAGATGAGACGAGGAACGTGACCAGAGATCCCTGAGAGTTTTGTCCAATCACTTTTTCAGACTGCTCACTGACCCGCCAGGAAGTGAAATGACCGAAACGTTTATCTGGATTATCTGAAAAAATAAATGACCTAAAAACTGTATTTAATGCGTTCATCACTGAATGTTGCAGCTGGTAAAGGTGGAGCTTATTTTAATAACTATGTATATACTTACGGCTACTTTTAATATATAATAAATCATAATTTATTAGTTAGAAGTATTTTTGATTTATTAATGTTAATCTGAAAAGTAACTAAAGTATTATAAATTCTTGTCATTTAAATCAAATGAGCAGAATTCAGTCCGTGATGAGATTTTCATGATGTAACGATGTTCAGACAGAATCAGTTCCCCGTTCTCTCTAATGAGTGAAATCACTTCAAAGCAGCTCTAATCCTAATCCTAATCTGGTTTCACAGGTGGATCCTCTTTGTGCTGCCTTTGACCCTTTGTCACACATTCTCAAATCCACTTTTCTGATGCAAACTGGATGAAACGCCTGAACCAACCAACCTGCCGGCTGAAGATGTGGAAACCTCACGCACACATCGAGTGTTTTATTCACTGGTTTGCTGCTCACAGGAGCTGCCGTGTTTTTTTTGCTGCCTTTGCAGGTTTATTTTACCGACGGCAGCGTCTTTTCTCTAACGGGTTAACTGGCTGGAGAGCTGCTGGTTGGACAGAGGCCGTCTCTCTCTGCAGGAATAATTTTAACGTGCAGCCGTTGGGAAACATGAAGGGAGTCTGTGCAGATCGACGTGTCGCACATTAAGAGACAGACACAGAGGAAATCTGGTGAGTGGGAGGGAAACACGTTCTGTCGTCCTCCAGGGTTTCAAAGCTCGACGGTGAAACACCCCCCCCCCCCCCCCGTTTCATGATTATCTCTCAGACAGAGATGAAGAGCTCTGTTTTACCTTCTTCACACAACTTCTGCCGTGTGATTGCTCGCTCTCATGGTGGTGCACCAAATAAGGCAAACAAACAGAAAGACGTGGCACAAAACTGTCCTGTTTGCTCCGGCTGGTTGTTGGTCTGTATCTCTTTTAGCTCGTATCACAAATAGACTTTTACAAGAAGTGGTCGTAGTCGTTCAGCAATTTGGCCGTCGCCATATTGTTTTTTTCTCAATCACCGTGTAGCCCCGCCCCTAAAGCATCCCCTGCTTTATGGTCTGTTTGACTCTAAATGGACCATAATGTACTAAATGAACATCATGCTGTATTGAAGAAGACTTGAAACTAGAGATTGAGACCATAAACTCATGTTTACAATGTTTACTGAGGTAATAAATCAAGAGAGAAGTAGAGTCATTTTCTCATAGACTTCTATAGAACCAGAGGAGTCGCCCCCTGGTGGACACTAGAGAGAATGCAGCGTTAACACATGAAGCTTTGGCTTCACTCAGTAGAACCGGAGGTTGTCGCCTGTTTTCAACATGGCAGCCGATTGACTTTTAACCTTTTATATCTAAAGATTTTATCAGCACTGCCTAGTTTGACAGTTTGATCTGAGTTTTGCGAGCCCGCTGCATTTTGATGGACGAACATCACTTGCTTTTATTTCCAGTCAGGATTATGCAAATTCACATACAGCAAATGGTCAACATCTCCTGCTCTCCAGAGAACATTAAACTGGATCAGTCAACTTGTCACACGTCACCTTCTCCAGTGGACAAAGAAGAGAGTAAATAGTGTGAAAAAATCTCTCAGGAAGTTTCCCAACATGTCTAAGGTTTTTGAGAAGCTGTGTGCTTGAGCTAAATGCAGGGTACAATTTTCGCCATGTTCACCAGCTTAGCATGCTACTTAGCACTAAACATAAAACGGGAACGACATGGCGGCTCCACAAACTATTTTCACAAGATAAAATGTATCGACCCTTTTTTCTTTAGAGTAAACCAGTGTAACCAGTGCAGCATGAAAGCACGGTGGAATTAGCAAGCTAACTAGCTGGCAACTGACTACTTAGCTAGCCTGCTAATGCCGCCATGCTTTCATGCTGCAATGGTTACAGAAAACAATCCGAATAAAGTTGTAATTTAACCGTTGATAGCAATGTGCTTTCCTACTCTATGACAACAGTGTGTGGTTAAAGCATTAAATTGTTAAATTTCACTAATTTAGCGGCTGGCTAGTTAGCTAGCTGCCGTGCTAATTCCACCACAGGGGTCGGCTAATACGGTTCTGTTGGTTAATTTTAACTTTCTCAGAAAACACTTGCAGTCCTGGAGGGTTAGTGACTGTACATGTTGAGAGAAACTTGTACTTTCTTCAGTTGTTACAACAACAAAAAATCAAGCCTACAAAACTTGCTAGCTAGCGTTAACTAACGTGTTCAGAGAATTATTCCACAACAATATTTCACCATGTTTACCAACAGAAAAAGGTCCAAAATCAAGAGTTTACATCGAGGGCATCAAGCCTGCTGATGATGAACAAAGTACTCCACAGAGATCTGAAGTTTTTATATCTGTTGACATTTTTCATGTTTAAATCAAACGCTTCATGTATGTCATAATTTATTGATTGCAGTTTGCTTTTAGTGAACACCAACTGTTTTACACCTCAGCCCAGCGTAAAAACTTTTTTGGACTTTTTAATGTTGTTATTTTATATGTTTACGTTTATATGCATAAAAAAAGGTGGATGGTAACATTTTTGTTTGGAAGACCATTTGGTACGACTTGTTTTATAATTACCCACAATTCTTTCTGTCTTACTGATACAATATTTCAACCACTTTTCTCTTACAAGCAACTCTTTTACAAATATTGACCATTATGTATAACTGGGGAACATAGATGCTTTAGTTTATAAATTGGGTGAAATATTCAAACTTCATTTTGTGTTTGTGTGTGTTTGCACCATTTGTTTAAATGGAATATTTTAGCACATGTCCATCATTCTGTGCAGATTTCCTCAAACTTCAGCCAGACATATTTGGTGTGTTTGGAAGCTTTGAGATCTCTACCAGACTCTTAAAACAAAACAACATCCATCTCTCTTATAAAACAACATGAGATTGTCAGGATGGAGCCGCTGGTGGATTCAGCAGGGATGATGAAGGTTAAATAGATTTCTCCTTCCTGGAAAAACATTTCACAAACACATTTTTGGCTCAAATCTGAAGAATCTCACCACCACACGTTTGGCACAGTCCTGCAGAAACGGATGAAATAACAGGCAGCGGAGTGTTTATCGACGCCTAACAGGAACACAACAAGGCCAGGGGGTCAGAGGTCACTGGGGGGGTTAGGGTTCAAACACTGCTGACTGAAGTCGAACAGAAAGCTGAACCCCGCTCCGTGACCGGGCCACCGAACCGCTCATCAACCACCACCAGAGAGAGAAAACGAAGGGAAAAAACATCCAGGAAAAATAACCTGAAGGACTTTGTGTTTGAACACACACACACACACACAGTTCCTTCATCTCCATCTGAATGTTGCTCATTGAGGATGAAGGTTAAAAGTGTTGTGGTGACATCTGATTGGTCCTTTTCTTCAATAAGAGATCTGATAAAGTGACAGGGAGAGAAGACATGTTCTGCGAGAGAAAAGCTTCAAGGCCTCGCAGTGATTTCCTTTCTCTGCTCTGTGTGTGTGTGTGTGTGTGTGTGTGTGTGTGTGTGTGTGTGGTGGCGAGGAGCGTTTCATCGCCACCTTGGCGGTGGTGGGTATCGAGCGGAGGATCATGAAAGAAAAAAGAGGACTGAGTGGGATCCTGTTCATGACTGTAGAAAGATGCTGGAAAAACTAATTATATTCAGAAATCATCTTCAGGCTGGAAGAAGATTTCACACACATACTGTACTGCACTACCAACAGTGGACCAGAACACGACTCCAACCAAGTGTGGACCTCTGTTTCTGGTTATTTTGAAGAGACAAAAATAGAATAAAAAAAATTACTTTCAAGGTCTTTACCTAGAATATTACTGAAAATGTGCTTTTTAATTGTTTTTAAAGAAATTGCCAGTAGGGTACTTGTATCTTTTAGTTACGTCTACCTATCAAAGAGGGGTCTTCCAAATACTGCAGTCAACCTTTCTTTGTTTATTTTGAAAAGGGACCATTTAACGGTAATATTTAAACATTTTCCTGTGATACCAATATCAAAAATAAAATCATGGCCCCTTTAACTGAGAATACATAATGTTTTATGTGCAAATCAGAAGTAACTTGGCTGCATGAACTAATATCCAGGACTGCAGTATGAAGTCAATTACATAGATTGATCACAGCAGTAAACTATTCACAATTCTTTCTTCGATTCATTCATATTCATATTCCATTATTGTTGGTCATTTTTGTGTGTAATAGTGAAGTATGCATTTTAAAGAGAACTCCCTTCATCCTGTGGATTATATCTTATTTTTATATTTACTCCTAACTTCATTTGAGTCAGAAGAAATAATATTCTTTCAATAAGCAGGTTTTGAATCATGCATCACCTACACTTTGTTGTGGCTGTTTAGGCATCTTCAGGAAAATCATTTTAAACTCAGTCATGAATATAGTTAGGTTGTACAAAATGTACTGATGTATTTATTTAAAAAGGATAATTTACTTTGCTAATTTGCTCCATATTTATCAATAAGCATGTGTTCATGTTGCTTCAGTCAGTCTTAACCTTTTAGTAACATCTAAATTGTGTTTAATATAAATGCTCTGGACTGTATACATTGCTGGAATCTATCTTGTAGAAAACAAATAGCTGCAGAAAAGGGTCTTTAAAGACATTTAAAGACGGCACTTCTTTTCTTTAATAACTGAGAAGTGAATCCAACGTTTGAAGTTTTTCCTTCCACTCTATGCAAACTCTCACTTCCCTTGTTTTTCAGTGCTGCATCATTAGACAGATATGTTACATCTTGTCTGTTCACAAATACAATTTAATCTTTATGTGACACAGATTGCAGCCGCCAGAAAAAAAAACTGGAGGAAAGTTTATTTCTAGTATTTATTTTTTCTCCCATGACAACATTTCTGTGTGCATTTCTACTTTGCATTTCTTTGAAAGATTGAAGATCAGCCGAAGGCAAATTATTATTTTTCCTCTGTAGAGACGGAGCAGGAACAACATTATCAAACAGTAAGTAATTATTTTCTGTCGCTCTTTGTCACATAACACACAGATTGTCTTTCTCTGTACTCATGTAGAGGAACGTAATTGTTGCTCCATACGATTCAACAGGGGACCAGTGTCTTTTTGTTCAGGTAAAGAAAACCTGATGATACCTGTAAAGATCAACTGCTGCTGAGTATCAAAGTGAAATGAAAGCAGCATTGGTTGTGTGACTTCACTTCATGCAAACTCTCAGTTCCATAACAACGATGCTGTTACCATTAGACAGCCTTCACAAATAAAAGTGGTTTCAATGTGGTTTTGGGGTTCAGATGCAGGGTAAATGTTGTATTAATGTGGTTTCTGGGTTTAGATGCAGTATTAATAATTTGGATTTGAGGTTCAGATGCAGGATAAATTAGGTTACAATGTGGTTTATGGGCTTTTTATAGGTAGACTTTCAGGTCTGGGTTTAAATGTTTTAAACTGTGGTTAATCCCCTCGGTGAAAGCAGTCTTTTCGGTTCTTTTTGAATTGAACTTGTGCACTCTCAGTGAACGGCATTGTGTCCAGATGTTCCAGTTGTGAACAAACGTTTTTGTGTCGCTGTCAAGTTTATCGGCAGATTTCAATATCTCTGGTGAGAAAAAGAGACTCTTTGCAGATCTGGTAGCTCCAGACTGAGGGGCTTTATTAGCGATAAGGGGGAAGTTGTGGTCTTATTAAAAACAGTTTGAGACTCAGAGAGCTGCCAGAGTGATGAAACGCTGCAGGAAGAGGGAACCAGAGAGGTCACAACACCTCCTCCAAAAATATCTAATTGGTATTTTCTCTCTTTTTTTTCTACTTCTCTGGCTCTTTCAGGCAGAAAATACTTGGCATTACCGACTGCTGTGAGAGAGACAGAGACACTTATCACAGGTTTAATTTTGATTCTGAAACTGCTGTAAATAAACACAACCATAACCATAAAAACATCACATATGTTAAGGTTCAGGGACCCCTCGGAACTGTGGGAGAGCCACACGTCTCCCGGCCGTGCCAAACACTCAGCCGGTTCAAATTATGATTTAATTTGACAGAAGTTAAAACAATTGCAAAGTGAATTACACTATATACACTATCGATAGAAATATGATCCAAGGAAAAGAGTTCACACACGCTCCAATCAGGAAGCTTGATACCTGCATGGTGGTTAAACTCAGTAACCAGGTATAGAGGATTACTTTTGGGTTAATTAAGCAAATAATTGAGTTGGAAAAACTGGAACCTTTAAGTTGTCTTACCTTAATGTTAAGTCGGAGTAATGCAAACCATTGATTTAAAAACAATCAAATTATTACATGAATCTGACTTAAAGCAACTGTGTTGATCTAACTTGTTAACTTTATTTGAAAAAAGTAAATTCAAATAAGTTGGTCCAACTATTCTTTTTTAGGACCCTGAATCTGAAAGCAGCTAACTGGAATACAGATCGCATTTTATTCAAACATGTGCACGCTCGACCCAACCAGCTGTCGCTCAGAGTCACAGTGGGCGGAGCTCTGGGGTAAAAGAAGGTTGTGAACAGGAAGTCGTGTTCTCTGAGGTCGGTTTAGCTTTCGTCCAAACGGAGCAAGTTGCCTCGACGTAATGAGGACACGAAAACATCTCGTTAGGATCTGCCAGTTCTGATTAAACTTCATTTATTCTGTTTTCCTTCTCTCTTTTCTCAGCCTACTTCTGTCTCTTTCTCTGTTTTAATATCTTGATTTAACATATATGACAAAGGTTTTCATGAATTCTTTCAGTATGAATATGTATAATTATTCATCTGGTATCCATATGTGTTTGTATAAAAATATTTTCTCTCTCATTTGTTTTACATTATGTTTAATCCATGATGTCTAATCCGTCGTGACACTGTCATATTTCATTTTAATCCAACTGTTGCTCTGTTTGTATTTGACTTTACTAATTCATGTTTTTTTATATTCATTCTTTTGGTGGAATATAATAACAAAATGATTAATGCTGATGTTTTTTCCTTTATCTTTCATTTCTCTCATGAGATTCAGTTTCACCGTTTATTTATTGCATATTGTTCCTCTTTGTAATATTCTGGAACAGAAGAGCAGATTCTTCAGCTAAACAAAGTGAACCTGCAGGACAACGGTCAAAAAAGGTTAAATGCACTAAATTAGTATTTTAAAAATAGAAAACTGATAGGTGAATAAAACTTTTATTTCCTTCCACAAACTTCCTCCTACAGACAGGAAGTCAAAGTTCAGCACCAATAGAGCATCGTCCAATAGAGACAGAGGAAACATGTCTAATTAGTCGTGCTTTTTATTAGTCATATAGTCACATTACAGAGAATCATGTGACCTCTGTGTGGGAGTCACACGAGGAAATAGCAAATTTAGAGTCATATAGACCATAAAGCAGGGTATGCTCTCTCTCTCCTCTGTCCTGATTCTCCTGGACCTGTCTGCGGCATCCTATCTGACAGGTCCTCTCGGGGAAGGGTTGCCCGCACCGAGACCTGTCCATCACCATTGATGATACCGTGATGACGCCAACTCGGACTGTGAGGAACCCGGGTGTGACCCTGGACGACCAACTGTCATTCTCAGCAAACATTTCATCGGTTACACGCTCCTGCAGATTCCTGCTCTACAACATCAGGAGGATTCTCCCCTTCCTCACTGAGGAGAGGAGCAGGTGCTCATCCAGGCTCTTGTCATCTCCCTCCTGGACTACTGCAACTCACTACTTGCCGGAGCCCCGGCGTCGGCCATCAGACCTCTGGAGCTTGTCCAGAAAGCTGCAGCTCGTCTGGTGTTCAATCGCCCCAAGTTCTCCCACACAACTTCCCTTCTCCGTTCTCTACACTGGCTCCCTGTAAGAGCTCATCCAGTCTAAGACTCTGGTGCCTACAGGGCAGTGAAAGGAACAGCTCCTTCCTGTCTCCAGGCCCTGGTCGAGCCCTACACCCCCGCCCGACCACTTCTCTCTGCTGCCTCTGGGCGATCGGTCGCCCCGTCGCTCAGAGGTCCCTGTGGCCGATCGACCCGGTCACGTCTGTTCTCTGTCCTGGCCCCACAGTGGTGGAATGAACTCCCCACTGACGTCAGGACAGCAGAGTCGCTGCCCATCTTTCATCAGGCTGAAGACTCACCTCTTCAAGAAGTACTACCTGAGCCTTCCACTCAGCACTTATTGTATTATATTAGCTCTTATTAGCATTTATTGTATTCGTATTAGTTTGTTTATTTCTGTACTTTAATCTGGTTTATGCTCTTAGATGCTTGTGTAAACAAGGAGATGCACTCATGACTTCTGGTGACTAGTAGTTCTCTTGAATACCGATGTTGAATACACTTAAGCGTCTGCTAAATGACTAATGTAATGTATGCTTTAGGGGCGGGGCTACACAGTGATTGACAGGTCTCTACCAGAGACGTATACGGCGTCTCTACGTCACTCCTCCTCAGTCCAGATGTGGTCACTTCCTGTTCACTGGTTGCAAAAAAAAACATGATGGCGACGGACAACATGCAGAACTGGAGGCTTCAAAACATCCACAAACCGACGAGAGATGTCACCATGACGACGTCCACTTCTCATATACAGACTGTGGTTGTGAAGAAATAAAAACGACGAAGAAGGAAACTGTCTTCACCTTCCTCCTGCCAAAACAAACCCTCCTCTCTTTGTGAATATTTCATTGTTTGACGCCGACGTGTCTCAAAGCGTCCGTTGTCAGGTTAATTCTCTCCCTCTCAACCTCACATCTACAACCTAGATGTGAGGTTGAGAGGGGGGGGGGGGGGGTGATGAAAAGAAAGTCAACCGGACTGCATTTTAAAAAAAGAGAAGAGAGTTTTCCTTCCCTGCAGCGGTGCCTTGTAGTGTCTCCGTCCCAGCGGTCCTCCTGACGCCGGTTGTCACTCCGTGTTTCCGTATTCTAAACCTTTGGGATCATCAGAGTCTTCTGCAGCCTCGGGCTCCTAACATGAACCTGGTTCTTCACATTTACATCCACACGCCAGATATGTGGCCGGACACGTTCACGTTAATGCTGTAAACCGTATGAAAGTCTTTTATTTTACTTGATGAAAATACTTAAAGAACTGTCTGTTCTTTGTTTTTTAATATTTTACTTTACTCTTCAAAAACCTCTAAAATAATACTTGAAATGCTGCAGGGTTTTTAAAAAGTGTTAAACTGTGAATGATTGAGGATAAAAAGATGCAAGATTCTTTAATAACTGAACTTTTTGATCTGCAGTATAGAGATGTTACAAATTTTAACATGACTTTTATGAATCTTCCAATTAAATGTAATATGGGACATTTAAAGCACATTTAAGAAAAAAACAAACAACAAAACGTACAATTATACAAAAATATAGCGGCCTTTAAAAATGAATTTACTTTCAGAACAAACTGAGTCTCTATAAAAGATAAAAGATAACAAAAGATGTGATCTTTTTTACACATTTTGCTAAATTAAAAAAAACATTTTACAAATTCACAACTCTGACAGTTAACTCCATTACATGAACAGTCAGTTTTAAAAAACATATTTCAACACTTTATGGATGAAAGAGCCATAAACACGTCATAAACACTGAGTCTTAATTCACATCCGTCACTTTTTACGTCACGTTGACACCAACAGAACCGTGTCACCGAAATATTACTGCTTTGTACATTTAGCTTTATTCATACTCCACAGAGTACGAACGGAGGCGTTTATACGTTCATACATTGCTTTATTCTCTTAAACACCAGAGGACGAACAAACTAAATGAACTGTGAAGAATCCAAAAGACAAAGAGTGTAACTCGGAGATCTGCACATAGACTGTAGGTGTAACCGGCTAAACACCATAAACCTCCACTATGGAGAGGAAGGATTGTAATTATGTATAAACTCATATCTCATATTCATGAACTACTTTATTACCTTCATACAACCCCTGTAGAGAAACAAGTCAAGTATGAAATGTGTTATAAAGACACAAAGGTTGAACATCCTGTAAACTATTCATAAAATTTCAACTCTTTTGATCGCTCTCCGTGAAAAGTCGTACGAGACAATAAATGTTCTCGTCATTACGTGATTGACAATAAAGATTTTTGAATCTTCATGAAGGATGACGAGGCAGCGGCCCAGCGAGTCACTGTTTTGTCTGTGTGTCACATGACACGATTACATGTTAACGGTTATATGTGATGTTTAAGACTCATTATTGCATATTGTTTATGTTTCTGGAGTATTGAGTGAACACACAGTCGTAGTGTGTGTGTGTGTGTGTGTGTGTTAGCCCTCAGGAAGAATTCCTGGTGTCTATTGATGATGCATTATTGATACACTGTTATCAATTATTCATTTTCTGCTGAGTCTGCAGGTTGAGCCTTTTTTTAATTTATTTTAAAAAAAAAGATTTTTTTTTTTATAACCAGCAACTTTATACATGAAGTAACAATTCACTGTAGACGTGGGAATGATCTATTTCAATGTGAAAGACTCGCTGGTGATTATTTCACTATTGAAGAACTTGTTTCTTAATGTGGATCATCAATGATGTGATCCGATCCGTGACTCTGGTTCACGATCCGATCCGTGACTCTGGTTCAAGATCCGATCCGTGACTCTGGTTCACGATCCGATCCGTGACTCTGGCTCGCGATCCGATCCGTGACTCTGGTTCGCGATCCGATCCGTGACTCTGGTTCGCGATCCGATCCGTGACTCTGGTTCGCGATCCGATCCGTGACTCTGGTTCGCGATCCGATCCGTGACTCTGGTTCGCGATCCGATCCGTGACTCTGGCTCGCGATCCGATCCGTGACTCTGGTTCACGATCCGATCCGTGACTCTGGCTCGCGATCCGATCCGTGACTCTGGCTCGCGATCCGATCCGTGACTCTGGTTCGCGATCCGATCCGTGACTCTGGTTCGCGATCCGATCCGTGACTCTGGTTCGCGATCCGATCCGTGACTCTGGTTCGCGATCCGATCCGTGACTCTGGTTCGTGATCCGATCTGATCCGTGAGTTTTATGATCCTCTAGTTTAAACGTTGGCCTCACCTTCTTCTACCGTCCTGCTCTCATTCACTAACATGACGTCGTTTGTCGTCTGCCTTCCAGCAGACTTTAATGGAGGACCAGATGTGGTCCTCTGTTTGCTGACTCCTACAGTTAAAACCACCTCAGACATTGAGACTCATTATTATATTTTGCCGTCTTATTACTCGTCAATAACGAGCAGCAACCGTGTTTCTCTGTTCACCAAACGATGATGAAAATTAAAACGGCATCCAGATGATAACGCGGCTGTTTGCTGGGTTGGATGATGGAAGGACGAGGGATGAGTGGGAGGACGGAGGGAGAGATGCTGTAGGAGTAAAACACGAAGGTCAGAGGTCAACACATCACACCACTCACATGTTGTCCTGCGCTGGATGCTGCGTGAGAAATCTGAACATTAGAGGGAAACTTACACAACACATTTATCAGTAAACAGCTGCAGTTTAAAATGAGAATCTCAAGAGGAGCGAAACAAAAGAGGAAAATCACACCCGACAGAATCCGGCTCGATACGTCCCGTCTGGATGTCCTGTGTTGATACAGCAATAATGAAAATCTTTAACATGGAGCTCTTCTCAAAAAACACCACGAGAAGTAAAGAAGAGATAAAATGAGCTGCGAATCAATAAGAGAAAGGAAGGAATTTATACAGAAACACAAGTTGTTGTTTCTTCTCCCTCCTCACTATAGTCAAACTTTTCTAATGAATTCAGAAAACTTCATTTATCCCTCAAGCTGCATTTCAAGGTGAAACAACAGACATAAGACAATAAGATATTCACACAGCTCAAGAGTGAGAATACGAGAGATGCAAAGGTGGAAAAGGTTCGACAGCTGCAGCAACGAAACCACTAAACAACCACAATAATGCCAGTAATTAAGAGTGTAACTTCACATTTTGTCGACAGTTACAGTTCACAACATAACCTTTGATATCACCTGTCGCGATATGATATTAGATCAAAATGCTCAACCCTGTGCTCGGCGACATTTTGAGAGTAATGGAGTTACAAGTAATTAATAAAGTCACCGGGACTTGATGAAGGTGTCACATTTTATGTTTATCAAGTTTATATTGCATATATTTGGACATTTACGTGCTTAGAATGTAATTATTTATCTATTTATTTAATTTGATCTTTTATTTGAATCTCCCACTTATTCATTTATTCTTCATTGGTTCAATTTATTGCGATGTTTTGCATTGGTATTGTTGTTGTTCCTGGTTTTGATGTGTGAGGATTTGTAAGCTCTGAAAAGTGACAATGAACAAAAGCAATTGTTCAACCCTGTCTTCTATAAAATGATGTTCCCAAGCAACTAAACGGGACGGAAACGTACGGAAACGCATTTTCTCGCAGAAAAACGTTAACGTTTAAACTGAAATAAAACAACAACAAAAACCTGCAAAACTAAGTGGCTGGTTTAGTAGAAACGTCTTGGTTTTGTCTTAATATTGCGTAAAAAAATGGAGACAAAACCAACCAAAGTACTCTGTTATTTTTAGGGAACTGAAATACTCGGGATTCGAACCTACAGTCTCCTGGTTAAGGCCCACACTCATTTAAAAACACTTCTGAGATTTAATCCATGAAAATATACATTTCCCTCGACACTAGCGTAATTTTTAGGAGACGGCTAATCTGAGATCACATTATGTTTGAAATGGTAAAATATTTTGTTATAAATAAGTTTTAAACCAGTTTCTCTTTTTTAAAGATGTATTTTTCTGCAAAGCAAAAATCTTTCTTATTCTCTTTCTGTAAAGCTTTAAAATGTTTTTGATGATAATTCTTGATGAAATAAGATTCACGATTATTTTATATACATATACAGTATATATATACATATATATATATGTATACAGCATGATGTTCATTTAGTAAATGATGGTCCATTTAGAGTCAAACAGACCATAAAGCAGGGGATGCTTTAGGGCGGGGCTACGTCACTCCTCCTCAGTCCAGATATGGTCACTTCCTGTTCACTGGTTGCAAAAAACAAGATGGCGACGGTGAAAATGCCGAACTCGAGGCTTCAAAACATCCACAAACCAATGAGAGACGTCATTATGACGACGTCCACTTCTCATATACAGACTGTGGTTTCAAACTGTTATTTAGTCATTTATTAAACCAGTGATTTACAGCGCTTAACCTGCATTTTGATTTAATTCAATTTTGCAAGACAACATATGTTAAGATAAGATAATCATGTATTATGATTACAGCAGCAAAGTGGACAAAACAACAAGACAACAAGAGAGAAAAGTAGAAAACTAAGTAAATACAAACAAAGAACAATAAATAGTCAAACAGTAAAGGTATAATAAAAACAACAAAAGATAATCAGATTGAGATTATTGTACATATGAGGCAATAAATATGAAGTGTTTATATTTAGTATTTATCTTTGAGAAAGTGGTGGTTTTACTGTTTTTTTAATTAAGTCTCAAATGCAAAAGTTATTAAAATAATCGGAATCTACTCCAGTTCAGGACATTCTGTGATATCTGTTGTTCTATTTCTATATCTTGTACATGAGTTGTGTTCTCTGTTCTGTGATATCTGTTGTTCTATTTCTATATCTTGTACATGAGTTGTGTTCTCTGTTCTGTGATATCTGTTGTTCTATTTCTATATCTTGTACATGAGTTGTGTTCTCTGTTCTGTGATATCTGTTGTTCTATTTCTATATCTTGTACATGAGTTGTGTTCTCTGTTCTGTGATATCTGTTATTCTATTTCTATATCTTGTACATGAGTTGTGTTCTCTGTTCTGTGATATCTGTTGTTGTATTTCTATATCTTGTACATGAGTTGTGTTCTCTGTTCTGTGATATCTGTTGTTCTATTTCTATATCTTGTACATGAGTTGTGTTCTCTGTTCTGTGATATCTGTTGTTGTATTTCTATATCTTGTACATGAGTTGTGTTCTCTGTTCTGTGATATCTGTTGTTCTATTTCTATATCTTGTACATGAGTTGTGTTCTCTGTTCTGTGATATCTGTTGTTCTATTTCTATATCTTGTACATGAGTTGTGTTCTCTGTTCTGTGATATCTGTTGTTCTATTTCTATATCTTGTACATGAGTTGTGTTCTCTGTTCTGTGATATCTGTTGTTGTATTTCTATATCTTGTACATGAGTTGTGTTCTCTGTTCTGTGATATCTGTTGTTCTATTTCTATATCTTGTACATGAGTTGTGTTCTCTGTTCTGTGATATCTGTTATTCTATTTCTATATCTTGTACATGAGTTGTGTTCTCTGTTCTGTGATATCTGTTATTCTATTTCTATATATTGTACATGAGTTGTGTTCTCTGTTCTGTGATATCTGTTATTCTATTTCTATATCTTGTACATGAGTTGTGTTCTCTGTTCTGTGATATCTGTTGTTCTATTTCTATATCTTGTACATGAGTTGTGTTCTCTGTTCTGTGATATCTGTTATTCTATTTCTATATCTTGTACATGAGTTGTGTTCTCTGTTCTGTGATATCTGTTATTCTATTTCTATATCTTGTACATGAGTTGTGTTCTCTGTTCTGTGATATCTGTTGTTCTATTTCTATATCTTGTACATGAGTTGTGTTCTCTGTTCTGTGATATCTGTTGTTCTATTTCTATATCTTGTACATGAGTTGTGTTCTCTGTTCTGTGATATCTGTTGTTCTATTTCTATATCTTGTACATGAGTTGTGTTCTCTGTTCTGTGATATCTGTTATTCTATTTCTATATCTTGTACATGAGTTGTGTTCTCTGTTCTGTGATATCTGTTGTTCTATTTCTATATCTTGTACATGAGTTGTGTTCTCCAGCGAGGTGGGAACGTAGAAAGAATCTGGTGTACATTGTTCGTTACACCCTTGAAGCCTCCACAGAGCTGGTTGCCGGTGGCTGAGCCGGGGCCCCTCGGGGGGGGACGTCGCCGGCTCTCTGGTTGCCAGATGCTCTGCCAGGTCTCGGTGAATGCCACCTCGACAGCAGCAGCAGGTGGCGGTTAGCGTTTGCCAACAAACTGCTGGCAGCGGCGGCGTGCTTACTTAGCCTCTGCCTCCAGAAAAAGGCTTGGCAGTGAGGAAGCTGAGACGCCCACGAATAAAGAAACGAAACAAAAGATCTCATCTCCTAATATTCCTCTTTTTAACTTTAGTCGTTTCTCTCTCTGCGTGAGCTTCACAGCGTGTCTGCTGACAGTAGGTATTAAAAGTCATTAAATGATCTTACGTTTGTGTTTGTGAGGTCTCAGTTCAACATTAACGTGTTTCTTTAGAAGAACTCAAAGTGTATTAGTTTAAACCGGATTAACTCACAGGTATCACCGTGAAACTTCCCCAGTTGATTATTAACATTGAGGAAAAACACGTTGGATTACAAGTTTTCTGAAATTATGTTTAAGTATGCAAATTAGGCATTATTAATTAAATCTGCAAATTTCATACATAAATGTGAACTTTATATGAAACCAGGTTCAAAATTCTTGTTTCATCTTGTTGACAGAGTCAAATGTTTTTACATTCATAATATCTGTATCACTCCATAAATCTGAATATTCCCAACAGTTAAAAATCTATTTCCTCCATGTTTTATTAATAGATGTGTATAAATGAGTCTCCCCTCTGTGTTAACCTTCAGAACATAGAGGAATGAACGTGTAAAGTTTGGTGTATGTAATCATTTTACCTTTAAATGCTAACGTTTTATTTTAGTTGAGAATTTGGTGAATTTCATGAATGTGATTATATGCAGAGAGAACTTCTGAATTCAAATACAACTTATAGAAATGGAACTGAAGAACTGTTTTTGGTGTGCGGGTTGGAAGGACGATAACTGATATTCCTAATCCTGGTTATTGATTGAGAACGTCATGTTGAAAAGATTCATTTTCTTATTTGTGTGAATCTTTTATAATCACAAGTTACCAAATATAAAATACAATAAATGAAAACGAATCATCCTTCTGTTTATTTCAGCTAAAACATGAATTTCTTCTTCTCTGGTGTCAGTAAACGCACCGCCGTGCTGCCTTCAGGCGGCTCAGATTTCATATCAGAAACCAGACGCACTGGAGCGGACCGACCAGAGAAAACAACCCGGTGTCATAAACACTTTCATACATATGGACGAGCGGCCGTCTCACGGTTATTGGCTCGGCTTACGGGGGCCTCGGAGCGCCATCAAAGATTCAGGTCAGCCGTGGGCAGCGTCCCCCGAAACACTCACCGCCGAGATGAAGACGCCGCCGGGTCGACCGTGTCCGCGATGTCTCCGAGAGGATCAGGACCTCCCAGACTGAAAACTTTACATGTTGATTTATTCATGTTGTTGTGTGAGGAGGAACATATACTGTATGTACACACACACACACACAGCATGTGACATCTCAGGTTAGACCAGGAGACAACCTCCGGTTCTTTAGAGAGAAGTCAAAGCTTCATGTGTTAAAGCTGCATTCTCTCTCCTGACCACCAGGGGGCGACTCCTCTGGTTCTATAGAAGTCTATGAGAAAATGACTCTACTTCTCTCTTGATTTATTACCTCAGTAAACATTGTAAACATGAGTTTATGGTCTCAATCTCTAGTTTCAAGTCTTCTTCAATACAGCATGATGTTCATTTAGTACATTATGGTCCATTTAGAGTCAAACAGACCATAAAGCAGGGGATGCTTTAGGGGCGGGGCTACACGGTGATTGACAGGTCTCTACCAGAGACGTATACGGCGTCTCTACGTCACTCCTCCTCAGTCCAGATATGGTCACTTCCTGTTCACTGGTTGCACAAAAAACAAGATGGCGACGGAGAAAACAGTCTACTGGAGGCCTAAAAATATCCGTCCACAAACCACTGCGAGATGTCACCATGATTACATCCATCTGTGCTGTAGATACTAACCTGTACCGAACGCTGAATAAAATACGTTTGTTGTTGGATCATCTTTCTCTCTTCCTCCCTCAGAATAATCTCGTCCCATCGCTGATGACCGAGGCGTCGTTCAGACCCCCCGCGGCTTATTCCATCAGTCACACCATTAAGATTTCCCTGCAGCTGTCCTCGCTTTGAAGGAGACGAAATATTAAGAAGGTAGTCAGCGAATCAGGTTCCATCTCGGTGGGGGGGGGGGGGTCTGAATATTGTGATATTTAGACCAAATGGAAACCGTCTCCCTTCACATCTCATTAGGTGTTTAGCTTCAAACGCTTTCTTAAGAATGTAGTGAAAGTAAAACATCAGACAATCTCTTCACAAAACATGTTTTCTCAGTAATCTAATTGAAATATAAGTAATACTCGCTGGAGTCTGCCAAAGCTAGTTATGCTAAGCTAACATTAGCTACCCACATTAGAGGGTTTTTAGCAGTTTGGTCTGACAAAGGAATTCAACATTCTCTCTGGTTTTGTTTTTCTCTGTAATCTAAATAGCTAAGTGCTAGCTAGCCAATTGTCCAGCCGCTACATGAGTCAAATTTAACAACTTCATTTCAAGTCTACTAATATAGATTTTAAATGAGATTTCACAATTTGAAGCTCTGTTTTGGTTTCTTTTTCTGATGGAAGCGTTTGTAAAACACACGATGCGTTTAAGGACCATCAGGAAAGATGAAAATCTGACGATCATGACAGTTTTCACAGCTTCTGGCTGATTAACAGTGAAGAAAACATGCTTTAAATCCCGCTGACGGCTTTAGTGGTTCAGAGGGTTAACAACGGACAGTCCAGGTAATGACCCTCAAATGCTGTTTATTAGGTTTAGTTAAAGTTCACAGACTTATGTATAAAAGTCCAGCTTTCCCTGGCGGCGATCGGCTCAACCATCAATGTGTAAACTGTCTTTATCCTGTTGCATCGCTGTTTAATCTGGTTATCCAGAGAAATAAGACAGTGTGTCTGGGAGGACGTGCTTCTTTTAAATTGTCAAATTGAGATATTTGCTCTGAGTGTTCACATCTAAACCAGAGAGCATCGTGGTCGCAGCAGCAGTTTGAGGATGACGGGCGTTAAACTGGAGGTCAGCGTCCACATCAGATCAGTTATCTTCCTGAGTTCTTTATCTCCCGTCTTCTTCTCCGTGACTCTCTCCGGCTGTTAGTGCCGGCTGTGGAGAGGACGAGAGGCAGTAAATGAGATTAGTGATGGTGGCTGAAGGGGGGAAGCCCCCCCGGCCCCCGAGGCTCTGCAGGCTCTCCAGTCGGGATGAAGTGATGAAGTGATGGTGACATTCAGTCAGTCAGGGAGGAAGACAAAAGACAGAACAAGTCTTCCTCTGTCCGCATCGGTCTCTTTGTGAAACGACGACTCGGAACAAAATCCAGTTTCTTCACACTGGTAACGAATAAAAATAAAGAAATAAAAGCTTCGCTCCACACACACACATCTACGCCTCCATGAATAAGCGAATACATAAATAAGGCAGATAGCATGAATTATTCAAAGTGCTCCAGCGAGCGATGTAGGTGGGACTGGAAGCTAACCGGCTCCAACAAGAGCCTCACACGGGGGAAGTAACAAAGCTTCAGAGAGCCTCGGTGGGTCTGCAGATCACTTCGCTTTAATCCGGAGACGCTGAGCGTGTCTACATGAGACCGCCATCACGGTAAAGGGACGCTCTACTTTATTTACCATTTCAGGACATTAAATATGTTCCCCTCCTTCTTTTTGCTTCTCCTGACAACTCAAGGCACGAGGAAGCTGATGCTGCAAAAAATTATTTTATTTTATGCAATAATCCAAAATCCAATGGAAGAATCCCATTGGCTGTTTGTGGAGGGAAGCAGTGATGATGACTTCCTGGTTGGTTACAAAAATACGTCGTCTCTAAAGATCGATAAATATTACAAACTGTACACATCTCATAAGCTAATGTTAGCTTAGCATAACTAGCTTTGGCAGACTCCAGCGAGTATTACTTATATATTCATGTAATCAGATGTAGGATGTGAACCCTTCTATCCTCATTAGTTCACATGTAATCAGATGTAGGATGTGAACCCTTCTATCCTCATTAGTTCACATGTAATCAGATGTAGGATGTGAACCCTTCTATCCTCATTAGTTCACATGTAGTCAGATGTAGGATGTGAACCCTTCTATCCTCAATAGTTCACATGTAATCAGATGTAGGATGTGAACCCTTCTATCCTCATTAGTTCACCTGTAGTCAGATGTAGGATGTGAACCCTTCTATCCTCATTAGTTCACATGTAGTCAGATGTAGGATGTGAACCCTTCTATCCTCATTAGTTCACCTGTAGTCAGATGTAGGATGTGAACCCTTCTATCCTCAATAGTTCACATGTAATCAGATGTAGGATGTGAACCCTTCTATCCTCATTAGTTCACATGTAATCAGATGTAGGATGTGAACCCTTCTATCCTCATTAGTTCACATGTAGTCAGATGTAGGATGTGAACCCTTCTATCCTCATTAGTTCACATGTAGTCAGATGTAGGATGTGAACCCTTCTATCCTCATTAGTTCACATGTAGTCAGATGTAGGATGTGAACCCTTCTATCCTCATTAGTTCACATGTAATCAGATGTAGGATGTGAACCCTTCTATCCTCATTAGTTCACCTGTAGTCAGATGTAGGATGTGAACCCTTCTATCCTCAATAGTTCACATGTAGTCAGATGTAGGATGTGAACCCTTCTATCCTCAATAGTTCACCTGTAATCAGATGTAGGATGTGAACCCTTCTATCCTCATTAGTTCACATGTAGTCAGATGTAGGATGTGAACCCTTCTATCCTCAATAGTTCACCTGTAATCAGATGTAGGATGTGAACCCTTCTATCCTCATTAGTTCACATGTAATCAGATGTAGGATGTGAACCCTTCTATCTTCATTAGTTCACATGTAATCAGATGTAGGATGTGAACCCTTCTATCCTCATTAGTTCACCTGTAATCAGATGTAGGATGTGAACCCTTCTATCCTCATTAGTTCACATGTAGTCAGATGTAGGATGTGAACCCTTCTATCCTCATTAGTTCACATGTAGTCAGATGTAGGATGTGAACCCTTCTATCCTCATTAGTTCACATGTAATCAGATGTAGGATGTGAACCCTTCTATCCTCATTAGTTCACATGTAGTCAGATGTAGGATGTGAACCCTTCTATCCTCATTAGTTCACATGTAATCAGATGTAGGATGTGAACCCTTCTATCCTCATTAGTTCACATGTAGTCAGATGTAGGATGTGAACCCTTCTATCCTCATTAGTTCACATGTAGTCAGATGTAGGATGTGAACCCTTCTATCTTCATTAGTTCACCTGTAATCAGATGTAGGATGTGAACCCTTCTATCCTCATTAGTTCACATGCAGTCAGATGTAGGATGTGAACCCTTCTATCCTCATTAGTTCACATGTAATCAGATGTAGGATGTGAACTCTTCTATCTTCATTAGTTCACATGTAGTCAGATGTAGGATGTGAACCCTTCTATCCTCATTAGTTCACCTGTAATCAGATGTAGGATGTGAACCCTTCTATCCTCATTAGTTCACATTCAGTCAGATGTAGGATGTGAACCCTTCTATCCTCATTAGTTCACATTCAGTCAGATGTAGGATGTGAACCCTTCTATCCTCATTAGTTCACATGTAATCAGATGTAGGATGTGAACCCTTCTATCCTCATTAGTTCACATGTAGTCAGATGTAGGATGTGAACCCTTCTATCCTCATTAGTTCACATGTAATCAGATGTAGGATGTGAACCCTTCTATCCTCAATAGTTCACATGTAATCAGATGTAGGATGTGAACCCTTCTATCCTCATTAGTTCACATGTAGTCAGATGTAGGATGTGAACCCTTCTATCCTCAATAGTTCACATGTAGTCAGATGTAGGATGTGAACCCTTCTATCTTCATTAGTTCACATGTAGTCAGATGTAGGATGTGAACCCTTCTATCCTCAATAGTTCACATGTAGTCAGATGTAGGATGTGAACCCTTCTATCTTCATTAGTTCACATGTAGTCAGATGTAGGATGTGAACCCTTCTATCCTCAATAGTTCACATGTAGTCAGATGTAGGATGTGAACCCTTCTATCCTCATTAGTTCACATGTAATCAGATGTAGGATGTGAACCCTTCTATCCTCAATAGTTCACATGTAGTCAGATGTAGGATGTGAACCCTTCTATCTTCATTAGTTCACATGTAATCAGATGTAGGATGTGAACCCTTCTATCCTCATTAGTTCACCTGTAGTCAGATGTAGGATGTGAACCCTTCTATCCTCAATAGTTCACATGTAATCAGATGTAGGATGTGAACCCTTCTATCCTCATTAGTTCACATGTAATCAGATGTAGGATGTGAACCCTTCTATCCTCAATAGTTCACATGTAATCAGATGTAGGATGTGAACCCTTCTATCTTCATTAGTTCACATGTAGTCAGATGTAGGATGTGAACCCTTCTATCCTCATTAGTTCACCTGTAATCAGATGTAGGATGTGAACCCTTCTATCCTCATTAGTTCACATGTAGTCAGATGTAGGATGTGAACCCTTCTATCCTCATTAGTTCACCTGTAATCAGATGTAGGATGTGAACCCTTCTATCCTCATTAGTTCACATGTAATCAGATGTAGGATGTGAACCCTTCTATCCTCATTAGTTCACCTGTAATCAGATGTAGGATGTGAACCCTTCTATCCTCATTAGTTCACATGTAATCAGATGTAGGATGTGAACCCTTCTATCCTCATTAGTTCACCTGTAATCAGATGTAGGATGTGAACCCTTCTATCCTCATTAGTTCACCTGTAATCAGATGTAGGATGTGAACCCTTCTATCCTCATTAGTTCACATGTAGAGGCTGTCATCACTAACGAGTATCAACACGTTACTGATGTATTAATCTGAATCCATGACGATATGTTACTCTGTTTAATCTCAAGGTCTTCCTCCTGTTTGGTTCTAAAATACTCTCGTTTATAAAAAGCTCATGTTGTGCAATCGGCCACTTGAACCCGGAGAAGAGCGACCCTCCTCTTCTATGTTTTTTTCTTGGACATCTGCCGTCTGCTTTTGAGGCGAAGTCTTTGTCTCCAGACCGTCGCCTCGGGCACCAGGCCGGGCCTCGGCTGTCAAGAGTTCACATCTCAAGGAGGGAACTGTTCAGCGGGGAGGAATCTGCTCCGTGGAAATCGATGAAGACTTGGGGGGGTGATGATGGTGGGTGGGAGGTCTGCAGACCACCACGGGCTCACCAGATGATGATGCTGCTGGAGGGGAAACAACTGGGAGAGAATGATGCATGCTTCCTCATAAAACCACTGAGTTATGCGAGTTATGTTCGGTCTGGATTCACATAATCACGTCTCGTGTGTACGACGCGTCTGTCAAAGTGTGGAACAACAAAAGGAGGCGTAGGAAGACAAAGTGGGTGTGAAGATATCTACAGATGTATAAGAGACAAGAAACGAGACGGGAAACAAACATGCTCGGTTTTTCAGACAAAAACATTCATTTTATTCTTTGTCTGTCTGTAGATTTCTACTAAATTCACCAAAAGTTACCATTACATAACGCCTCATTTGCATATTTAAACACAACATGTCAGTAAACTTGTAACAATAATCCTCTTAACATCAGTGATGAAGTGGTGAAGGTTCATGGTGATATCTCTGAGTTCATGTGTTGACCCTCTTCACCTGTAGAGTCTCTAAATGTCTCTAATGTAACTAATGAGTTTGTTCTCAGACTCTGATCCATAAATCTCCTCTTCAGCAGCTCTTAATACACCAAACGTTACTCGTTCATTCCTCTCTATGTTCTGAAGGTTCACACATCACTCAGAGACTCATTCATACATTTATTAATAACAACATGAGGACATGTATGTTTTTATGTCTGTTGACAGTATCTTATGATGTATGGAGTGATATAAAGAGATATCATACATTCCCTCTGTAAAAACATTTGACTCTAATATGACAACAAAATGAAACAAGAATTTTGAACCTGGTTTTATCCAAAGTTCACATTTATGTTCTGGAAATATGTACAAATGTGCACATATTTGATGCCTTATTTGAATATTTAAACCTATCAATTCAGAAAACTTGTAATACAAAAAATAATCGTCTTAATGTGAGTAATCAAGTGAGGAAGTTTTATGGTGATATCTATGAGTTCATTGTTTTACTTATTCACCTGTAGTGCACTTAAAACCTCATATTTATTATTTATTAAATATTAAAGACTTTAAAAGTTCCCTCAGCACTCGTCCAGCCATCGCCGCCTCATCAGGATCCAACAGCAGCTGAAACGTGACGGCTCGGAGAGTTTAGTAGAAATAAAGATTTAATAGAATCTGGATCACGTTTACATTTGACTCACGTCGGCATTCAGTCAAGTTTGGGTTTTTAAAGATGCTTTTAAAATCATAGAAACACAAAGAGTCTGTTAACCTTTCTGTCTGGTTTAAATCCTCTTTCATTAAAGTATTTCATTCATGTTATTTGACTTTAATCAAACATCGAGCAGTTTCTGGGTTTTTTCGCTCATCTCGCATTTCTTTGATAATTTATTTTACAGAAATTGAAAAGCAATGGAATTCATATATGCAACATTGTTGCAAGTGTTACCAATGTTGGGAAACGTGCGTCAATATTTAACGATTGACATCTCTTTGTTTCCAGCTCTGTTCTGTTTAATGTTTCACTGAAATAAAGTTTGACTTCACTTCAGAAAAGAAAACAAAAAGCTTCTAAATCTAAGTTCATCACCGTGGTGACGGCGTGCTGCGGCTGATGACATCACGCTCACATGACGCCTTCACTGACTCTCAGCGCGGGGGGGAAACTAATGAACGCGTTGCTTTCGAGGGAATCGGGACACAAATTGACTTCCTGTGATGTTCAGCTCGCCGCCGGCAGCTGCTGATGATGGAGATGATGGTGGTGATGGAGGTGATGGTGGTGATGGAGGTGATGATGATGGTGGTGATGTAGCAGGAGGCCTGCAGGAGTTTATGATCCATGCAAATGGAGGAATCTGCATATTGTTGCATATGAGTTTGCCTAATGGACGCCTACACACTGAAGAGATGATAATCATAGAACAACTAACTGCTGTAAAACACACACACACACACACACACACACATGCTGCTTCCAACACGGGGAGAGGAAAATAGAGGAGGAAAGGAAACAAGGAAGCAAAAAATAAGGAGGAAACGACAGAGGAAAGGGAACAAGAGAAGGAAAGGAGAGACAGTAGGAAAGCAGGTGAAGAGACAACAGGAGAAGTGAGACTCTGCTTGTTCCGTGTCTCTGTTGTCTCACGTTGCAGCCTCGGCGTATCCGCTCCATAGCGTCCTCAGCAGGACTGTGGGACCCAGCTCTGCACCCGGTACCTCTGGTTGGATGAGCTGCATCATGTACTACTCAGATCTGATATCCAGCCTGTCATCATCTATCTGTGGGCAGCAAAGAACGCTGTGGACCACATAGGAACCAGCATCCAGACTGGTGTCGGCCACCTTAGTGTCTTTTATTCTGTACGTTGACGTCAGCAGCTTCAGAACATACGCTGCGGTCTGTCTTTTTTAGCGACAGCAGGTTTTGTTAACCGTGGCAGCTTAAGAACATCCTGTTTGTGTTCCGTTAACATATTTACTGCAGTAAAATGGACAGTTGGTGTTTAGCAGATGTAAGGTTTTATACTGTGGTCATCGCTGCTTCAGAGCCTCGCGTATCTTGAGTTTCATTTTAAATTCAGCATCTAAACATTTACCTGCACATGTACTTGGTAGGATCATGTGTGTGACAAATACATTTTTAAATTAATTTGTCCTTCACTGTAGAGTTTTCCCAACGTGCACCTGATCCAATCACCTGTCCACCAGCTGCTCCTTGTTTCCCAATCAGCCCAGTACCAGCAGTGTGGTGGATTCAGTCCATCTTCAGCCTGTTGATCCAGTAAAGATCTAGCAGAGCCTCTTGGGTCTGCTTTTGGTTTCCATTTCCTCACAACAAACATGCTTTGATTTAAACTAACAGCACAACAAAGCGTGAATTTTAAACTTTTAACTGCTGATAAAAGAACTGAAATATGAATCAGTAGTGAAACAACACGCGCCCACAGGGACGAAGAATAAAAGTACAGGAAAATAATTAAAGGCAGAGTGAAGCAGAGGGCTTTGATTTGGTGACACGTGGAGGGAAACTTATCTGTGGAAGAAGAAACTGGAGCGCTCCTGAAACCACCAGCAGGAAGTCAGCGGTGTTGTATTTGAACCCTGAGATTAAAGACGTGTTTGAACATCACGTTCAGGCTTTGACATGATTGGTTTTAGGAACTGAGATTCCGTTGGGAGAGACTCGTTGGGAGAGACTCGTTGGGAGAGACTCGTTGGGAGAGACTCGTTGGGACTGACGGTACCAGAAAGTAGATTTCTGCTGGAAAACAGAAGTAGAAGTTTATTCTACAGTGACCATAAAATTAGATTTTGGACTCATTTCTATCATCATCGTGAGGGCATAAGGCAGACAGCCTGGGAAATCGGATTATGACTGTAGACAGACGACTAACATTTTCGACGTGCTATAAATTCATTTGATTGTCTGAGAGTCAGATTGTTCATTTGTGTGCCCTAAAGTGCTCATCCAAAACGACAACCGATTGCCCATTGTTCCAACACCCATTATTCTAAAACACCAACAGTAGCAAAAAAGTCGGTAGCACTTTATAATAACTACCGTATTTTCCGCACTATACGGCGCGCTGGATTATAAGGCGCACTGTCAATGAATGGTCTATTTTCGATCTTTTTTCATATATAAAGCGCACCAGACTATAAGGCGCATTAAGCAAAACAAAACAGTCAGTCAGTCAAACTTTGCGATTACGGCATCCAGCATGCCCGGATCCCTCTCGTCATTGTCAGAGTCAGAGTCAGTGTCGTTGCTGTTACCTGGCAGTTCAGTGATGATTCCGGCCTTCGTGAAAGCTCGGACCACAGTTGAGACTGATACCTTAGCCCAGGCATCCACGATCCATTGGCAGATAGTAGCGTAAGTCGCCCGGCGCTGTCTCCCTGTCTTGGTGAATGTGTGTTCGCCTTCTGTCATCCACTGCTCCAACGCAGCTCGCAGTTTAACTTTGAGCGCCCTGTTGACGCCAATATCTAGCGGCTGGAGTTCTTTAGTTAATCCACCCGGAATGATGGCAAGCTCCGAATTAGTTTGCTTCACTTTGTTTTTGACAGCATCGTAATATTAACATATGTAATATTATGGCGAAGCACAGTATGTATTACTCCGCGACGCTCCTGACTACGGTAGCCGTAATGCTTCAAGCGGTGCGGCTTTGTAGTTTACCAAAGTCGTACTAAAACATTTTGACAGAGCGCCGTGTACCACACAAAATCGCTTCGAGGTCAGTAAACACAACCAGAATTAATCCATATATAAAGCGCTCCGGATTATAAGGCGCACTGTCGTTTTTTGAGAAAATTAAAGGCTTTTAAGTGCGCCTTATAGTGCGGAAAATACGGTACACACTATGAAGCATTAGTTAAGCATGAGTAAACACTTAATTCATCATTTATAAAGCATTGTTCCTACATTAATAATTCATTAGTATGCAGTTCATAACAACAGTTATAAATGTTTTATTCTTGATTCATAAGCTTGTCTATTATGTGTTTCATGATTGTGTTTTCATACTTTATAAATGATGGATTCCCCATTTGTAAATGAAGTATTATATATATTACAAACCAATTATTAAGGAGTTGTAGATGATTAATAAGATAATTTATGAAGTGTTAGTAAATGATTAATAACTTATTTAGATGTACATTTTTCATGCATTTATATATATAATGATTTAGATATGCACTAATGGTTAGGGACTATGTTAATATATGCTTTATAAATGCGTATTAATACTGCATGCAATTCACGATTAATTAATGATTTATTAAGGTAGTTACTAGTCCTTAGTAAAGTATTTTGTGTGAGCTCATCTAAAGTGAGGACTATTTATGCCTTATAAAGCATTTATAAATGACATTGAAAGGCCAGCAGCACTCACTCATGAGTGACGTCTATCGTTAGTTTGTGGACTGTTGTTTTGAAGCCTCAAGTTCGGCAATTTCTCCGTCGCCATCTTGTTTTTTTTGCAACCAGTGAACAGGAAGTGACCATATCTGGACTGAGGAGGAGTGACGTAGAGACGCCGTATACGTCCCTGGTAGAGACCTGTCAATCACTGTGTAGCCCCGCCCCTAAAGCATCCCCTGCTTTATGGTCTGTTTGACTCTAAATGGACCATCATGTACTAAATGAACATCATGCTGTATTGAAGAAGACTTGAAACTAGAGATTGAGACCATAAACTCATGTTTACAATGTTTACTGAGGTAATAAATCAAGAGAGAAGTAGAGTCATTTTCTCATAGACTTCTATAGAACCAGAGGAGTCGCCCCCTGGTGGACACTAGAGAGAATGCAGCTTTAACACATGAAGCTTCACTCTAAAGAACTGAATGTTGACGCCTTGATAAAACACATCCGGTAATATAACGTTACATACAGACTCTTCTGTCCGATAGATCATATTTATTCTTTCTGCAGTTAGTGGCAGTGTGGGCTAAATGTAGCTCTAACGGGGGCGGGGCTTAATGAAGGGTCAATGGTGGAGTGCATGCTGGTATTTTTGAACAATACGGTTTATAGTTCAGCTGCTGCACAACATACTGCAGACTAAACCCAGAGCTACTGTATATAACGGGCTCACTGGGGGCCAGTTTAACTTCTCCTAATCAAACGGTGACCTTCACACAGTAAATCTCCACTAAGGACTCGGCTCTGTTTGCATTCAGATGAGGCTGAAATTAAACTTCTGATCTCTGCGTTTCTTGTTTCATTTGACTGTCCAGCTGATGGAGGATGAAGCTGTGCTGAAGACTAAACACACCGGAGACAGAAAAGAAAAGAGAACATAAGAGAAATGAGAAGCTGTAATTACCCAGAGGGAAAGGTCAAGACGTTTGGGCGGGTTTTTGTAATTAGCTTTATTTCTGCGAGCAGAACAAACAGAGCAGTCTTTTGTGAAATTGTGTTAGAAAGGTTACAGAGACCTTTATAGTTGGAGGATTAGCTGTTCACTCTGTCTGCCCAGCAAACAGCACAAACCTCCACATCTCCTCTGGACACACAGACTAAATCATACATTTCAGATTTCAGATTAGAAAGAAGGAACACTTAGAAGGTACACACTTTTAATTAAAAGCAAGTCAAATGTCTTGATGAATTCTTAGTGAAAGTAATTAAACTGATGAACTGACTGTAGGGAAAAGTACATTTTCTACAGCTTAATGGAATTCCCATTTCACCACATCGCTCACATTTTATTCCCTCAAGTATTTAAATGTGGTTCTCAAAGCAACACTTCAATATTTATAGAGCACTTTTCACGGCAAAATGTATAAAGTGCTGCACACAGAAGTGCTAAACATGGCAGAAAACAACATGTAACATAATGTTAACATACTTAAAGCAGACATCAGATATTGATGCTGACTACTCATAACGTGGTCCCTGAAGCTTCAACCAGATGTGTGTGTTCAGCCATGTTGTCCTCAGTTATTTCCATATAATAAATATTTGTTCTACTTTGTCATTTTCTCCATCAATGTTGTTGTTATTAATGAAACACAACACTTCCTGTATGTTTCACATTAAAAGCATTCTTTAAAAGGAGTGATTGTGTTAATCACGTGTTTATGTGTAATTAATTGGACACTTTAAAGCAGAGTTGGTAGTTTGAAATGTCTGCTGTTGTGTGTAACGTGTGGCTCGTCAACACAACGTCATTTATTGGTTTCGGGTTCAGAGTTTTGTTTTAGTGTCGCTCGGAACACTTTATTTTTGGTGCTACATTATGTTACAGAAACAAAAGTTCGGTTCAGGCAACGGAATTACTTCGTTAGCTTCAGAAAAAACACAATTGTTGGGATTAAAATAACAATGTACAGATTTAACAAAACGTCTCTGGTAAATAAGGTGTAAACGAAGCTCACTAACCAGACGTGGACCACGACAGTCTGCTCCGTGTACAGAAAGCAACATGTATTTATTGATCTGTAGTTCAACTGATCAAACATTATTCACACAGGTGATGAACTCAAAACACACACAGCAGCTGTGATTTGAATGAGTCGGTGTGGATTGATCCATTTTAAATAAAGGAAGCGTATTTGTTTTAATTTGAGATTAGCACCATTTTTAAATCTCTGGTCTGAGAAACTAATGCAAAATGAAAGTGTTCTCCGTCTCCATTAATAACTGCTTCAACTCATTAAAGATGGTTTGACATGAATGAGAGAGAGCTTCATCTGAAATGAGGTAGTTCTAAGGACTGTGGTTTGTAAAGAGGGTTGTGTTGTATCATGTAGAACCTTCTTCTACATGATACAACACAACCAACTCAACTGCTGCCTGAAGAAAATACATGGAAATGTGCTGAAATATTGAAATATGACAAAAAGTTGTGCGTTTGCTGCTCTGCTTGCAGTCAGGTGGTAAAGTTCATATCAGGGTTTACTTGAGAACATTACAGTCACTGTTTCACACACTCACACACTCACACACACACTCACACACACACACACTCACACACACACTCACACACACACACACACACACACTCGGTTTCTGCTTCGTATTAATGAGTGCAGCCGCTGGCTGCTGTCAGGCCTCCATACACACCGTCATAACCAGACAGCAAGATAATCATTTTTCAACCTGCTGGCATAAGCATTAAATCTCTCTCTCTCTCATTGTCTGTCTGTCTGTCTCTCTCTCTCTCTCTCTCTCTCTCTCTCTGTCTCTCTCTCTC